>SJYV01010011.1:115247-160273 GCA_006410875.1 Neotragus pygmaeus
GTCATAACTTTTCTTCCAAGGAGCAAGCATCTTTTAATTTCATGGCTGCAATCACCATCCGCAGTGATTTTGGAGCCCAAAAAAATAAAGTCAGCCATTGTTTCCACTGTTTCCCCATCTATTTCCCATGAAGTGATGGGACCAGATGCCATGATCTTAGTTTTGTGAATGTTGAGTTTTAAGCCAACTTTTCACTCTCCTCTTTCACTTTCATCAGGAGGCTCTTTAGTTCTTCTTCACTTTCTGCCATAAGGGTGGTGTCATCTGCATATCTGAGGTTATTGATATTTCTCCCGGCAATCTTGATACCAGCTTGTGCTTCATCCAGCCCTGTGTTTCTCATGATGTACTCTGCATATAAGTCAAATAAGCAGGGTGACAATATACAGCCTTGACGTACTCCTTTTCCTATTTGGAACCAGTCTGTTGTTCCATGTCCAGTTCTAACTGTTGCTTATTGACCTGCATACAGATTTCTCAGGAGGCAGGTCAGGTGGTCTGTTATTCCCCTCTCTTTCAGAATTTTCCACAGTTTGTTGTAATCCACACTGTCAAAGGCTTTGGCGTAGTCAATAAAGCAAAAGTAGATGTTTTTCTGGAATTCTCTTGCTTTTGTGATGATCCAACAGATGTTGGCAATTTGTTCTCTGGTTCCTCCGCCTTTCCTAAATCAATCTTGAACATCTGGAAATTTCATGGTTCACCTACTGTTGAAGCCTGGCTTGGAGAATTTTGAGCATTACTTTGCTAGCATGTGAGATGAGTCCAATTGTACGGTAGTTTGAACATTCTTTGGCATTGCCTTTCTTTGGGATTGGAATGAAAACTGACCTTTTCCAGTCCTGTGGCCACTGCTGGCATATTGAGTGCAGCACTTTCACAGCATCATCTTTTAGGATTTGAAATAGCTCAACTGGAATTCCATCACCTCCACTAGCTTTGTCACTACTCAGCATCCTGCCTTAAACCCTCATGGCAGCTTCCTAAGGCCCACTTGACTTTGCATTTCAGGATGTCTGGCTCTAGGTGAGTGATCACAGCATTGTGGTTATCTGGGTCATGAAGATCTTTTTTGTACAGTTCTTCTGTGTATTGTTGCCACCTCTTCTTAATATCTTCTGCTTCTCTTAGGTCCATACCATTTCTGTCCTTTGCATGAAATGTGCCCATCTTTGCATGAAATGTTCCCTTGGTGTCTCTAATTTTCTTGAAGAGATCTCTAGTCTTTCCCATTCTGTTGTTTTCCTCTATTTCTTTATTGGTCACTGAAGAAGGCTTTCTTATCTTTCCTTACTATTCTTTGGAACTCTGCATTCAAATGGATATATCTTTCCTTTTCTCCTTTGGAGAAAGTTCTCATCACAAGGGAAAAAATATCTGTACCTGGTGAGGTGATGAATGGTAACTAGACTTACTGTAGTGGTCATCTCACAATGTACGCAAATATCAGATCATTGTGTCACACACCCGAAACTAGTATGATGTCAGGTGCCGATGATACCTCATTTTGAAAAGAAATCACAGAGAAATCTTTCTTTTCATTCATTAGTTCCTTTGCTAGCCACGCTACTAGCATTGTCCTCTTGAAGCTGTTCACACTATATTGTAGGAAAAGCAAATGACCATGCCCTTAGGAACCAAGATTCTCTGTAATAGAAAAGGTATACAGAGTTGAGTTAGAATGCCATAAGCTGAAGTTGGAAAAAGCTCCTAGTGTTCTCTCTCACACACCTGCCCATGTTTCCTAGTTCTGCACACCTCAGAGGCCTGGAAGAGTGGCGGCCCAAAAGGAGAAGGGCCCCAGCATCTGGAAGCAAAGTTTCTGATTCCAGTTGCCACAGAAGGATGAAGGCTTTTGGAGAAACTGCTGCTTTCAACTCCGGGCCAGAAATGGACAAGTTAAATGCTGGTCTGTCTTTCGAGCCAGGAAGGAGGAAAGCTGTCAGGGACCAAGGGGATCTTCCCAAAGGACACAGAGCCGACTGGAAAGGCTCCTGCTCAGCTAAGAAGGGACAACGTGAGCACTGAAACACAATGACCCTGAGGTTGAAACACCAAATACAGAAAACACGTGGTTCTTAAAGAACAAAAAACAAAACAAAGAGCACAAGACACCCCTCTCAGAACACTGGAAGCAGCGTAAGGTTGTTGCCGTGGGGCGTGAACCCTGACGCTGACTCTACATGCAGAGACATGGCCACGCGGTCTTTCCCCTAGGAATAGAACCTCTCACTTTTGGATCTGCAGTCAGAGGAAAACGGGTCCTGGGAAACATCTCTCTGGTTTGTAAGCTTTGTCTTCAGCTGAAGGAGAGCTGCATTTTTGGATGATCTGTGCCATGTCCTGCTGTCTGATCTTATTGGTGTTGTCAGGCACTTAATTATGCATACTACTGGCATAAACAACATAGTCACGGAATGCTGGACATCATAAAGAGGGTGTGCTGAGAAGCCGCAGACATTTACCGGAGAACTGAAAATATGGTTCCTATAAAACCTTCCAAAGTCAGAGATTTTTTTCAAGAATGATTTTGAATCAGCCGAGTCACTTCTCATGCCCAGTCAATTCCGTGGACACAGAACTGACTGTAAGACATTGTGTCTAGAAGGGGCTTGTAGGAGTGTCCCAGCCACATTTTGTCACTGCTCGGCATCCTGCCTTAAACCCTCACGGCAGCTTTTCCCTGAACTTCTCCTTGCTCTTCTCGCCATCCTCATCTATCTTGGAGCTGCTGTTTGGCTGGTGGTTGTATAGTCAATGATGGCCTCAAGCATTCAGTGCTCAGTGCATCTTATTGAGGTGAGATTATTTGCTGGCTGTGTTTGTCTCCTAATTCTCTGTGTTCTCCTCGAGAGAAGGGGCTGCCCTTTCATCTTGAATTCTCAGCACCCCATGTCACCGGACTGATGTGGGTGCTGACAACGATCCAAACAGTCAGTCATTCTGCAGACCCTTTGCATCGTCAGTGGTCTGCTTCACATAGTGGGGAAAAGGAATGTTCAGGACCCACTCTTTCACCCTGAATTTGAGCTGGAGGTTGGCAGCATTTGAAAGCAGAAATTCTTAGGTTCTATAGAGATCTAGTAATAAGAAGCCTTTGTCAAGTAGATGCTTTGAAGAGTCAGGGGGAAAATTGCTAAAGCAAAAGATGAAAGCTAGAAAGATTCCTCAGGCTTAGAATGAATTTGCTGACTCTGACTCACTTAAAAATGAGAGCTGGACATTCACCAGTGTTTGATTACCTGTCTTTTCCCAAGTGTTCTGTCTGCTGTGACTTTAACATCTGGGATTAAAGGCTTACTTACCCCTTGAGATGCTACTTAATGCCTCTTAATCACCATGACTGCAGAGCTGGCATCTGCCCCAGCCTAATCCCTTTGCCTTGACTTACCTTGAGCACTTGTCGTCAGGTGTGTGTAAGACGTGGCTGGGTGACAGCAAGGGTCCCCCACTTTGTCACGCATCAGAATCACCTGGAGGCTTACAGGGAACTTGGCTCCACCCCACCCCATCCCACAGGTTTCTAAATGACGAGGTCTGGGTTGAGGCTTAAGAATCTGCACGTCTGATGAGGCCCTGGTGCTGCTGTTGCTGCTGGCCTAGAAACAACACTTTGAGGAGCCCTGGGGTCTGGGGCTTCTCTGACAAGTGGACCCATGTAGGTCACGTGTGGGTTTGGCCTCAGTGGGTCTGGGCTGGGGGCTGAGCTTCTGCATGTCTTGGAAGCACCCAAGGGACACCATTGTGTTGATCTGGGGCCACTTTCAAGTTCTCATGTCTGGCTGATTGTTAGAATCTCCTGAAAAACTTGAAAAATCGTGCTGCCCAGATCCTGCGACAGATTCTGCTCTAGTAGGCCAGAGTGGGGCCCTGAAATCTGCCCTGTGATGAGCAGCCCTGGGCAATTTCTATCACAGACGACCCATGCTCCCCTGTGGAAGGGAAACTGGTCTGGAAAGAGCAAATCGCTTGTGGAATATTTGTATCACCACAACTGTCTAAAAAATAGGAGCTACTTGTAGAATAGATAAGAAAATGCCAGTATGTTTAATTGGTTCTAAGATACGCTTTTTTCATATTTTAATGTCTCTCAAACTAGAAGACCTCTAGCCACCAGTGTCTGTTAAAGAAATCATTGGCAGCATTTTATTCGTGGAACATAAGATGAGTGGTAGATAAAATATGAAGGGTCTTACTTTCTATGAAATTCAGTAATTAATTTTAAATGATTCAAAGAAATACGAATAAACAAGTCTTATTCACAGAAGATCATCTGGTACTCTTTAATTCGGGCTTTCATTATATGTGTGAGAAGGTTTTAAGATATATAAAAAGCATGTGTAATTTCCCTCTTCTTTCTACAGAACGGGGTTTGTTGTTGTTGTTTTGTTTTCTTTGATTTATTTGGTTGCTCTGAGTCTTTGTTGCAGCTGCAGGATCTTTAGTTGTGACATTCAGACTCTTAGTTGTGGACTCTGTTTCCCTGGCCAGGGACTGAACCCAGCCTCCTGCACTGGGATCTTGGCGTCTTAGCCACTGAAGCACCAGGGCAGTCCTTGGAAGAGACTGTTTGCTGTGTGAGGGGCAGGAGTGAAAATGGAGAGGTGATTTGGGAAAAGAAAGAGGTGAAGTTGGTTTTTACTAAAAGAGACACCATGGAGGGCCCTGGACTAAGAGAGAAGGAAGTGAGGGTTGAAAGCCACAGGAGGCGATGGGAAGAGGGGCATGAATGATGAGGCTGAAGCAAGCATGCCAGGCGTGAGAAGCCCATCGCTTCCTGGAGAAACGGCTCCAGAAGACCACACTGCCTTTCTGAGTCTTTGAACTCAACGTGTCCTTCCTTTGGATGCAACACAGAAGGCAAGGCGGCTGGAGTATTCACGAACAGCCTGGTAATTTGAAGTGTGAGATATTTTAATGACTAGCCTTGTTCAATCTCTATCAAAAACCCCTTCAGGTAAAATTCTTCTCCTTTAGCGCATTTCTTCTTTCAAGTATTCTTTTCACCCTCAGATAAATGGTGAAGCCTTCATCTGCTCATTGATGGTAAGTTTTCACATTTAGATGAAAACTTGGGGTGGATGCAGGGGCTTCTGGAAAGCCCTGAATACTGGATGTTTCAAGGGGAAAGCCAGCTGCTTTAACCAGACACACCCTCACCGGCCGTCAGAATGGCCCCTTGTGCAGAAGCTTCATCTGCCCCTGTGGGCCACTCGTGGTGGAAACAGCTGGGAAGTTGCTGCGGTCGTTCAGTGGCTATGTCACGTCCAGCACTTTGTGAACTGCAGCCCGCCAGGCTTCCCTGTCCTTCACCATCTCCTGGAGTTTGCTCCAACTCATGCCGTGGAGTTAATGATCCATCCAATCATCTCATCCTCTGTCATCCCCTTCTCCTCCTGCCTTCAGTCTTTCCCGACATCAGGGTCTTTTGCAATGAGTCAGCTCTTTGCATCAGGTGACCCTTTAAGTATTGGAGCTTCAGCTTCAGCATCAGTCCTGCCAATGAATATTCAGGGTTGATTTCCTTTAGGATTGACTGGTTTGATCCCCTTGTTGTCCAAGGGACTCTCAAGAATCTTCTCCAGCACCACAGTTTGAAAGCATCAGTTTTTCAGTGCTCAGCTTTCTTTATGGTCCAACTCTCATATCTGTCCATGACCACAGGAAAAACCATAGCTCTGACTATTTGGACCTTTGTTGACAAAGTAATGTCTCTGCTTTTTAATATGCTTTCTAAGTTTGTCATAACTTTCCTTCCAAGGAGCATGCATCTTTTAATTTCATCACTGCAGTCACTGTCGGCAGTGATTTTGGAGTTAAGAAAATAAAATCTGTCACTGTTTCTACTTTTTCCTCATCTGTTTCCCATGATGTGATAGGATTGGATGCCATGATCTTTGCTTCTCAAAAGTGATCTCCCCAGTCCCTACTGGGAGCAGCCATGGGCAGGGTTCTCGCTGGTTCACTCCTCAGGGCCAAACAGCGTGGGCCGAGTCCTGTCAGGTGGGGGACCCCCCCAGGCAAAGCCCTGTCTGTCAGGTGGAAGACTCCTAGGGAAAGCCTTCAGGCAGGGGACACCCAGGGAAAGCCTAGGTGCTTCTGGAAGCTTCAGGATGAGGTCACAAAGTGGCTCCACTTTCTCACAGAATTCTGAGCCAGGGTTTTAAAAGCAGTTTCTTTCTCACTTCCTCCTGGGACTACAGGAGGGTTTTGAAGGCCCAAGATCTTTCCTGTGTGGAACTGATTCCCTCCCTTCAAGCCCCCTCCACTACCAAGGTGGACCAGAGTCAATGTCGTTGTCCTTGAAAGCTCAAGAGTGAAGGCAGGAAGTTGACATTTCTGTTCAGTATCATCACCTGGGGTGAGGTATCGGACAGAGAAGCTCAGGGAGCTGTTCAGGAGAACAGGTTCCATGCAGTTGTGAGTTGTGTTGTGATCCAGATATGAGCCAAACCTTCCTGCTGCCAAGAGGGTCACACTTCAGGGGCTCCTGGTGCCAGGCCTGTGGAGGCCAACACCGCTGGAGGCATCTGGCAACCCCCTTGCTTTTTCTCTCGTGACCCCCTTTCCTTCTGTTCTGCACACATGCGTGCTGCTGCTCTCTGGACCCGTGGCTGTAAGAGGCAGCCTTTCACGAGTTTTTACAAGGACATCCACGTGCACCAAGTGCCATCCAGGGGAGAGTTTGCTGACCCCTTCAGGAGTGGAAACCTTCGCTCCTGGCTCTTCCTCCAGAAGTCTTAACCCCTCCGCACAGTCCCCACATCAGTTGGCCTCCACTGTATGTTTTAAGCTTGTCCAACAGAAAGCACTCTTCCCTAGAGAAATTATAAAGTCATCAGGGACCCATGGGGGTGGCACTGACTTTCTGCTTTAATGGCACAGCACTAATCCATACCATCTGTTACTCGTCACATAGCCAGTGCCTTCCCAGGCACGTGGCCAGCGCCTTCTCAGTCATGTGACCAGCGCCTTCTCAGTCATGTGGCCAGCGCCTTCTCAGTCATGTGGCCAGCGCCTTCTCAGTCATGTGGCCAGCACCTTCTTGGGCACGTGGCCAGCGCCTTCTCACTCAGGTGGTCAATGCCACTCAGTCATGTGGCCAGCGCCTTCTCGGTCCTGGGGCACATTGCTCTGAGTCATTTCCCGGGGGGTCAGGGGTGATGCCTGGAGACCACCCTGGGCCACCAGGATAGGACGTGCCAGGGGCCAGCTGGGCTGGTAAGAAATGTTTGTAGCACTCTGAACTGGTGATAACTAACGTAATTGCTCATTAAGCAAACCAGACTTCAGTGAAGAAGGACCATGCTCGTGGAGCAAAGTGTGGGGCAAAGGAGGAGATCCCTCTCTTCAGCCAGAGGGATCTAGGAAGGCTTACTCTCCATCACGCCATAGCCTCTGCCAGCAGAATCACTGCAACATTGCCTCCACACAAGGGCATCAGAGAGATTCGAGTAATAGTCTGAATCGGCATCAAGGTACAAAAAGCACAGGGTATTGTACTCAGGTGATGAGTTTAAATCCCAGTGAGTCAGATACTCTCCATGGAATTCTAAGTGGGTCCTGATTCCCTCTAAGCCTCAGTTCAGTTCAGTTGCTCAGTTGTGTCCGACTCTTTGCAACCCCATGAATTGCAGCACGCCAGGCCTCCCTGTCCATTGCCAACTCCCGGAGTTCACTCAGACTCACATCCATCGAGTCAGTGATGCCATCCAGCCATCTAATCCTCTGTCGTCCCCTTCTCCTCCTGCCCCCAATCCCTCCCAGCGTCAGAGTCTTTCCCAATGAGTCAACTCTTCTCATGAGGTGGTCAAAGTACTGGAGTTTCAGCTTTAGCATTATTCCTTCCGAAGAAATCCCAGGGTTGATCTCCTTCAGAATGGACTGGTTGGACCTCCTTGCAGTCCAAGGGACTCTCAAGAGTCTTCTCCAACACCACAGTTCAAAGCATCAATTCTTCAGCACTCAGTCTTCTTCACAGTCCAACTCTCACATCCATACATGACCACAGGAAAAACCATAGCCTTGACTAGACGGACCTTAGTCGGCAAAGTAATGTCTCTGCTTTTGAATATACTATCTAGGTTGGTCATAACTTTTCTTCCAAGGAGTAAGCGTCTTCTAATTTCATGGCTGCAGTCACCATCTGCAGTGATTTTGGAGCCCAAAAATATAAAGTCTGACACTGTTTCCACTGTTTCCCCATCTATTTCCCATGAAGTGATGGGACCGGATGCCATGATCTTCGTTTTCTGAATGTTGAGCTTTAAGCCAACTTTTTCACTCTCCTCTTTCACTTTCATCAAGAGGCTTTTTAGCTCCTCTTCACTTTCTGCCATAAGGGTGGTGTCATCTGCATATCTGAGGTTATTGATATTTCTCCCGGCAATCTTGATTCCAGCTTGTGTTTCTTCCAGTCCAGCGTTTCTCATGATGTACTCTGCATAGAAGTTAAATAAGCAGGGTGACAATATACAGCCTTGACGTACTCCTTTTCCTATTTGGAACCAGTCTGTTGTTCCATGTCCAGTTCTAACTGTTGCTTCCTGACCTGCATACAGATTTCTCAAGAGGCAGGTCAGGTGGTCTGGTATTCCCATCTCTTTCAGAATTTTCCACAGTTTATTGTGATCCACACAGTCAAAGGCTTTGGCATAGTCAATAAAGCAGAAATAGATGTTTTTCTGGAACTCTCTTGCTTTTTCCATGATCCAGCGGATGTTGGCAATTTGATCTCTGGTTCCTCTGCCTTTTCTAAAACCAGCTTGAACATCAGGGAGTTCACGGTTCACGTATTGCTGAAGCCTGGCTTGGAGAATTTTGAGCATTACTTTACTAGCATGTGAGATGAGTGCAATTGTGCGGTAGTTTGAGCATTCTTTGGCATTGCCTTTCTTTGGGATTGGAATGAAAACTGACCTTTTCCAGTCCTGTGGCCACTGCTGAGTTTTCCAAATTTGCTGGCATATTGAGTGCAGCACTTTCACAGCATCATCTTTCAGGATTTGAAATAGCTCAACTGGAATTCCATCACCTCCACTAGCTTTGTTCGTAGTGATGCTTTCTAAGGCCCACTTGACTTCACATTCCAAGATGTCTGGCTCTAGATTAGTGATCACATCATCACGATTATCTGGATCATGAAGATCTTTTTTTTACAGTTCTTCCGTGTATTCTTGCCACCTCTTCTTAATATCTTCTGCTTCTGTTAGGTCCATACCATTTCTGTCCTTTATCTGAATGCAGAGTTCCAAAGAATAGCAAGAAGAGATAAGAAAGCCTTCTTCAACGATCAATGCAAAGAAATAGAGGAAAACAACAGAATGGAAAAAACTAGAGATCTCCCAGAATGGAAAAGACTAGAGATCTCCCTCTAAGCCTAGATTTCCCAATTTATGAAGAGGGAGCATAACCTCTCCCTATAAACCTGGGTTGAAAATTAGAGGTACAGGTTTAAATAACAATGTATCTTGGGCTATGGTAGACATTCCACAAAAGGTAATCACAAGCATGGCTACTGTAGAGTCCTTCTCATCACCAGTATAAACAATCTTTCACAGAACCTCACCTCACCCCTGAGTACAACATGGGAAATTCACTCAACAACATCAACCCTACATTTGTGTGTGATTACTTGCTTAAGTTGATCTGTTCCGAAATTCAGGAACTCCACTGTGTGGAGATGGCCCAGTTGCAGCAAAAAAAAAAAAAAATCAGGTTAATACATCTTACTCCATTTTGCCATCTGACATTAGCTCACCTATCATGGCTTAATCCTTTGACATCAGATCACTATTGTCGACACAGTAATTATTAAAATTCGTTTTCTTCCAGAACATGTGTCTCTTCTAACTTCATCTGATCTGTCTTGAAGCCAAGGGATAAAGGACAGTGCTGGTGTGGCATGAGAGGCAATGCCCTGCAGGAGCAAACTTGAACAGGACTCTAGGCCACTGTCCAGACAGAGCTGAGCTGTAAGATTCAGAAGACCCTCCCCCCCCACATCTAGAAGGGTGAACTACACCACACCAGCACAGGAACAGAGGCTCTGCTCCTGAGACATTCAGCTGAGTGAAATGCAATATTGTTGCCCCCTTCCTTTAGAACATAGTCAGCCAATCAAAAACTACTGCAAGAGACTCAGTATAATGTAACACACAGTGAAATGACTGCCTCCCTGATAGTCTGCTCTGTGAAGTTTATTTTATAGGCTCTGCTGGATTTTTAAAAATCATAATATCGATTGTTCAGGGCTTCCTTGGGGTGGCTCAGATGGTAAAAATTCTGCCTGCAATGCAGGAGACCTAGGTTTGATCCTTGAGTCGGGAAGATCCCCTGGAGAAGGGAATGGTAACCCACTCAAGTATTCTTGCCTGGAGAATCCCATGGACAGAGGAGCCTGGTGGGCTACAGTCCATGGGGTCACAGAGTCAGACACGACTCGACTGAGTGACTAGTGCTGCAGTGCATCCAGTGTTTAAATGTTTGTGGTTAAGGGACTCTCACACCTTCATAAGGTTTTCTGTCTCCTCGCTAGCAACGTCTCTTCTTCTAACTGAGCTTTTTTCCAACCACAGTTGAAAGTTCCTGGATTCTTCCAAACACAGAGGCCTCCTCTCGCCAGCTCCCCTCACTGGGTCTGCTGCAAGTCTAGGGAGGGAGCACAATGGCTCAGCATGTTTTCCTCCTCAGGGCACTTCTCAGCCCAGAAAAGTGCTCTGTGTAAGAAAGCGATGAGCAGTCACCAAGCAGGAGCAAAGGAAAGATGGCACCGATAATACCAGGATAATCAGAAGGTTAGATCTGAAAGGGACAGCCAGAGCCCACGCTGGCTTCCGTGCGCCCCTCAGCACTTCCCTGCAGGGCCCTGCTGGCAGCTTATCATCTTCCCAGGAACGGAAGGAGGAGGTCAGGGGCAGAGGAAGCTTGAGAGCAAATCAGTCGTCCACAGACCATCAGAATGGAAACGTGAATCTCTGCTGAAAGAGGACACATGGGTCCCCGATTTTAAAACCTAATGTCTTAGTTTCCTGGTCAGTTGGTTCTTTGGAACCAGAATATGCTTTCTATTAGAAATCATGCAGGGATTTCTCTGGTGGTCCAGTGGCTAGGACTCCACTTTGCAATGCGGAGGACGCAGGTTCAATCCCTGGTTGTGGAACTAAGATCCCACATGCTGTGGAGCAACTAAGCCCATGCCACAGCTATGAGGCCCACACGCCACAACTAGAGAGTCAGTGCGCAGCAATGAAGATCCTGCATGTTGCAATTAAGACTCAGTGCAGCTAAATAAATAAAAGAAATCATGTTTATGGAGCAGGTGCATCACGAAAGCCCACCTAATTTAATATGTTGGGGCCTTTTTATGGACATGTGAGTTTGAGTTGAAAAAGTAGATGCAGGGAGAGGCATTAAAGATCATAAGACATAAAGGGGACTTTTTCAACTATTTTTCAGAAATGCTGCACTTCTGGAAAGATGCTGAATTAGATGGGTTTAGAACAGCTTGGAGAGTGGTGCTGTCTGAGTAGGTTCAGAGTGTGGGGTGTTTGCAGCCCCTGGTTTTAGTTGGGTTGTTCTTGGCTCTCCAACATTTATCAGTCATCTGGGGGAAACTGGTGGAGTGATAGATGAAAATATTAGAAGCAGAAGTTACAGGAAAAGGAATTGTGTGTTTGTTTCCAAAGAACTGCCGAAGCTTTGACAAAAGAGCAGATAGGGAAGGAGTTACTTGATGGGGTAAGTGGCAGTGAAGAAAGGTGCTGGGTGTGAGCAAGGGAGGCGGGAACAGGAAGAGTGGGGCGAGCCCAGCCCTGGTCCCAAAGGGACCCTTTCTTCCTGGCTGCTTAGTTACTATACCGGGCAAGCAGGGTGCTATTTAAGGAGTCATCTTAAAAAGCAGGGGTCTGTGAGGGGAAAGGGATCCACCATCCTATAAAATATCTGCAGATGTCTGTAACACGAGAAGGGATGCTCTATCAGCTTGTATAGAATGTAATGAAACCTGCATAGTGGGAAGGGCAGGCATCTGGGGTCAGACCAGCTTGGATTTGAGTGCAGGCTCTGTCTGTAACCTTCGATGAGTGGACTGAACTTCCGGGTCCTCAGCTGTGCTCTGTTACCAATGAGCACACAGACGTCGCTGAGATCATATGTACAGCTGATGTCGATTGGACATTCAATAACTGACACTTCATACACTTCTGAAATCTGTCAGTAACAGCTTACAAGTTGTGTCCTGTGATGTATCTGTATTTGAAGCTGTCCCACACTGAGCGGACAGTGTTAATCTCTAGTACATTCAAGTAGATCACGACAGAGGAAATCTAACTAACTCTCTGTAGAAACTTTGCTGGGCTTCAGACTTTCAAAGAGGAATCCCAATGAACAGACTCTTCTTAGAGAGTTATCCATTCCAAGTCTGTGAATTATCTATTCCTACGGCTAGAGGTTGAATACGTTTGCACTTGTCATTGTGGGGCTCACTTTCCCGGTGAATGATGGGTGAGCCGCAGGTGTGGATGAGCAGAGTGGACGAGAAGCTATTAGGGAACTAATGACTCCCTTCCTGCCCTGGTCTGTGTGGGGAGGCTCCTGAGAAAGTGGGTTCCTTAACAATCACTGTCAGTGGGCAGGTCTAGAACCAAGTAATACCAGGTTATTTTAACCTCTCCAACTCCACTGTGCTCCACCTAGGAAAGCAGGTAAGAGTAAGGCAAGAGTAAATGAGAAACTCGCACCTCCAGAGCACAAGGATTTACTAAGAAGGACTGCATGGGTGTGCATGTGTGTGGGCACACTTAGTTGTCCAGTCATGTCCAACTCTTTGTGACCCTATGGACTATAGCCCACCAGGCTTCTCTGTCCATGGAATTTTCCAGCTTGCCATTACCTTCTCCAGGGGAATCTTCCCAGCTCAGGAGTTGAACCCGTGTCCCTTGCATCTCCTGCATTGGCAGGCAGACTCTTTACCATTAATGCCACCTAAGAAGCCCCATCCCACCCTGAGAAGGTCTGTACTGGGAAATAAACAGATGGGATGACACCAGAAGTATGCGATGTGGCCCCCCACCCCCAACTCCCACCGGGTCTGCTTTCCTCTGCAGATCACATCACTTACCATATACGGTTCAAAGACTTACAGGCCTTTATCCAAGACATTTTCAATGTATAATTATATGATTGAGTATTTGTTAAAGTACGTGTACTGTTATTCTGATGCCAATATCATGCCTCTCTAGATGTTAGCAATTTCACTTATGTAAGAGATGATTGTATTGGAGTAAACGAGTTTATAGTGAATAAACAGTTTATAGTGAATCGACGGAGAAGGCAATGGCATCCCACTCCAGTACTCTTGCCTGGAAACTCCCATGGATGGAGGAGCCTGGTAGGCTGCAGTCCATGGCGTCGCTGAGTCAGACACGACTGAGCGACTTCACTTTCACTTTTCACTTTCATGCATTGGAGAAGGAAATGGCAGCCCACTCCAGTGTTCTTGCCTGGAGAATCCCAGGGATGACGGAGCCCAATGGGCTGCCGTCTGTGGGGTCGCACAGAGTCGGACACGACTAAAGCGACTTAGCAGTAGCAGCAGCAGTGAATCGAGCCCGTGTCTCCACATTCTGGGGGATATCCTTGAGCAGGAGAGAGAATGCGGGTGCCCTCAGTCCCGGGACACAGGTCTGAGACACCTGGGGGTGAGATTCTGCCCTGCAGATTTTACTTCCACCCCCTCAACAAAGCATTCTGTGGTCAGTCACCACCCCCTACCCACACCCACTCACACATGATAAACGTGCCTGTGGTAAGATTTCCTGGTGGTTCAGGTGTACCACTTGATCCTCCCTTTAAGTCATATTTCAAGATCTTGTGCACATGCCACAGAATGTCCTGTTAGCGCCAGACCCCGCACTGGGCTCTGTGGATTTAAAGATGGACGAGCCACAGCTCCACCTGCAGAAGCTCCTGCTCTGACGTGGTGGAGGAAGGAAGCCCAGAACACAGTGCGCTGTGATGCCGTGCCACACTGCGGGGGCAGCGGCACCGACCAGGCGCTGGAGACGCGCCAGGAGGAGGGAGGAGCCTCTGAAGGGGCCCTAGGAGTGAGAAGGAGCGCACCAGTCAGAGTGAAAGGGCTTTACCAGTCTGACTTAAAATAGCATATTCCCAACTCAGCTTCCTTTAAGCCTGGCCCCAAACGCCCCACAGTTCTCCCAATTCCACCTGCCAGGTGAGGGGTATGATGGCAGGGGAATCACCACCAATTATAGTTAAAATATCTTACTTTGCTAATTTCACAAAAATAATAGAAACAGCTACACATTTCAAGATTCCAGGCTTTGGGAGAATCCTGTGGAAGTGAGGGATCTGAGCTGAAGTTTGATCAGCTCACCGTAGACAGAAATGCTGGTCCTGTATTTGGAGGAGAACTTGGCAGGATTGGCCACAGTTATGAATCACCTCACCTTGGAGCCCACTTTTCCACTCCTAGTAATTCACTCGGAAGGTGGACTCCCATAGGGATGAAAATTAATGTACAAGAATGGAAGAATCAAAAAAAATGGAAACATTCCAAGTACCAGTAGAGGACTACTAAAATCAGTTATGGATAGTTATACCATGATCAGAATAAGTTACATGTGGATAGCTAGATACAGAGAGAGAGAGAAATGGATGGATGGATAGATAGATAACAGATAGATAAGTGGGTGGATGGATGGATAAATAGACAGATATATAGATAGATACAGAGATAGATGTACAAAGTATATTTTAATTGAAAAAAAAGGCAGTTGTAAAACAGTATACGTGTAGCACTACTGGTGAAGAACCCACCTGCCAATGCAGGGGATGCAAAAGACAAGTTCAATCCCCGGGTTGGGAAGATCCCCTGGAAGAGGAAATGGCAACCCACTCCCATATTTTGCCTGGAAATCTCATGGTCAGAGGAGTCTTGTGGGCTACAGTCCATGGGGTCACACAGAGTCAGGCATGACAGAACACACACATCCATCCACATGTAATTCAGCCACAATAGAGTTTATATATGAATACATTTATGTAGACAATTTCTGCATAAGCACATATCATCCTACTTATAGAGGCCACTTCTGTGGCTTGGACTAAGAGGATAGAGGCTTTCTACTTATAAATATTTGTATACTTTAATACTATTTCCTCCCTTTGCAAAACAAAACATTTGGTTTTTATAATAAAACTATTTTAAATCTCTGCTCAAAAAGTATTTCCATGACTTCTCTTGCATAAATCACCATTTTCTCTCTTCAGGCACATCTTTTCTAAACGTTAAATAGAAGCTCATCCCCTGGAGAACCTCCACTTGGAAACAGCCAGCCCCTCTTCTGACCCTTCTCTCTCATTTGGGTTTTGTCTCTGCTCACTCTGTATTCATTTCAACCTTGTGACCCAACTCGAGGACAAAAGTAAACTCAGAATTTGTCGGGGTTTTTTGAATAATGACTGAGCAGAGTAAAAAGCCATGATGGTTGGGTGGACAGGATGCGTTAAGGTCAGAAACCAGGATAGTTATTACGTCATCACAATCCAGCAGGGTGTATAAGGAAGATCCACCCTTTGACTGGTGGCTCCTAGGGGACTGGAGGCTGGGAGCCTTGGGTTGTCTCAGGAGAGTAGTGGGTGTATCCTGGAACACTGGAGGGGGTCTTCCTTGCAAAGCAGAAGTTGACTCCTGAGCAAGGGTGTAGTGTCATGATGCAGAGTCAGCTCCGCCTGGGGAGAGCCTGGCCAACAGCGTCCTTCCCTGACTCCTGTACATGATGCAAGGGTATTGAGAAATCATGATTTATCACCGCTTCCTTTGTCTCGCTCCTTCTCCCTTCTGCAAGTTTGGATTTGCCGTGAACCCTTTCTTTCCTTCCTTCTCCGTTTTAAAATATGCTTAGCTGGTTACAACCTAGGTCCAAAAATTCTAGCTTTGTGACACATTATTTATTTATAGACAATAAAAGATCCAACACATAATGTGTCTGTAGCCTGACAGACTGGAGGAGACAGGATGGGGTGTTTGAGAGCAGGGCTGTTCGGGCACCAGTAGCCGCAGGTCAGCAAGGCGGCTCGTGGCCACTGTGATCCAGAGCATCTAAGGCGGCTCGTGGCCACTGTGATCCAGAGCATCTAAGGCGGCTCGTGGCCACTGTGATCCAGAGCATCTCGGGAGTGTCAGCTCAGTCCAAGTGTGTTAGAGGCAGTGGGGGATGTGGGGGGCGTTCCTCCCGGGTCGTGCTCAGCTCCAGGGCTGCTCAGCGTGGCCCCCTCTGTTTGGGCTCCCTCAGGCCTCAGTTGCCTGATCTGGGAGGATGCACTTGTGGGTAACTGAACAAGCTTCAGTCAGCATGAGCAAGAGAAGGTCCATGCAAGGGAGGCTTTTCTTTTTTTTTCAATTGGCATGTACCTGATTCCCAGTGTTGTGATATCTTTAGGTGGGTAGCAAAGTGATTGTTATATATATAATTTTTCATATTCTTTTCTTTTATAGGATATTCTTTTATATCTTCTATGGGATATTACAAAATACTGAGTATGGTTTCTGTTTCTATACAATAGATCCTTGTTGATTATCTATTTTGTATATGCTGCTGCTGCTGCTGCTAAGTCGCTTCAGTCGTGTCCGACTCTGTGCGACCCCATAGACGGCAGCCCGCCAGGCTCCCCCGTCCCTGGGATTCTCCAGGCAAGAACACTTTAGTATCTGTTAATCCCAAACTCCCAGTTTATCTTTCCCCTACATCCCTTGGGTAACCATAAGTTTGTTTTCAAAATCGGTGAGTCTATTGCTTTTGTAAATAACTTCATCTGTATCAGTTCTTTAGATTCCACATGTAAGTGAAATCATATGATATTTGCCTCTCTTCCTTCGCTTAGTATGATAATCTCTCAGCCCACCCATGTTGCTGCAAATGGCATTATTTCATTCTTTTATGGTTGAGTAATATTCCGTTGTCTATATGTCCCACCTCTGTAGCCGTTCACCTGCTGATGGACAATTAGGTTGTTTCCATGTCCCGGCTGCTGTGAACTGCTGCAGTAAGTGCTGGGGTGCACGTATCTTTTGCAATTAGAGTTTTCTCTGGGTCTATGCCCAGCAGTGGGATTGCTGGATCATACGGAAACACCGGTTTTTTGATGAACCTCCACACTATTCTCCATAGTGGCTGCACCAGTTTCTGTTCCCACCAGCTGTAGGCGGAGGCCCTCTTCTCCCCACACCCCCTCAGTCTCCTCCACACGAGAAGCGGAGCCACGCCCAGCTGGTGAGGAAGACCCAGGCCTCGGCTGCCAGCACTGACCGGGGGCCACGCTGAGCAGCCCTGGAGCTGAGCACGACCCGGGAGGAACGCCCCCCACATCCGTCCTCTGTTTGGGCTCCCTCAGGCCTCAGTTGCCTGATCTGGGAGGATGCACTTGTGGGTAACTGAACAAGCTTCAGTCAGCATGAGCAAGAGAACGTCCATGCAAGGACACAGCGGGTGTGCAGTGAAGCGCGGCCTCGGCCATCACGCGACCTGGTCCGGGGTCTTGCCTCCGTCCCTTCCTGGTGAGGGGGGCCTGGCCACTGCCCCTGCCCGCTGGCCTGGGGCGCAGCACCTCCCCGTCTGCACAGCCTGGGCCTCCAGGCGCTCAGCCCTCCCTCGTTTCTGCCCTCAGGTCTCCAGCGGCAGGAGGAGCAGAGACAGGCAGCGGGGACATCAGAGCCCGGGACCCTGTAGCCAGGGCGAGCCTGCAGGCGTCCCTGCCGCCGCCTCGAGGGTCTGCAAGCGCTAGACAGGCTGCACCGCGAGCACGGGGGAACACACCTCCTCCCAGTGCACGGCGCGTGGCGTCCAGGACGGGCAGGGGGCAGGGGGACACACAGGTGTGTCCAGGTGATGAGTGCCGTGAGGGACATGTGTTCAGGAGCCAGAGAAACTGAATTCCAGAAGAGCGTCTGGAGGCTGTTCCAGCCATCCGGAGACACTAAGTGGGGAGGCAGCCCCACCAGAAGGGGCTCCAGGAGTGGAGGCGCAGGCGGGTCACCCCTGGCTCAACCCCAGCAGCTCAGCTCTGCTCCCCGCCCTGCCTGTATGGGCCTTCTCCATCACCCCAGATGCCGGAAGAGAAATTAGAGTGAGGAACTTAACATCCATGGGGCCGCAGGAAAATGTGGTTCCTGGAGGGCAGCTTCGGGGGCTCTGTGTTGAAACCAGGCCGTGACGTGCAGGTCTTCCTGAGCCACCCTCAGTGGGGACTCGGCCCCCATTGGGTCCAGGCTGACCTCCAGTGACGTGCCGACTGCGGGGTGAGAACCTGTGCAGCCCAGAGCCGCCTGCACCCTCCTGGTTTCCATCCACCCTCTTACAGACAAACCTCCTGACCTGCCTCAGCTACAGTTCACAGGCTCCCAGACTGATTTTCCTGAGGGAAAAACAGCAACAGTCTGTTCGTCATCCGAGAATATTTACGTAGGGGACTTCATCTCCTGAAGTCTTTTTAAGGCTATCGATTTGCTCCTGAGGAGAGTTGCAAGAGAGTAACCGCTGGTCCTTCAGATGAAAATGTGCCCAGTTAATTATGAATTAGTTATTATGTACAACTTTATCAATAACGTTCTATTACAGGTTATCAATAATTATAGGAAAGAACTTCTTTTATATAATAATATAAGAAATCTCCATGTTAACTCTGTTTAGCTTTGCCTTTGTGTTTTCCTTAGGGGGTTTCTTCTGATTTTTAGAGTAGAATTACTCCACTACAGGCTAGTATTATTCCTCCATTATATACAAGGCCCATAGATTTCACCAGCTTAGGGGGCCAGTTCCGTGTGGTGGAGCTGGTCTCCTGTAATACTTTCCCAAACGTCCCAGGATGCCAAAAAGTATCCAGAGGTCAAAGTATTGAGTTGGCCAAAAAGTTCATTTGATGTTTTCCAGCTAACAGAAATAACGAACTTTCTGGCCAACCCAGTAGTCTGGGAAGTATTGGGATTAAAGGCAAACAGTTTTTGTTTCTCCAAGTGCTTACATTTCAGACAGCAGATTGTGCTGATGCACCCTGTAATTCCCCAGCAGAGCAGAGACTGCAGCATTCCCCACACGTCCTCAGGCAGGAAATCCTCTAGATCCAGAGCCACCTCGTGGAGTTACTCATGGAACACAGTCTGGTGAGCGCTACTCTATGTTAGGCGCCTCATGCTGTTCAGTCACTATGTCCTGTCTGACCCTTGTGACCCCATGGACAGCAGCTCGCCAGGCTCCCCTGTCCATCACTAACTCCCTGAATTTACTTAAATTCATGTCCATTAAGTTAGTGATGTCATCCAACCATCTGATCCTTTGTCGTCCCCTTCTCTTGCTCTCAATCTTTCCCAGCATCAGGGTCTTTTCCAATGACCTGGCTCTTTGCATCAAGTGGCCAAAGTATTGGAGCTTCAGCACCAGACCTTCCAATGAATATTCAGGATTGATTTTCTTTCAGAATGACTGGTTTGATCTCCTTGCTGTCCAAGAGAATCTCAAGAATCCTCTCCAACACCACAGCTCAAAAGCATCAATTCTTTGGGGCTCAGCCTTCTTTATGGTCCAACTCTCACATCCATACATGACTACTGGAAAAACCATAGTTATGCCCAAATGAACCTTTGTCAGCAAAGTTATGTCTCTGCTTTTTAATATACTCTCTAGGTTTGTCATAGTTTTTCTTCCAAGGAGCAATCCTCTTAATTTCATGGCTACAGTCACCATCCACAGTGATTTTGGAGCCCGAGAAAATAGTCTGTCACTGCTTCCATTGTTTCCCCATCTATTTGCCATGAAGGGATGGGACTGGATGCCATGAGCTTCGCTTTTTGAATGCTGAGGTTATTTCTTTATATCTGGGTAGACTGGGGCTTCACTCCTGCGCAGGCTTCTCTGCAGCTGCCAGGAGTGGGGGCTGCCCCCCAGCTGTGTGCACGGGCTTCTCACTGTGGTGGCTTCTCTTCTTGCAGAGCACGGGCTCTAAGGCGTAACTAGTGCCTGAGCTCGGTCGCTGTGACTCCTGGACTCCAGAGCACAGAGTCAGTCAGTAGCTGCGGTGCACGGGCTCAGTTGTTCTGAGGCATGTGGATTGTCCTGGATCAGGGATTGAACCTGTGTCTCCTTCACTGGCAGGCAGATTCTTTATCACTGAGCTAACAGGGAAGCCCGAATGTTTAGCTTTAAGCCAACTTTTTCACTCTCCTCTTTCACCTTCATCAAGAGGCTCTTCAGTTCCTCTTCACTTTCTGCCAATAAAGTGGTGTCATCTGCATATCTGAGGTTGTTGGTATTTCTCTTGGCAATCTTGATTCCAGCTTGTGAGNAGAGTACATCATGAGAAACGCTGGGCTGGATGAAGCACAAGCTGGAATCAAGATTGCCAGGAGAAATATCAATAACCTCAGATATGCAGATGACACTACCCTTATGGCAGAAAGTCAAGAAGAACTAAAGAGCCTTTTGATGAAAGTGAAAGAGGAGAGTGAAAAAGTTGGCTTAGAGCTCAACATTCAGAAAACGAAGATCATGGCATCTGGTCCCATTACTTCATGGGAAATAGATGGGGAAACAGTGGCTGACTTTATTTTGAGGGGCTCCGAAATCACTGTAGTTGATGATTGCAGCCATGAAATTAAAAGATGCTTACTCCTTGGAAGGAAAGTTATGACCAACCTAGATAGCATATTAAAAAGCAGAGACATTACTTTGTCAACAAAGGTCAGTCTTGTCAAGGCTATGGTTTTTCCAGTAGTCATGTATGGATGTGAGAGTTGGACTATAAAGAAGGCTGGGCACAGAAGAATTGATGCTTTTGAACTGTCGTGTTGGAGAAGACTTTTGAGAGTCTCTTGGACTGCAAGGAGATCCAACCAATCCTGATCCTAAAGGAAGGACTGATGTTGAAGTTGAAACTCCAATACTTTGGCCACCTGCTGCAAAGAGCTGACTCATTAGAAAAGACCCTGATGCTGGGAAAGATTGAAGGCAGGAGGAGAAGGGGATGACAGGGATGAGATGGTTGGATGGCATCACTGACTCAGTGGACATGAGTTTGAGCAAACTTCAGGAATTAGTGATGGACAGGGAGGCCTGGTGTGCTGTGGTCCATGGGGTCGCAAAGAGTTGGACATGATTGAGCAACTGAACTGAACTGAGGTGAACTGACTGTGTGTGATTAATAGGGAAGAGGCTGAAGGAGGTGCGTGTCTCTGAGAATTCCTGTTGTGGCGACTGGGCAGAGCTGTCCTGGGGCCGCACCTGCTGCCAACTGTGTCCTTGCTGGTGACTCAGCCGAGACTCAGGCATGGCTCAGCGAGGCTGCTGGACCCCAGGCAAACAGAGGATGAACCAGCTCTCAGCCGATTCGTTTCTGCAGAGCTGTGCTGCTTCTGGAAGTGGGAACACAGCCTCATGCTGGTCAGGTGTCTGCATGGCTGCCCGTGTCCACTCTGGCCATCAGGAGAGAGAAAAGCAGCCCAGCACGTCTTATCCTGTGTTTATTTGAAATCCTGCATTGGATGCCTTCTGAAGCTGAGAATGTTTGTGTTGGAGATCAAGCAGGCCATGACCCACCCTCTGGGATGTCCAGCAGTCGTCAAAAGCCCTTCAAGAATCTCCATTGTGCTCCAGCCTGGGCCCTGTTTTCAGTCCCTGGTGCCAAGGTACTCGGGCCTGACTGCTACTGGATTCATTTGAGAGATGCCTGGCCCCTGGCTCAACCAGTGGCAGAACCTCTGGGAAAGGAAAGTGTCTCTGTAACAAGTTCTCCAGGCAAGTCTGCATGAAAGTCAGAGCCTCCCAGCACGGCCGTTCCCCGCAGTTGCTCAGGAGCCAGGCAGCTGTCCGCTTTCCAGTGACGGTCCCAAACCTGCAGGGAGCTAAGTGTGAAGTCAGGGCCCCGGCCAGTGTGGAGGCAAACAGACCTGAAGACTAGCGTGGAGGCCAGTCTTGGAATCTAAGAAAATGAACGGCAGACAAGCAAGGCTGCTGCACCAAAGATGGGCCTGCAGAGCGTGGGGGCTGGGCCACAGTGCCCGTCTGTGCCCCAACCCACCCCGGCTCTGTACCTGCTACCATTTGACCTCAGCACCACTGTCCCCCCAAAACTGAAAAAAGACTTTCCATCTCATAAAACATTTTAAGTAGCTTAAGATATATGAAAAGGGAATCCCTGCCACCAGAGGCATTTACTGCTTATAGTTCGGTGTTCAGACATTTTTGCTGTGCTAATACTAACATAGGTTGTGTACATGTTTGAAGGTTTTGCCTTTTTCTTAGGACAGACCTCTAGGAATGTGACTTTTTTCAATGAAAGAGTAGGTACATTTTAAACTTCTGTGATAATGGTCACAGTGCCCTCTGTGAAGATTGTACTAGCTCTTACTGCTGGAAGCAAGGCTCTTCTGCCACCTTCCTGACTGTAAGGTGGAAGTTATCTGAACCCTTACCAGTGAGATAGGCAGAAGTGAACATGTGGTTCAGTTTGAACACTTGTATTCAGTGTCTTTGAAAATCAGGATGGACGTGCTGGGTAGACTGTTCTTGGTTTTAGGGTTTTTTCCTTCTAACACTTCTAGTATGCCACTACTCCCTTCTGGCTGCAGAGTTTCTGCTAGAAAATCAGCTATTAGCTTTATGGGGTGATAGTTGATTCTTTGCTTTTTATTGCAGCCTTTAAAATTCTGTCACTTTTGCCATTTTAATTATAACATTGCTTGGTGTACATCTCTTTGAGTTTATCCTGTTTGGGACTCTGTGCTTTCTACACCTACACGTCTGCTTCCATCCCGGTCAGGGAAGTTTTCAGCCACTCTTATGTCAAATGTGTTCTCTTCCTTTCTTACTCTCTTCTCCTTCCAGGAAGCCTATCATGCTAATGTGAGTTGCTAACGTTGCTCCTTAAATTATCCTCGTTGTTCTTAAGCCTTGTTCTCTTTTTGCTGTTGTAACTGGGGGGTTTCTACTCTTTCCCACTGATTTCTTCTCCTATATCATCTAAGCTGCTCTTGATTCCCCGCAGTGTATTTTTCATTTCAGGGACTGTGTTCTTCAGCTCTGATCGGGTCTTCTTTATATTTTTTCCTTTTTTAAATTAATTAATTTTATTTGTCAGTGGTGCTCAGGGCCTTGTTGAAAGCTGCATGGGTATTCTCTAACTGTGGAGGGTGGGGGCAATTCACTAGTTACGGCACACAGGCTTCTTAGTCCAGTGGCTGGCCACTCTGGCTACAGAGCATGGGTTCCAGAGCTCATGAGCTTCAGCAGCTGCAGCTCGTGGGCTCAGCAGCTGCAGTGGGCAGGCCCCAGCGCTCGCAGGCTTCAGTGGTCCCTGCTCATGGGCTCACTAGTTGTGGCTTACAGGCTCTGGAGCAGAGGCTCAGCAACTGTGCCACACCAGATTAGCTGCTCTGAGGCGTGTGGGATCTTCCTAGACCAGGGATCCAACCCCGGTCCCCTGCACTGAGAGGCAGATTCTTTACCAGGAAAGGTTCATATTTTCTGATGCTTTGTTGAAGTTCTGTGTTCCTCTGTTCTTCTTCCAAGTGCAGTGAGTGTTTTTATGATTGTTGAACTTTTTATCAGGTAAATTACCTACCTCTGTTTCCTTGGGGTTTTTTTTTTTTTTTTCTGGAGTTTTATCTTGTTCCTTCATTTGGAATGCACTTCCCAGCCCCCTCACTTATCTGACTTTCTCTGTCTCTGTGGGCAACGTAGGCGGTCACCTCTCCCTGTCTGAGCGTATGTCCTTGGGCAGGAGTGCCCTGTGCAGACTGTGTGTGCGGTGGCTTTGAAAGGAGGCTGGGAAGTGAAGCAAGTGCAGGCCAAGCATTTTTCATGGTGCTGTGGCCACCGCCTTGATGGGGGCCGAGTAGGGTCAGAGCTGGAGCCCAGCAAGGCAGGGGCCTCCCCAGATCCACAGGGGCTTCCGCGGTCAGGGTGAGGGGCTGGCAGGAGCTGGGGGTTGGGGCACCAGGCGCTTCTCTGCTGGCCCCGTGCTGGGACTCGGGGAGTGAGCGTGTGCCTGGCCTTAAGGAGTGATGCCCCGGCTTCCCGCCGCCCTCCGGCTTTCCTGTCCTCAGCCCTGCTGCTTCTCGGACCCAGCTGACCAGCTCATCTTCCTGGTGCGGGTCCCCGGGGCTGGGGTGCCCGATGGAGGGCTGGGACCCCTCGCTCCTCCAGGGGGACTCCGCATCTGTGACGTCCGCTCCCACTGTGTGTCACCCGCTGGGGGCATGCGCCTGGGTCGGATCATGCCTCTGCCCCTCCTCCCCGCCTCCCTTCCTTTACACTCCTGATGCTAGAAGAGCCATCCTGCTCTCTGACGTCTTTGCCAGAGGGAACGTTCTCTCTTCTCATGACTCTGGGGCGTCCTTGGAAGGAACTGAGCTGAGGGTCTTCCTCCTGCGCCTCACCACTCCTGAGGGTCGAGAGAGAACTCAGCTGTGCTAGCACCAGCGAAATAAAACCTTGCCGTTAGAGTGAGAGACCCTGAGGACAGGGATGTAACAGGGCCTCCACGCCCTCAGGCTCTGCTCCTCTGGCTCCTGGGCCACCAGGATGGGAGCACGGCCCACAGGCTGCTCTCAATGTGGGCGCTGTGGGTCCTGCCACTTGAAGAGCCACTCCCTGCCCATGGGTGCGCCCCACAACTCCCAGAGGACTCCGTTCCCCCCACCAAGGGGCCAGCTTGTCCCTCAGCATAGGGTCCCAGCAGGAGCAGCATCCGGCAGTGTGTGGTCTGGACCAGGGGCCCCACACACACACACCCAGGCTGCGACCAGCTCCATGCCCTGGGAGCACAGTGGCCTGCACGCCTGGGGCACATCTGAAGCACGCCCACTGCCCTCCGCCTCACCTGAGACGTCTGATGTCGTCGGCCTCAATCTTCTCCCAAACACCGTGATATTCATGGAGTGTCCCCGTGTGAGTCTCCCTGAGACCTAGACCCTGCGGCCTGTATCAGCACAGCCTTGCTCCCCGAGAAACACAAGCCATTACCAAAGCCCTGAGCTACAACCGCAGCAGCAGGAGGAAGGTCGTCACAGGAGAACCCTCGGCAGACGCTGCTCCGCTTCAAGCCCTTTTCCCATCTCAGAGCTGCTGCTGCTGCTGCTGGATTTTTGGTTTTGGGGCCCCAACTTACATGACGTGCTCTGGCCTCTTTGGTATCTGTCCTCCCCTTCGTGCTCTGATCCATGAAACAGGTGCTGGGGGGTCAGGAAGGGGCAGCCTTCCCAGGGTGCGTCCTCCTGAAATCCCTGCATTCCCACCAACTACAGATCGTGCTTGGGGCCCAGGGCTTCTCCTGGCCTGTGCCAACGCCCACCCTTGCTTCCTTCCTGTCCTCCACTAAGGGCGTGGCATCCTCTCCAAGGCGCTGAGAACAGTACCTCTCCACGAAGCTGGGGGATTGAGAGACGTCCCTCCGGCTTCAGTACAGGCTTCCTCAGAGTAACGGTGGTAACTGAGCCCGGGGGAAGGTCCGCAGTTTCCTCTGATTTGGACACGATGCTCCAGGGAGCATCACACTTTGTCTCCCATCGAGGCCTCGGTCCGAGTTTCCATAACTCAGCAGGTGAGCGTGTTCTGGGGTGATCACTCCATCTGAGGTGCAGCTGTGCATGGTTCTTTGGGTCTGCACTCCGAGGCATTTGCCCCAAATGGAAGTGGAATTAAAGCAGGCTCTTTAATTCAATTCATTTCCGCTTCCAAGTCCTCAGCAGGTGACCCATCCACAAGAAACACATGTCACCAAAAAAGTTGTCAGAAAAAAATGACTTTCCTGTTTCACTGGCAACTCTTTAGAGGCTGAGTGCAAGGGAATCACACCACGCTTCCTTGAGCTGAGCTCCCTGAAAAGTCTGCTCCGGCCAGCAGCCAAACAGCACAGCGCTGAGTCCTCTTTAGAAGGAGCAGGTGTGGGGGAAGGGGCGCTCAGCCTTAAGAAGGGGTCTCCAGAGCTGTCCTGGGGTCTAAAGGCTGTCTGTGCCGCGTCCTCAGGACAGCTGGGCTACCAGCATCGGGAAGTCCTGCTGACTAGTGCAATGACTGAGGGTGCCACTTTTGAAACGCCTCTTCCTCCTTCAGTGACAATTGGACAATAACATACACATGTCCCGGAAGAAGGCACGACAGAAACATTCATTTTTAACATCACCCTTTGAAATGCATCACGTGCACTTACATCTCCAATGCCTCTGCACCCTGGAGGGTAACCAAGCATCTCATCTTTATTATGACTGAAGGGTCTCCTGGGACTCAGGGTGTTCGGTGCTGAAACCAAGAAAGGTCAGGACAAACACAGATGCGTCGGCCACCCCAGCTCCGTGCCCAGGTTGAAGAGAGACGCTGCAACACTGCTAAGATCAGAGGTTTGGGTTGGCTGCGACCTTCAAAGCACATCCACGGTAACTCTTTTCAGAATCCCCAGTCTTCAGTGCTACCTATCTGCATAATCTTTCCCTCATCTTTGGATGCCTGTCAGCGCCCCCTCAGGTTAATGGTGCTGCACCCTGAATTCCAGATCTCAGTGCCAGAAATGGACGCAGGCTTTAGGGATTGGTTGCCAGGGTCTGGTTGTGAAACATCCGTATTTATGTTCGAGAGAAAGTAGGGGAGAAAAGACCCCTCCCTCCCTTTGGCAGGCTCTCGGATCTGAAGTCATTAGGAATAATGAGGGCGTGGCTGACCCGCGCCCTCCAAGAGACGTTAGCGTGCCTCCGGCCATGCTGGCTGCGAAAACACGAGGACTCCTTACAGACTAGAGCAGCAGAGTCAGACTGGACTAATTCGTGGGCAGAGGTCCAAACATTATTTTAAAACACAGCATTGGAACCACCTAAGTAATACGTGGGTCACACAAAGCGAGCCGGTGCTGTGCAAGAAAGCTGAGCAGAGGAGCTCTCTTCTCCCACCCCGGAAGCCCTAGCAACGCGAGTCTCCCGCCCGTAGCTGGGAACGCACTCTGGGCTGCCGAATTCGGAGAAGCCGCTTTCAGCCGCTCTTCCTCCACTCACGGAGCCTCGTAAGGAACGTCCACCCCCTCGAGCTGAGGATGGCGCCCCACGCAAGCCGGCTGAGAGGCTCCCCTCATGAAGGAGATGGACAGTCTCTGACCTTGTGACGCTACGTTGGTCTTAATCGTTTTTTCTTAAGAGTCCTGGACTTTAGTGTTATTAAAAAAGACACTGCAGACTCTGTTACTCATATTTAGAAGTAATCATGGCAATAAATTAATAGGACAGTCACAGTACTGCCTGAGGGGGCCCTGCGGCCCCCACAGGGCCCAGCCAAGGCGCAAGGCCACTGCCCCAAGAGGCTTCTGCCAGAGATCTTTTCCTCTCTGGGGACGGCTCACGTGTACCATATGGGTTTGAAATAGCTTTGTCTAAGGAGCAATAAACAGATGGAACTTTGGTGGAAAAAAGCTTTGTAAGCCCCACGCATGCTTTTACACGTGTTTGTTGAGGGGTCTCATCTTGCCTTTATTTTGTGGGGCTCCCTGCTCAGGTCACTTCCAGATGTGTCTGGACCACTCTTCTGNGATTTTTAGAGTAGAATTACTCCACTACAGGCTAGTATTATTCCTCCATTATATACAAGGCCCATAGATTTCACCAGCTTAGGGGGCCAGTTCCGTGTGGTGGAGCTGGTCTCCTGTAATACTTTCCCAAACGTCCCAGGATGCCAAAAAGTATCCAGAGGTCAAAGTATTGAGTTGGCCAAAAAGTTCATTTGATGTTTTCCAGCTAACAGAAATAACGAACTTTCTGGCCAACCCAGTAGTCTGGGAAGTATTGGGATTAAAGGCAAACAGTTTTTGTTTCTCCAAGTGCTTACATTTCAGACAGCAGATTGTGCTGATGCACCCTGTAATTCCCCAGCAGAGCAGAGACTGCAGCATTCCCCACACGTCCTCAGGCAGGAAATCCTCTAGATCCAGAGCCACCTCGTGGAGTTACTCATGGAACACAGTCTGGTGAGCGCTACTCTATGTTAGGCGCCTCATGCTGTTCAGTCACTATGTCCTGTCTGACCCTTGTGACCCCATGGACAGCAGCTCGCCAGGCTCCCCTGTCCATCACTAACTCCCTGAATTTACTTAAATTCATGTCCGTTAAGTTAGTGATGTCATCCAACCATCTGATCCTTTGTCGTCCCCTTCTCTTGCTCTCAATCTTTCCCAGCATCAGGGTCTTTTCCAATGACCTGGCTCTTTGCATCATGTGGCCAAAGTATTGGAGCTTCAGCACCAGACCTTCCAATGAATATTCAGGATTGATTTTCTTTCAGAATGACTGGTTTGATCTCCTTGCTGTCCAAGAGAATCTCAAGAATCCTCTCCAACACCACAGCTCAAAAGCATCAATTCTTTGGGGCTCAGCCTTCTTTATGGTCCAACTCTCACATCCATACATGACTACTGGAAAAACCATAGTTATGCCCAAATGAACCTTTGTCAGCAAAGTTATGTCTCTGCTTTTTAATATACTCTCTAGGTTTGTCATAGTTTTTCTTCCAAGGAGCAATCCTCTTAATTTCATGGCTACAGTCACCATCCACAGTGATTTTGGAGCCCGAGAAAATAGTCTGTCACTGCTTCCATTGTTTCCCCATCTATTTGCCATGAAGGGATGGGACTGGATGCCATGAGCTTCGCTTTTTGAATGCTGAGGTTATTTCTTTATATCTGGGTAGACTGGGGCTTCACTCCTGCGCAGGCTTCTCTGCAGCTGCCAGGAGTGGGGGCTGCCCCCCAGCTGTGTGCACGGGCTTCTCACTGTGGTGGCTTCTCTTCTTGCAGAGCACGGGCTCTAAGGCGTAACTAGTGCCTGAGCTCGGTCGCTGTGACTCCTGGACTCCAGAGCACAGAGTCAGTCAGTAGCTGCGGTGCACGGGCTCAGTTGTTCTGAGGCATGTGGATTGTCCTGGATCAGGGATTGAACCTGTGTCTCCTTCACTGGCAGGCAGATTCTTTATCACTGAGCTAACAGGGAAGCCCGAATGTTTAGCTTTAAGCCAACTTTTTCACTCTCCTCTTTCACCTTCATCAAGAGGCTCTTCAGTTCCTCTTCACTTTCTGCCAATAAAGTGGTGTCATCTGCATATCTGAGGTTGTTGGTATTTCTCTTGGCAATCTTGATTCCAGCTTGTGAGTCATCCAGCCCAGCATTTCATATGATGTTCTCTGCATTTAAGTTAAACAAGCAGGGTGACAGTATACAACTTTGATGTACTTCTTTCCCACTTTTGAACCAATCTGTTGTTCCATGTCCAGTTATAACTGTTGCTTCTTGCCCTGCATGCAGCTTTGTCAGAGGCAGTTAAGGTAGTCTGGCATTCCCATATCTTCAAGAATTTTCCAATGTGCTGTGATCCACACAGTCAAAGGCTGTATCTCAGTCAATGAAACAGGGTAGATGTTTCTAACCTTACACTAAAACTCCTCCTTTAGAAACAAGGTCACGAGACTTGTGATGGGAGCAAGGAGGGGAGGAAGGTCAGGGCAGCTGACAAGTCCCAGGGAGCTGAGGGTGGGACAGCGACCCCAGCAGTGCCATGGAAACCCAGAGGGACAAAGATGCCTGCAGATACCAAACCAGACGTCCCTGTCATCTGGGACTGTCGCAGGGACCAGAGCAAACCCCACATCCACCGTCCGTATGCTCCTGGGCTCTGATTCAGTTTAGGCAACACTGGCAGCCAATCACAGGAGGAGTCTCAGCACCAGAGAAACCTCACTGTTGCTGCTCAGTCGCTCAGTCGCGTCCAGCTCTGTGCAACTCCATGCACTGCAGCACACCAGGCTTCCCAGTCCATCACCGACTCCCGAGTTGCTCACACTCGTGTCCACTGAGTCAGTGATGCCATCCAACCATCTCATCCTGTGTCATCCCCTTCTCCTCCTGCCTTCAATCTTTCCCAGCTTCAGGGTCTTTTCCAATGAGTCGGCTCTTCACATCAGCTGGTCAAAGTATTGGAGTTTCAGCTTCATCATCAATCCTTCCAATGAATATTCAGGGTGAATTTCCTTTAGGAAATCCTTTAGAGGAAACTCATAAAATCTTATTAATTGAAATCACCACATGGCTGGCTTAACAATAAGCCCAGCACTCTGACAAAATGATGGATGAGCTTCTGAGTCGTAGCATCTCTAGACATGACAAAAGAAGAGCTGAACTCATGGAGGCTTTGTGCCTGGTGAAGGCACAGAGAGTCTGCAGGGAGCAGAGGGCCTGTTTCTATCAAGTGAAATTTATAATGTCACAGTATGAATATTAATAGTGTGCATGATCACAATAAACTGTGGAAAATTCTGAAAGAGATGGGAATACCAGACCACCTTACCTGCCTCCTGAGAAACCTATATGCAGGTCAAGAAGCAACAGTTAGAACTGGACATGGAACGACGGACTGGTTCCAAATAGGAAAAGGAGTACATCAAGGCTGTATATTGTCACCCTGCTCATTTAACTTCTATGCAGAGTACATCATGAGAAACGCTGGGCTGGATGAAGCACAAGCTGGAATCAAGATTGCCAGGAGAAATATCAATAACCTCAGATATGCAGATGACACTACCCTTATGGCAGAAAGTCAAGAAGAACTAAAGAGCCTTTTGATGAAAGTGAAAGAGGAGAGTGAAAAAGTTGGCTTAGAGCTCAACATTCAGAAAACGAAGATCATGGCATCTGGTCCCATTACTTCATGGGAAATAGATGGGGAAACAGTGGCTGACTTTATTTTGAGGGGCTCCGAAATCACTGTAGTTGATGATTGCAGCCATGAAATTAAAAGATGCTTACTCCTTGGAAGGAAAGTTATGACCAACCTAGATAGCATATTAAAAAGCAGAGACATTACTTTGTCAACAAAGGTCAGTCTTGTCAAGGCTATGGTTTTTCCAGTAGTCATGTATGGATGTGAGAGTTGGACTATAAAGAAGGCTGGGCACAGAAGAATTGATGCTTTTGAACTGTCGTGTTGGAGANTCAGTGATGCCATCCAACCATCTCATCCTGTGTCATCCCCTTCTCCTCCTGCCTTCAATCTTTCCCAGCTTCAGGGTCTTTTCCAATGAGTCGGCTCTTCACATCAGCTGGTCAAAGTATTGGAGTTTCAGCTTCATCATCAATCCTTCCAATGAATATTCAGGGTGAATTTCCTTTAGGAAATCCTTTAGAGGAAACTCATAAAATCTTATTAATTGAAATCACCACATGGCTGGCTTAACAATAAGCCCAGCACTCTGACAAAATGATGGATGAGCTTCTGAGTCGTAGCATCTCTAGACATGACAAAAGAAGAGCTGAACTCATGGAGGCTTTGTGCCTGGTGAAGGCACAGAGAGTCTGCAGGGAGCAGAGGGCCTGTTTCTATCAAGTGAAATTTATAATGTCACAGTATGAATATTAATAGTGTGCATGATCACAATAAACTGTGGAAAATTCTGAAAGAGATGGGAATACCAGACCACCTTACCTGCCTCCTGAGAAACCTATATGCAGGTCAAGAAGCAACAGTTAGAACTGGACATGGAACGACGGGCTGGTTCCAAATAGGAAAAGGAGTACATCAAGGCTGTATATTGTCACNTCTGTGTGTGTGTGTCTGTGTTTATGTCTGTGTGTATGTCTATGTGTTTGTGTCTGTGTGTGTCTCTGTGTGTCTGTGTATGTGTCTGGGTGTGTTTATGTGTGTGTGTCTGTGTGTCTGTGTTTATGTCTGTGTGTGTGTTTGTGTCTGTGTATATGTTTATGTGTGTGTGTCTGTGTTTATGTCTCTGTGTGTGTGTCTGTGTGTGTGTGTGTCTGTGTTTATATCTGTGTGTGTGTCTGGGGCTGTACACACTGCACCACGGTCAAGGCCCCAAGGGGCCTCATCAGGGCACAGAATGCCCCAGCCGTCCCGGCCGGCCACAGGAGTTCTTCCTACACGAGGATGCCTGGGGTATGAACATGGTGTGTCTACTCACAAGAGTCACCCTGCGTCGCACCTCGACGCACTGTCTGCTGGGTCTTGATAAATCCACGCGCAGCAGGTCCTTCGTACACGTTTTCACGTGACGAGCCCTCGCACACTCATCCTCAGGTTTTTGGAAGGCACAGCTCTGTGGTCGCACACGTCAGCCAACGCCCTGCACACCTGGATCTTGTGCCTGTGAGGGTGTCAGGAGGCTGAGGCCCAAGCATGCCCGGCCCGACTGCCCTCTGCGGGGGGTGCTGGCCTGGTGGGGCCCAGCCCCTCCTCAGGGACATGGGGGTCTCCGCTGGGTGGTGGAAAAGCACCCCCTAAGTCTCGAGCAGAGGGCGACTTAGGAGCTGGGCCGGCAGGTGGGCAGGAGCAGGCGCTGCGGCTCTGATGGGACAGGCCGAAGGGAACCAGGAGTCGGGGCTGGGGGCCGACGTGGAGTGCCCAGGGGCTCTGCAAGGGCCTTGTTGCCATCCAGCTGCAGGCGGAGTCGCTTCCCTACTCGACCGGGATGGCCTGACCCGGCACCCCGGCAGTCTGGGGCTGAGCTGGGGATGTCCGGCTTCTGCTGCTCCTCGCTTGCGATGGGGCTCTCTCCACACAGCCAGCTCGGATTAGGGGCATCCAAAGGGGTGAGAGTGGCTGAGGAAGCTGTGTTGATCATTTATCACAGGCTTTGGGGTTATCTCCTCACGGTGTCGGAGAGATCTGCTCGGAGTGAAGCTGATGCCGTGGGTCTCGCTGCTAATGCATTCCTGAGAAGAACAGGGTCCATGGGTATGGGCCACCTCGGGCCTCTTCAGCCACGCTTCTAAACAGCAGCTTCTCCTGTGGCCAAAGCGAGTGGTCAACAAGACCCCAGGACCTGGGGGCAAAGACTACAGACCTCACAGGGCCAGGACGGGGTGTGTGCCCTCAGCGTTCTCACCCATCCACACCTTCCCCGGCTCTCAGCCTCCACACACAGCTGCCAAGGAACAGAGTGGACCCAGGGAGTCCAAGCCACCACACCCCACTCACGACCCCGTCAGCACTCCTGATCACCGACACTTCGTTTCTCTTTTGCTTGAAAGGCATCTCCAAAATCAGTGTCCTTCCATGGGCCGAACATCAGGAAACCCAGCCAAAAAGTGTCTCAGGGACCCTGCCCGTGGATGCAGACTCAGCAGTGCACGTGGACTGCCACGGTCAGGGCTGTGTCTGCTGGACGGCACTGGGGGCTTTGGGGACGGGCCAGGACAGGCTCTCCCAGCCGGGGGTGCCACCCCACCTGGATGCCCTCCCACCCCAGGGAGAGCACACGCTCCTCGGGAGAACAGTCCAGACCTCAAATGCTGATCCTGACCACATGTCCAGCTGAATATGCCTCTGAATCATAAAGGACAAGAGTGTGCCAACGGCCCAGGTAGTGAGATCTCAGCTGGATTCTAACCCTTACCTCTTCCGTAATGAAATCATGTCAGGCCCAGGGGGTCTCGGGGTCGGGTTCGTGGACCATGCCCATCAGCTCGCCCAGGAGGCAGGTTTAAACCCCAGATCGCCGGCCTTGCCCTCTGAGTCCCATCGGAGGGCCTGGCAACCTGTGTTTCTTCAAGAACCTTTGATTTGGACGCACACAGCTTGAGAACCACATTTCAGAGGCGCACAGGGGGACTTAGTCATCCTGCAGCTGTTTCAAAGGCACATGGGTTCGTTTTGCTGTGCTTTCTCTGCCTGGCTGTGGCTAAACCTGAAAGCCTGGGGATGGGTTTGCCTCAGAAGAGCCTGCAGAGGCCCGTTCTGCATAAACACAGACTAAACACTGGATCAAGCTGATGCGCAGAGGATATCGTCCTGTGAATCTTCCCTCCTCACTGCGAGACTCAGACTTGTTCCAACATCACTGTCGCCCTATAAATCCCAGCCAGAAGCTTATTTCTGGGGAGAGGGGGGGTTCCTTTATTGTCGTCAGCAGCTCAGTTGTATCCGATTCTCTGCGACTCCAAGGACTGCAGCATCCCAGGCTTCCCTGTCCTTCACCATCTCCCAGATTTTGTTCAGACTCATCTCCATTGAGTCAGTGATGCCATCCAACCGTCTCCTCCTCTGTTGCCCTATTCTCCTCCTGCCTCCAATCTTTCCCAGCATTAGGGTCTTTTCCAATGAGTCAGTTCTTCCGCACCAGGTGGCCAAAGTATTGGAACTTCAGCTTCAATATTCCAATGAATATTCAGGTTTGATTTCCTTTAGGATTGACTGGTTTGATCTCCTTGAAGTCCAAGGGACTCTGTTTCCTTTAACATGCAGCAATTTGAAGCTGACTATAATCTCTTTGTCTCTAACCCCAAAGAGAAGTAGCATTATTGTGCTGAAATTGGGCGCTGACCTCAGTGTCTTTGTGAGGCAGCATCTTGTTACATAAGCCCTGGGTGATTTTAAATATGAATGTCAGTAACTACCATCTCCCGGCACATCACTCTTCTGGGGCCTAAGTTTGGAAATGAAATGACACATCTGGACCCTGAGATGTCCTTCCTGAGCATTTCAGTAGAAAGGGACTCTGGAGGTTACCCAGACCCGGAGGGCAGGACCATACTCTCACTGACCTCAAAGACAAAGCTTTTCTGTTAAAGCTTCCTCAGCAGAGCAGACTCCACTAAGAAAACCCTCCAGAGTTTCAGCAAGGTTAGCATTTTCAGAAGAAAAATAAATCTATGCTCACTTTACCTCTTATAATGTGAAGCTCTGCCTAGGGGTCCCCGAAAAGCATCCATCCCCACATCCAGGCCCTTCTGTGGTATATCTGAAAGCTGCATTGTCTGACTGCTTGTGTAAGAAAGGATGAGGAACAAAGTGTTAAGAAGCCTCGCCTCACCCTCTCCCATCTGTATGAGGGGCATCCCTGCTCTGCACACTCAGTGCGATGGGAGGATCATAGGGGCCCTGTATCAGGCTGCCCTGGGGGTGTCACCTGTACCAGCACCAAGATCACCATTCTAACCTGCATCCAAAAGCTGTGGTTTAAAGTCACTCTATTATAGAAATAGTGGGGACTCCTGAAAACCAATAGTGTAAATATAAACCTAAATGACAGATACAGACATTTTGTTCAGTAAACAGCATCTAGGTACTCAAGAAAGCCCACTAGCTGTGGGGGTCTCACAGAGCGCCAGGCTCTCCCTGAAGATGAGGGGTCCCCTGGAAAGGAGGAGCAGCAAGCTACAGCCGCCAGTGCTGAGAGCGGGTGCCAGAGGCCTTGAGGAGGGGGGGCCGGGATCGCAGTGCAGGAAACATGGTAGACACAAGCAAATGAAGGCGGCTCAGGGCAGAGTGAAGGCCTCAGGCAGGGGAGCTGAACACAAAAGGAGGCTGTGCCCTCACCATCAGATGAGGCGGAATGCAAGCCAGCGGACAGAGGTAATATGAGAAAGGGCGCCTCGAAGTGCCAAATGACACAACTCACAACGAAGCTGGGACAGTTACGATGGCACTGTTGCTGCTGTGCAGTCGCTGAGTCCTGTCTGACTCTGCAACTCATGGACTGTAGCACCACAGGCTCCTTTGTCAATGGGATTCTCCAGGCAAGGATACTGGAGCAGGTTGCCGTTTCCTCCTCCAGGGGATCTTCCTGACTCAGGAATCGAACTCGAGTCTCTTGCGTTAGCAGGCAGATTCTTTACCACTGAGCCACCAGGGAAGCCTCTTATGAATATATACTCACCAAATGATGTAGCATCCACATCATAAAGCAGAAATTATGGTGGATGCAAGGAGAAACATACATAAATGAAAACTCACTCCACTATAAATTCAAATAAAAACATCTGAAGTTCAAAGAAGACATAAATAACCTCATTAATAAGATATATGTTATTCAGGTCTATATCCTGAAAATATCAACAGCACTGTTTTTTCAAGTGACCCAGGAGCATACGGATATCTTCCCTGATAGCTCAGTTGGCAAAGAATCCACCTGCAATGCAGGAGACCCCAATTCAATCCCTGGGTCAGGAAGATCCACTGGAGAAGGGATAGGCTACCCACTCCGGTATGCTTGGAGTTCCCTTGTGACTCAGCTGATAAAGAATCCGCCTGCAGTGTGAGACACCTGGGTTCGATCCCTGGGTTGGGAAGATCCCCTGCAGAAGGGAAAGGCTACCCACTCCAGTACTCTGGCCTGGAGAATCCCATCGACTGTATAGTCCATGGTCTCACAGAGAGTCGGACACAACTGAGTGACTTTCACTTTCACTTTTTAAGAAGCATACATAAAAATTGTCTGTAAATTAGACTACAAAGAAAGTCAGTTGATCCCAAAGACAGAAATTTTACAGATGATATTCTTTGATTGCAATGCAATAACATACAAACAATTGTCAAAATCTCAATTATTAAAACCTATGCAAAAATTTTAAATAAAATATTGGCAAATAGCATCAGTCAGCACATTAAAAGTAATCACCATGCCACAAGTGGCGTTTACTATAGAAGTACAAGAATGGCCCCTGAGTAGGAGGTTTATTATGTTCTATCAAATTGAAAGATCCAAAGAGAAACATCATGTGATCATTTCTTTTTTTTTTAATTATTTTTTACTTTATTTTACTTTACAATACTGTATTGGTTTTGCATTCATTGACATGAATCCGCCTATATGATCATTTCTAAAGATACTTTAAAGAACGCATTTGGACAACAGTCAATAATCATACTTGACCGAGAAAAAAAAGTCCTCAATAAAATAAGTTAATATTTCTTTACCATAATAAAATGTGTTCTTCTCAGCCCAGAGGCCATTCCACACCTCCTGGGGAAACAGTGAAGGCACTTTCCCCACTAAAATCAAGTATCAGGTGGCACTTCCCTGGAGGTCCAGTGGTTCAGACTCTTAGCTTCCAATGCAGGGGTTACAAGTCCCTTGGTTGCGGAACTAAGAGCCCACTTGCCAGAACTGTTTTTAATGTGCAAAACATCAAATATATTACCACTATTACTACTGTTATTTAACATTGTGCCTAATAGACAATGAAATAAGAAAAGAGGAAAATTAAAATTATAAAATTTGGAGAGCAGAGTTAATCTTTGTTTTTAGATGATACTAAAAATACATGAAAAATATCTATAAACAATAACAGAATTTAGTAACAGAATGGCACAAAATGAATACACTATAATTAGTTGATTACGTTCAATAAGAAGACGAAAGGAGATAAAAGACTCCATTTATCCCATATTGGGATTAGCAGATGCAAACTAGTATATACAGGATGGATAAATAGCAAAGTCCTACTGTAGCACAGGGAACTACATTCAATATCCTAGGATAAACCATAATGGAAAAGAATACATATATATATTTGTATATACTTTGCTGTACAGCAGAAATTAACACAACACTATAAATCAACTATACTCCAATAACAAATTAAAAAATAAAAAGACCTCATTTATAATCATAAAAAATTAAATAGCTGAGAATAATAAATGTACAAAACATGTATGAAGAACACTGTAAAAAAAAAATTCCTTCATATCATAAAATAAGTTTGAACAAATAGAAAGATCTTTTTTTCAACTAGGAACACTTGGTAACAAAAAGATGTTTTGTTAATTATGTAACTTTATGTTAATCATGCAAATTTCATTCTAGTAATACAAACATTATTAAGGGTTTCTACTGTTATTGTTTGTTTACTCTGAAGTTCATAAGGGAAAATAAATAAGGATAAACGGGAACTCTGATCTGGAAGAGCCGTGAGAGAATGAGCCTCACTGGGTACTGAAAGTGAAAGCCTCAGTAATTAACACAGTGGGCAGTGACACTCGTGACCTGAACTAAGACCAGAAATAGCCCCAACCATACACAGGAATTCAATACTGGATGAAAACGGCATCTCAGAACAGTAGGTCAGCTCAGTTCAGTTCAGTCGCTCAGTCATGTCCAGCTGTTTGCAACCCCATGAACCGTAGCACACCAGGCCTCCCTGTCCATCACCAACTCCTGGAGCTTACTCAAACTCAAGTCCATTGAGTTGATAATGGCATCCAACCATCTCATCCTCTGTTGTCCCCTTCTCCCTCCTTCAATTTTCCCCAACATCAGGGTCTTTTCAAATGAGTCAGCTCTTCGCATCAGGTGGCCAAAGTATTGGAGCTTCAGCTTCAACATCAGTCCTTCCAATAAATATTCAGGACTGATTTCCTTTAGGATGGACTGGTTCCATCTCCTTGCAGTCCAAGGAACTCTCAAGAGTCTTCTCCAACACGACAGTTCAAAAGCATCAATTCTTCTGCACTAGGCTTTCTTTATAGTCCAACTCTCACATCCATATATGACTACTGGAAAAACCATAGCCTTGACGAGATGGACCTTTGTTGGCAAAGTAATATCTCTGCTTTTTAATATGCTGTCTAGGTTGGTCATAACTTTTTTTCCAAGGAGTAAGCATCTTTTAATTTTATGGCGGCAGTCATCATCTGCAGTGATCTTGGAGCCCAGAAAAACAAAGTCAGCCACTGTTTCCACTGTTTCCCCATCTATTTGCCATGAAGGGATGTGACCAGATGCCATGATCTTAGTTTTCTGAATGTTCAGGGTTAGGTCAACTTTTTCACTCTCCTCTTTCACTTTCATCAAAAGGCTCTTTAGTTCTTCTTCACTTTCTGCCATAAGGGTGGTGTCATCTGCATATCTGAGCTTATTGGTATTTCTCCCAGCAATCTTGATTCCAGCTTGTGCTTCATCCAGCCCAGCATTTCTCAAGATATTTGCTGCATATAAGTTAAATCAGCAGGGTGACAGTATACAGGCTTGGCGTATGCTTTTCCTATTTGGAACCAGTCCATTGTTCCATGTCCAGTTCTAACTGTTGCTTCCTGATCTGCATACAGATTTCTCAAGAGGCAGGCAGGTGGTCTGGTATTCCCANATGTGTATAAGAGACAGGTCCATAGATCATCAGGCACTCTGCCTGTCAGATCTAGGCCCTTAAAATCTAATTCTCACTTCCACTGTATAATTGTAAGGAAATTGATTTAGGTCATACCTGAATGGTCTAGTGGTTTTCCCCACTTTCTTCAATTTAAGTCTGAATTTGGCAATAAGGAGTTCATGATCTGAGCCACAGTCAGCTCCCAGTCTTGTTTCTGCTGACTTATAAAGCTTCTCCACCTTTGGCTGTAAAGAATAAAATCAATCTGATTTCAGTGTTGACTATCTGGTGATGTCCACGTGTAGAGTCTTCTCTTGTGTTGTTGGAAGAGGGTGTTTGCTGTGACCAATGTGTTCTCTTGGCAAAACTCTATTAGCCTTTGCCCTGCTTCATTCTATACTCCAAGGCCAAATTTGCCTGTTACTCCAGGTGTTTCTTGACTTCCTACTTTTGCATTCCAGTCCCCTATAATGAAAAGGACATCTTTTTTGGGTGTTAGTTCTAGAAGGTCTTGTAGGTCTTCATAGAACTGTTCAACTTCAGCTTCTTCAACGTTACTGATCAGGGCATTTACTTGGATTACCATGATAGTGAATGGTTTGCCTTGGAAACGAACAGAGATCATTCTGTCATTTTTGAGATTGCACCCAGGTACTGCATTTCGGACTCTTTTGTTGACCATGATGGCTACTCCATTTCTTCTAAGGGATTCTTGCCCACAGTAGTAGATATAATGGTCATCTGAGTTAAATTCACCCATTCCAGTCCATTTTAGTTCACTGATTCCTAGAATGTTGATGTTCACTCTTGCCATCTCCTGTTTGACCAGTTCCAATTTGCCTTGATTCATGGACCTAACATTCCACGTTCCTATGAAATATTGCTCTTTACAGCACTGGACCTTGCTTCCGTCACCACTCACATCCACGACTGGATGTTGTTTTTGCTTTGGCTCCCTCCCTTCATTCTTTCTGGAGGTAGTTCTCCACTCTTCTCCAGTAGCATGTTGGGCACCTACTAATGTAGGAGTTCATCTTTCAGTGTCATACATTTTTGCCTTTCCATACAGTTCATGGGGTTCTCAAGGCAGGAATACTGAAGTGCTTTGCCCTTCCTTTTTCCAGTGGGCCACGTTTTGTCAGAACTGTCCACCATGACCAGTTCATCTTGGGTGGCCCTACATGGCATGGCTTACAGTTTCACTGAGTTAGACAAGGCTGTGGTCCATGTGATCAGATTGGTTACTTTTCTATGATTATGGTTTTCAGTTTGTCTACCTTCTGATGGATAGGGATAAGAGGCTTACGGAAGCTTCTGATGGGAGAGACAGGTAGGTAGATAGGCAGGTAGGTAGAAGATGACTGTCACAGGTAGAAGTAGGTAGAAGATGACTATCACAAAGTGTTTGTGGAACAAAGCCGAGCCAACAGAAGTAAAATCACACAAGTAGGGGGACTACATTAAACTGCAAATCTTCTGTGTATCAAAGGACACAGCCCACAGTGAAAAGCCAGATTATAAGTTAGAAGCAAGTATCTGCTATAGGGCCAATATCCAGAATACATAAAGAATTCTTATGTTCAACAGCAATGATGATAACATGATTTAAAATGGGAAAAAGTCTTGAGACATTTCTCCAAAGATGATACTCAGGTAGCCAACTAGCTACTTGAATATCACAGAAAGGCCATCAGAATCATCCTTTTTTAATGTTTAATTTTTATTATGTTTAATATTTATTATTGTTGATGTACAATGTTGTGTTACTTTATGCTATAGAGCAAAGTGAATCAGTTATACATATACATATATCCACTCTTTTTTAGATTCTTTTCCCATGTAAGTCATTGCAGAATATTGAGCAGAGTTTCCTGTGCTATCCAGCAGGCTCTCATTAGTTACCTATTTTATGTATAGCAGTGTGTATATGTCAACCGCAATCTCCCAATTTGTTACTTCCCCACACACTTCCCCTTTGGTCACTGTATAGTTTGAAATCAAGATCTGTGAGTATGCCTTTTTTCTTTCTTTTTTTCCTGTATTTATCTATTGGCTGTGCTAAGTCTTAGTTGTGGCACACAGGGTCTTTGTTGAGGCAAGTGGACTCTTCAGCATGAGAACTCTTAGTTGCGGCCTGTGCTACCTAGTCCCCTGATCAGGGATTGAACCTGGGCCCCCTGCATTGGGAGCACAGAGTCCTAGCCACTGAATGCCCAGGGAAGTCCCTGTGAATCTGCTTGAGACATCACTCTTCACCCATCCGACTGGTGGGCACTCTGACGTTTGCCAAGGTGCTCTGTAGGCAAGGCCATGGTGAACAGGCAGTGGTCAGCGTTGCTGGGGGGAGTGGGGGCTGGCGAAGCCCCTTGAGGGGCAACAGGGCCGTGCCCACCAGAATTAGGAATGTACAGCCCAGTAATCGCACTTGCCGGGATGAGTCCCTTAGACACATGCTGGAGAGGGTAAACTGTCACGTGGAAGCTTGCAACACGGTTTAATAGCCGCGTCCTGGAAGCAGCTCAGTGCCGCTCGTTCGGGCCCTGCTGCAGCTGTGTGGCGTCTGTCCAGGACAATGCCCTGAGATGTGGCACGTGAGAGCGCTCCGCGCCGCGCCTCTCCTCTGCCTGAGATCCCGTGGCAGCTGACTGTGGCCCCTGACTTCCCTCCCCTCCTCTGACATTCCACCTTGCTTTTCTCCAGCTGCATGGCCTTTTCCCCGAACCTCGAACATGGGGGTCAGCCTCCCACCTCAAGTCCTAACATGCGGGTCAGCCTCCCACCTCCAGGCCTCTGTACAAGCCATTCTCTCAGCCTCCCCAGAGAATCTCAGGGCTCACCCCTCACCACCGTTAACTGCTTAAATGTCACTTTCTCCACAAGGCCACCTCTGACCACTCCATCTAAAATCTAAGTCCCCACCTGACATTTCCAATCTCCATTATCTTGTTCTATGTTTTCAATTACTTTTATTATATTCTAACACAACATATAACTTATATGTTTACTGTTTGTTTTATGTGCCTCCCCCAAGATATAGATGCTATGGGGCAGGAATTGTCATCAGTTTTGTTGACTTCCATGTCCCTATGATATACAACAGTACTTGGGCCTATTTATTGTTGTTTAGTCACTAAGTTATGTCCAACTCTTTGTGATCCTATTGACTGTAGCCTGCCAGGCTCCTCTGTCTATATAATTCTCCAGGCAAGAATACTGGAGTGGGTAGCCATTCCATTCTCCAGGGGATCTTCCTGACCCAAGGGCAAACCTGAGTCTCCTGCATTGCCAGGCAAATTCTTTACTACTGAGCTAACTGGGAAGCCCTAGTTGGCACGTGAAAAGTAAAAGTCACTCAGTCATGTCCAGCGCTTTGCAACCCCATGGGCTAGTCTATGGAGTTCTCCAGGCCAGAATAATGGAATAGGTAGATTTTCCCTTCTCCAGAGGATCTTCCCAACCCAGGGATCGAACCCAAGTCTCCTGTATTGCAGGCGGATTCTTCACCAGCTGAGCTACCAGGGAACCCTCAATTGGCATGTAGTTGTTGTTTAGTTACTAAGTCGTGTCTGACTCTTTGTGTCCCCATGGATTGCAGCACACCATGCTTCCCTGTCCTTCACTATCTCCTGGAGCTTGCTCAAACCCATGTCCATTGAGTCAGTGATGCTATACAACCATCTCATCCTCTGTTGCCCTCTTCTCCTTCTCTCAATCTTTCCCAGCATCAGGGTCTTTTCAAGTGAGTCAGCTCTTTGCATCAGGTGGCCAAACTACTGGAGCTTTAGCAACAGTCCTTCCAATGAATATTCAGGGTTTATTTCCTTTAGGATTGACTGGTTTGATCTCCTTGCTGTCCAAGGGACTCTCAAGAGTCTTCTCCAGGACGACAATTTGAAAGCATCAATTCTTTGGTGTGGCATGTAGTAGGTGCCTAATAAATGTATGTTTCCAAATGAATGATTGATTAAGCATGTGATACAGAAAAGATCCAAATGCATATTTAAGTGAGAGAGCACGTTAAAAGACAGTAATTGTTCTGCATATATTTTTAAGAAATAAAGAAAAAAGATTAGGAATTTATATTTGCAGGTATATGCATAATGAAACTTGGAAGTCTGAAGGAAAAAAAATGAGTATCACCCTTCCAGGGAAGGGTGTGGATTGGACAGAAGGGCCTCTGGTAGGAAGACCATGATGTCTGGACCTTTATTTAAATTACACAAATATTTCTTATTCAAAATATTCAATTATGCGTGCGCGCGCACACACACACAGGCTGACATCAGAACCCCCAGGCAGGATGATCCTGTGATTCAGCTGTTCTGAGCAGGGCCTGAGGAATTTGCATTTTCAGCAAGCTCCCCACCCATCCTGGAGACAGGTTTGCTGCAGACCACACTCCCAGCTCCCTTGTTCCTCTCCTGACCCAAGAAGTTCTACAAGAGGTTTAGCATTCTGATGGCTCCTCTGGACACATCAAAGGAGGCAGAGGTGCCAGGGCCCTTTGCAGCTAGAGCCACACTCTCCAGGGGCCTCCTGGTGTGGATGCTCCACTTCACCCACGCCTGAACGCAGGACGCCCAGAGGGCTGCCATCTGCGACTGCGAGTTCTACGTGGTGGCAGGCTCTGCATTTCTGGCTCCTGAACTGTGCACAGTGTCAGCAGACTGCCTGCCAGGGACCCCGTGGCCTTGGTCCCCACTGACACACTGATCCTCCTGTTTGCCAGGGCAACATGATCAGTGAAGTGTCCCTCTTAATTCACAGAGGAAAGGTCGTCCTAACAGCCCTTCCTGGGGGTGAGAAGGGCAGTTAGGACCTGCCATGCCTACTAGAGATAGCCCCCTTCCCCAGCAAGGCCATGGCTTCACTTGATGCAAGTGAGGGACACAAGTCTTTCCCTAGGTTATTCAGAGACTGGAGAAGCAAGTGTAGAGAAAACATAACAGAACCTCATCACACACAAAAAGGGACTGAACCTGCCAGATGTTTCATATCTGAAAAGAATCTTCACTTCTATTAACCTTACATTGGTTCCCAAAGAAAGGGGGGCATTTAATAAGGGAGGAAAAGTGTGCTGTTTCATGACCGCCACTTCCTTAGTGTAATAAAAAGGCACTAGACTCTTAACATTTTACTTTCATTTCAAAAAATGTTTTTTTGCACTATCTCTGTGTTAGACCTTTCAAGATGATTCTATTTCTGGAACATACTTTCTGACGTGGTTTCTAATTGACTTCAAGTCTGTCATGCCTTTGACATGTTATACAATACATTAAAATTAATAGCTTCATGGGTCTTATGAGTTTCTTCCTTAAATTTCCAAAGACAGCCCTGGCTTTCTCTCAGACTGACCAATCACAAGAAGTTCTGTGACTGCAAGGCAGGAGACAATTTTTGCAAATGTTTAAAAATGAGGCTGTGTCTGCCAGCGGGCTAGAGTTGGTGAGTCTTAGGTCTTTAAGAAACGGTTGGTCCCGTCTGTGCTCTCATCTCCCCAGCAGGCCATCTGTGTGGGAGCTGAGTCACCGTGGTGTAAGACTGCAGAGAAAGACAGTAGGATCACCGGACATACACTTGTCTGGCAGTCTTGGGTCTGTTCCCTGGATGGGGTGGGAAGGCTTGATTAATGACAGACTTGTTCAACATGAAAAAGAACAAAGCCCAGATTTATTCTTGGCATTCTTCTTCCTAGGGGCTTGGGGGGTGATGTAGTAATTAATTTATAGCTTTGCAGCAAGGCAACATCAGAGAAGCAGTTTAATTCACAAGAACAATGCGGATGGAGAGTGTAACCGAGGGTACTGGGCATAGAAGGGTCTAGAAGGAAGGTCAGGCAGAAGGCGAATTCTTCTATAAATGATACAGATTCACTACCAGTTACTACCTAGGTTCACCGCCCCCCAAGGGGTCCTGAGAGACACTTACCTTGACTAAAGGAACAGAGGTCTGTGGGAAAATGTTCTGAAACCCCGGTGCAGCTTGCTTATTACCTGTTGCTGGCTGATGGCCACCCGGGAGGAGGAGCAGGCCTCGCCAGATGTGCAGAGGGCGCAGAGCCCCTGAGACTCGCCTGCCGTCCTCCCAGTTCTCCCAGCCCCCGCTCCCC
>SJYV01010011.1:160304-223017 GCA_006410875.1 Neotragus pygmaeus
TTATTATTATTATTAACAATCCCAGAGCCAGAGAGTGTGAGTGCGTTCTGGAGAGAAGGGAGATGAGGGATGAGGGCCCAGCGTTGAGGCCCAGGGCTGTGTGTCCGGCCTCAGCAGACAGAGTCCCGTCCCGGGGGAGGAGGTGGAACAGGAGAGGCGAGTCCTGGACAGGCTCTGGGCCTGGGGGGCGTCCAGTGGGGAGAGCTCAGCAGGGGTCGTTGTGCCAAGAGGGAGAAAGAGCAGAGTGCCTCAGGAAAGACCCTCCAGTTCCCTCGGGGCTGGGGAGAGCCATGCCCGTGGCCTGGGGTCCGGGGGTCTGCTCAGAGACCGCACAGGCGTGCTGTTCGTCTGGGAGTGAGAGCTGGCCGCTCGCGCCCGCCCTCTGCGTGGGGCGGGGAGGACAGGCTGGTCTCTGCGACAGTGCCTGCTGGGCCTGCCTGGAGGAGCCCCAGCCCGTCCGCCTTCCCAGTGCCAGGTGGGTTCTGGTGGGCTTCCAAGGCTCAGGGTCATTGGAGGAACGACCAATTCAGTATCCTGTTCCCAAATTACTCAGCTGACTAGGTTGTCACTTTAGAAGACGTGTCCACCTCCCACTTTCTCCTGGTTTCTCTCCCGGGGATAGATGTTGGGAGAACAGGAGCAACTTTGGAGCCAGGAACCTGAGTGATGGCGACATCTCAACAGCTCAGTTACAGCTGAGCGCCTTGAGGCTCAGCTGCCCTGCTCCTCGGTGTCCCCGCCCTGAAGTGGGGAAGTGATAGCACCCCCTCCCGGGAAGTTCGGTGCTCCTGGGATCTGAGGGAGGAGCGGGGAGGACCGTCCACGTCTGCGGAAGCAGCCCGGCGGCAGGTCTTGTCTTTGAGCTATGAGTCACGGAGATTTCTTTTTTCTCTGCCTTAATTCCATTCACAGGCCCACCTCGGGATGATGGTAGTTTTTCCGTTCTTTGCTACGTGTCAGGCACATAATCACATCTAATCCTCACAAAAATACCATGAAGTGCATCTGTTACCCCCATTTTATTACGTGGAAATGATGTTCTAATGAGGATAAGCATTTTGCCTAAGATCACGGGCTAATAAACAGCAGAGGGAAAACGGAAACCCGGGCAGCCCACCCCGTCCCCTGCAAAGACCCGGGGCCTTCCCTGCTGGGCACAGCCCCGCCCTCGTGTTCCCGCAGTGGCTGGTCGGCTGGACAGGCCCCTCCTCTCCGCAGCTGCCCGACCACAGCCTCCTGCACCCTCCGAGCCCCAGCTGGCTCCTTGGCCTTGCCGTGCTCCCTTCCACTGGGTCTCCTCTCCCCTCCTCCCCTCCCAGAACCAGAGGACCCCCTGCAGGACTGCGCAACTGGCCTCCAAGCCCAGATCAGGCCCCCACCCCCACTGCACGTGTCCTGTTTTTGCTTCCTTGGAAGGAAAATTTTTAGCATGCTATTAAACACAGATGCCATGTTCCCCCAGGGCCCACAGAAGGTGACTTTTCAGGCTGAGGAGGGAGGACCTGGTAGGCCCTCTAGACCATGACCTTACTTTACAGATGCGGAAATGGGGGCCCAGAAAGGTTAACTGCTTGTCCCCAAGCCCAGCTCTAGGCCAGGGCTGATTCCGAAGCCGCTTGGCACCATCTTCCTTCCAGTTTTCACTGTGGCTTGAGTTGATGTTTTATCATCTCTTCCTGCCCAGGTTGGGAAAGGGGTCTTTCCTTTGCCTGGCAAGCTTGACCATACTTAGGATGCTCATCACAAACCCTGTTTCCTTTTCCTTAACATTCGGTCCTGCTGAGCTGGCCTCCTCCTCGGGGCGTGAAGGGCCACGGTCACTGGATTCTGCACCTTACCTTGGCTCCTCCTCTGGGTTAAACGACACCAGATCACTTTGCTTTATCTCAGAGTTCTGTTCGCCAGCAGCCCCACCGTCTTTCTTTCTGTCTGTTGAGCTGTGTCCAGCGCCCCAGGCCTCTGGAGCCTTGAGAGGCATTGCACAGGGTGTGGCAGCGACCCGGCCTGACACGCCTTCCCCCTGGGCCTCGGGGCGTGGTCGACTCCTCCGGGCTGTAAGTGGCAGCCGGGCCTCCTCGCTGTATCATCATGAGCCGTCCCCTCGCTCGCTGGACGTGGCTCGGCCCGTCTGTGATGAGGATCATCTCCAGCGGTCGTCTGGAGCCTCCCAGTGGAGCTGCTCCTTCCTTTGCTCCTCACCACGTCTTGCATTCATCAGCTGTCCTGGGCCTCTGATCCTGCTCTTCCGGCTCTTAGAGCTTCACGCCAGCTACTGTCCCAAGGAGCTTAGCACATCAGATGTCCCTGGGATTCACCCCTGTGGGAGCTGACCCCTGAGCCTGCTGCCCCTCAAAGCCCTTCTCCCTCATGACTCCAGGATTTGAAAAGCATGGGTCCATCCCATGGCACAGGGCCTTCAAACTGAACACCAGGCAGAGTGGAAGGTGCTGGCTGAAATGACAGCCCTTTGGAGGGCCTTCCAGGAGACCCACAGCCAAGGACAGTCCCGCCTTAGGGACATCAGTTCAAAGATAGTGACTGAAAACCAGAGCTGTCTCAGCTACAGGGCTGGAAGCCTGCGAGATTTCAATTGGGCTCAGAAACACAGTAATCTCAAACCTTTACAGACAGATTGCACTCTGCTCTCCATCAGCTGTGAAGAAGTGCGTTGTTCCCACTTTACAGATGAAGAGCTGAGGCTTATGAGGTCCAGTGACCCCCAGGGTCGCACGGCCGGCCATGCTTGTAACTGAGCAAGCTTCCTGCCTTTAAGTTCCTTGTGCTTGAACGGGCTTCAGTGGGTGTAAAGTTTTAGAATTCCTAAAAGTCGCACGGTTGGGACATGGCGAGAGGGGTGTTGCTTGGCACAAACACAGATTCCCAGGCTCTGACTCCAAATGGTATTGATTCCTGAAGCTCGACGGGAGCTTTGGAATCTGTATTTCCCAAGTGCTCCTGAGGTGTTATCTCATCAGAAGAAACTGTCCCTTAAACTCACCTTTCTAGACTTTTTTGGCCGAGCCTCCCAGCTTGCGGGACCTTAGTTTCTGGCCCGCCTGTTCCCTGTGACGAAGCTGTCACAGAAGCCCAGCCATGGATGCCCTACCCCCGGGACCCGGTTGCGGCCCACAGACTGGCCATCCAGCCCTGGCTCAGCCTGCGTTCAGGCCTGCACTTTCCTTGCTGAGCTCCTGCCTCGGTGCCCTGCTCGGCTCCTGAGGAGCTGTGCCCCCAGGTTCTGTGCATCCCTGTGGCTCCTGAGGAGCTGTGCCCCCAGGTTCTGTGCATCTCTGTGGCTCCTGAGGAGCTGTGAGCCCAGGTTCTGTGCATCTCTGTGGCTCCTGAGGAGCTGTGAGCCCAGATTCTGGGCATCTCTCGGCTCCTGAGGAGCTGTGCCCCCAGGTTCTGTGCATCTCTGTGGCTCCTGAGGAGCTGTGCCCCCAGGTTCTGTGCATCTCTGTGGCTCCTGAGGAGCTGTGCCTCCAGGTTCTGGGCATCTCTCGGCTCCTGAGGAGCTGTGCCCCCAGGTTCTGTGCATCTCTCGGCTCCTGGGGAGCTGTGAGCCCAGGTTCTGTGCATCTCTCGGCTCCCGATCAGAGAGCCCGCCGCCCGGAGCCTGTCCAGGTGCATCCACACAGTGGGCCTGTACCTGGGCCAGCAGGTCCTGTGATGACACTCCCCACCACCAGGCCCTTTGGGGACCCCTCCATCCCGGGCACCCAAGCTGGACATCACTTACTGGCCTCTCTGAGAGAAAGTCCAGCCAGCTCCCTCAGAAAGAAACCACCTGGGGTCCTGCCGCTCAGAAAGCTCATGCTCTTGTTCTGTGAAACCCTGCTGAGTCCAGGGGGCCAGCAGGTGGCCAGGGAACAGTGTGGTCAGCATCCGCCGGGGCCCACAGCCCCCCGGGCACGGTGCTGACTCCTCTCCACAGCGCGTGTCTCAGGACCCTTCCCCGATCAGACATCAGACATCCATCTGAGTGGTTGCACAGGGCTCCATTTCCCCATGTCTGGGCCCTTGGAGCCTCTCTCCTCAGGCCCTGTTTCTGCCCCCTGGAAGTCACCGAAGGCTTGGGCTTCCGCAGTCCGTGGGGTTCCTTCCCACATCCTTTCATGCGTGCCTAATCACAGAGGAAGAGCAGCCCTGGAGGAAAAGGTTTCTGGGGTCAAAGCAGACTCATGGCGTGGCTGACACCTTCCGGGACCCGTGGCCCCCCAGGCTGGGGGTGGGGGCACGCGTTCCACTCGCTGCCCCCTTCACGACAGGCTGGCTCTTGGCAGATTTCTTAAGAAACATGAAGATTGTGATAGTGGCACAGGAAAGACTCAGATACTTTGGCAGTCAAGGGCACAATGCAAAGACACGGTGTTTCCCCCCATTTGGCCCTGGCTGTCCTGTGACCCCCAGGAGGGAAATTTCCAAATAGAAACTCCTGAGTGTCAGGTATGAACGTCACCCTGTGAGCAGAGGTGAGAGCTTGTAAGGAGATAGCTCGGTGTTTGGGCCGCAGGGAGAGGAATGTTTGGACCTTGGTGGAGCTCCATTTGGAGCCTTGGAATATTATCCAAACATGAGAGCCAAAGTTTTGCTGAAATAAGCAGTTCCCTTTTATGTTATGACTTGGCCAGCTATAAAGGAATACTTGTTAAAGGCTCTCAGAGCATTACGGCAGAGTTCTCCTCCCTGTCCTTAATTAGGTCAAATTAAACCAAAAAGGAAACGCAGTCTGGTTTGCTAACCGCTGGGGAAGTATTGCTTTTGGGCAAAATTCATACCCAGATTGTCTTACTCGAGGATAATTCACAGGAAACAATTATTTTTTCTTTTGGTTGTGATATGTAAGCAACTGACAACTTGGAATCCAGACACTGGCATTTGTGGCATTAGTGGTGATGGCGGGGTGATGGCCGGAACGTCCCAGTCAGGGTCTGGCTCTGCGCCTTGGCTCACTGCAGGCAGGGCCCGGTGTCCAACGCACTCATCCTGGTCATCATCACAGCATGAGGCTCTCCTGAGCCAGACGTCCAGGCCCCCAGTGTCCTGCCAGGGCACTTGGAAACTCTGTCTGCTGAAAAAGCAAAACTCCCCTCCATGAGCTGGCACGTTTAGGACAGCAGACTGGTGAGGGGTGTCAGAGGCGGCCAGGTGACAGCTCAGGGGAGGTGCCTGCGTGTGGACAGGGGTGACCTCGTGGAAATGGGGAGCCGAGCAGGGTTCCCTCTGGGCATCTCAGGGGAGTCTCACCTCTCGTGGTCCAGTCCGTGCTGTCTGTCAGCAGCCCTTGTCCATGTGTCGCCTCCCTCACTCTCCTGTGACCGAAGTGCCGTCAGCACTCCATCTGGCCACCGAGGGACAGAGCTCAGAACCTGCCGAGGCTCTAGAGGGAGGCAGAGCCAGGCTCCAGCCCAGCGCAGAGCCCTCGCTGTGGAGGCCGTTCTCCTTTCCGAACCACGCGGAGCCTTCGGAGACGGTAGCGGTTACACGCGGGCCGCTGTTGGCTGCGGGTGCTGGCCACGAGCTGCACAGGAGCTTCCTGGATGGTGGTTTCGTGTAGGCCTTGGTGGAGCGCCGAGTCTGTCTTGGGGTTTAGACGGGGCAGCGGGGGGAAGGTCCTTGAATCCTCTCCGTGAACAGGCTTTTCTGGTGGGTCGCCTGTCCTCTCCCACCACCCAGCCTGCGTCGGGGCCGACGGGGCAGGACACGGCAGTGTGAGTCCGCGTGGGACTCTGTGCTGGACACCCTTGCTCACGGTCACTCTCCACCACCCCCGGAGTGCCCCTTCTTTGTCACAGAGATAGTATTTCCTTCTGCTAGATGAGGAGTGTCACCCGCAGCTTCAGGAAAAGCAGGCAAGACCCCAAGGCACCCTTGCTGGGAGGCTCCCTGGGGAGGAGGGCTGTGGGGCCTGACCAGGAGCCCTTTGGTGCCAGAGGGGCCCTGCAGCCCAGCCCATGCAGGACTGCGGCGGGTGTGTGCCCAGGCCTTGGCGCGCACGCCGGGGGCACAGGGCTGCTGCTCTAAGGCGGTGGCCACCCGTCCCTCCGTGGCCCACACATCCACCCCAGAATGTTCTTCTCTCCAGAGCCCCTGCTAACTCCAACATGAGATTACTTAGACTGCTCTTCAGGCATCACTGGTGAAGTAGTGGACACAGCCTTCCAAGGGTGAATCGAGATCTGGCCTCCGCCACCATGGTGCCAAAGGCCCCTGCTTTCCTCTGATGTCACAGGCATCAGACTGCTGTCCAGAGCTCCAGGCAGAAATTCCAGAAACGACCACAAGATAAACAGTGTCTTAGCCTTGACGCTTGCAGGAGCATCTCACGAGGTTAGGGTAACGTCTGCAGGCGTCTCGTCATTCAAGAGCATAGTGCTCCATGACATGTAACATGTATTACAATGTAAAAATTACAGATAACTTCTCTACATAATAGTCTAAATACGATAGGATCTCAGTCCTCAAAAAAATTTGAAGGTATTTAGGTAAATAGCACATAAAAGTATACCTATACGTAAAATATTATGAAAAAATAATCTGCTTCTCAATTTATGTAGTCAAAATAGTTTGGGAAAGAAAGAAAGAAACTGGAAAGGTCACCACTGAGGAGCTGTGGTGTCAGTCTCTCTCATGTGGTGTCAGTCCCTCTTTTCTTCAGCCTGCGCAGAGGTGCTTGCTGATCATCACGTATAAAAGGAACTGAACACCGCAGTAGGCTTGAAAAGTTTTTTTAAATTCTATATTGGAAGATAGTTGATTAGCAATGTGATAGTTACAGGCAGACAGCAACGTGACTGAGTTACACATGTCTATGCATCTGTTCTTTCTTTCAAAGTCTTTTCCCATTTAGGTCATTATAGAATATTGAGCAGAGTTTCCTGTGCTATAGAGTAAGTCCTTGTGGGTTATCTATTTTATTTATAGTAGTGTGTATATGATAACCCTACACTCCTAATTTATCCCTGCCCCCCAGCCTTTCCCCTTGGGTAGCCATATTTTCTTTTCTAAGTCTGTGATCAGTTTCTGGTTTGTAAATAAATTCATTTGTATCATTTTTTTTAGATTGCACATGTAGGTGATATCGTATGGCATTAGTTTCTGTCTGTCTGTCTTTACTTAGTATGATAATCTCCAGGTCCATCCATGTTGCCTCAAATGGCATTATTTCATTGCTTTTATGGCTGAGTGGTGTTCCATTGTATATATGTACCACATCTTCTTTATCCATTCATCTGTTGTTGACTTAGGTTGCTTCCATGTCTTGGGTATCATAACTAGTGCTGCAGTGAACACTGAGATGCATATATATATATATTTTAATTTGTTGGAATATAATTGCTTTACAGTGTTGTGTTTCCGCTGTACAATGGTTGTGAACCAGCTACATGTATACGTATATCCCGTCCCTCTTCTACCTCCATCACACCCCACCGTGTCTGGGTCTATGTCCAGGAGTGGGATTGCCGGAACATGTGATAACTCTACTTCTAGTTTTTTGAGGACCTCCATGCTATTCTCCATAGTGGCTGCACCAGTTTACATTCTTACCAGCAGTGTAAGAGGGTTCCCTTTTCTCCACACTCTCTCCAGCATTTATTGTTCATGGACATTTTGATGATGGCCACTCTGACTGGTGTGAGGTGATAACTCACTCTGGTTTTGCTTTGGGTTTCTCTAATAGGAATGTTGAGCATCTTTTTATGTGCCTCTTGGCTATCTGTATGTCTTCTTTGGAGAAATGTTTATTTAGGCATTCTGCCCATTTTTTTGTAGTAGCCTTTTATACCCATAAGAGGTCCTGAAAAGGGTAAAAGTTAGAATTAAAATATTTCCTTGAACACTCGGTCAAGTTATTCAAATAGGTTTGGCTGACTCTGTTTACAATGCAAATGAGATTCTCTGGGTCACTTTTTATAGGGAATGTATTATTCAATTTTTCTTCAGTGTGCAGGTTTATTAAAATTTTACAGAAGAAGAGATGTTTCTAAGGCTGTTAGGCAGACAGCCCAAGACAGTAGATCCCCTAGTAATAAGCCTGAGTGGGAGAGGGGCTCTTGAACAGGTGGGGGAGGGTGTACCAAACTGTACCGTCACAGAAGCCCTGCACGTCTGCAGGATGTAACCACCTGTCTTTGCATGCCCAGGGTAAAGAATCACACATTTTTCTTGTTTGTTCACACCGTGCTTAGAGCAACGCAGCTCTATTTCTGCCTTTCCCTGCTCCCTTTCAGTGCGCTCTGTGGGGCTGCAGTAGCTTCTGAAGGTGCTGCTAAGTCACTTCAGTCGTGTCCGACTCTGTGCAACCCCATAGACAGCAGCCCACCAGGCTCCCCCGTCCCTGGGACTCTCCAGGCAAGAACACTGGAGTGGGTCGCCATTTCTTTCTCCAGTGCATGAAAGTGAAAAGTGAAAGTGAAGTCACTCAGCCGTGTCCGACTCTTGGCAACCCCATGGACTGCAGCCCACCAGGCTCCTCCGTCCATGGGATTTTTCCAGGCAAGAGTACTGGAGTGGGGTGCCATTGCCTTCTCCATAAAACAAACTTAAGACCCCCCAAAAGTCATAAATCCAGCTTCAAGAGGGCCCGCCCTGCAGCCGAGCTGGGAACTACCCTTGCTTTCCTGTGGAAGTGGGGAGGCACCTAGTGGAATGTGGAGGGCCAGGGAAGCTCCAGACTTCACCGCTTGCCCTTGCCCTCCCTTGAGAAGCAAGGCCTTTTCTATACTGGGATGTGGAAGATAAAGATTCTCTACAGGAAGTTAGAGTTACCCAAATTGAGAAGTTACCCAAATGCCAATTGAGAAACTATCTAAGTTTCAGTGACAGTGCCTGAACCACCAGCTAATGTCAAGGAAGCAAACCCCAACATTCAAAATTCTTGTGGGCATTATACCCAGTGAAAAAAGTCAGAAATAAAAGACCACACGCTGCATGATTCCATAGATGTGAAACATTCAAAACAAGGGAAATCCATGGAGACAGAAACACGTTAATGGCTGCCAGGGACAGATGAGGAGTGACTGCTGATGGGGACAACATTTTCTTTAGGGTTGATGAAAATGTGATGAGACTAGGTAGAGCTGGTGGTTGCATGAAATGCCACTGAACTGTACACTTTAAAATGGTAAGTAATTTTATGTAAGGAAATTTTATCTCAATTAAAAAAAATCATCAGAGGCAATCACCAATAAATGCCCCAAACAGTGGTGATAGTTTGANCCAGGCTCCCCCGTCCCTGGGACTCTCCAGGCAAGAACACTGGAGTGGGTCGCCATTTCTTTCTCCAGTGCATGAAAGTGAAAAGTGAAAGTGAAGTCACTCAGCCGTGTCCGACTCTTGGCAACCCCATGGACTGCAGCCCACCAGGCTCCTCCGTCCATGGGATTTTTCCAGGCAAGAGTACTGGAGTGGGGTGCCATTGCCTTCTCCATAAAACAAACTTAAGACCCCCCAAAAGTCATAAATCCAGCTTCAAGAGGGCCCGCCCTGCAGCCGAGCTGGGAACTACCCTTGCTTTCCTGTGGAAGTGGGGAGGCACCTAGTGGAATGTGGAGGGCCAGGGAAGCTCCAGACTTCACCGCTTGCCCTTGCCCTCCCTTGAGAAGCAAGGCCTTTTCTATACTGGGATGTGGAAGATAAAGATTCTCTACAGCAAGTTAGAGTTACCCAAATTGAGAAGTTACCCAAATGCCAGTTGAGAAACTATCTAAGTTTCACTGACAGTGCCTGAACCACCAGCTAATGTCAAGGAAGCAAACCCCAGCATTCAAAATTCTTGTGGGGAAGGGGCGTGTCCCTGCATCTCCCGATGTGATGCGAACTCTCTCCTGTTCTCTGGTTTGCCTGCTTCTTCTAAAGAGCTGATACACCCCAGGGAGTTCCTGCTGCGCTTCTCACCGGGCCATCCCATGAACTACTCTTTCTCTCACTCACCAGAGCCTCCGACATTCCAGACAGAGGAGAACTCTGAGCAGTCTGCAGGACTGCTGGAGGAAAGCTCCTCATTCAATAATAGCAGTTCAGTTCTGAGACCCATCCATATTCATTAAAAACAGCTGCTTTACAGATTGAGAGGAAAATTAGAACTCTGGCAGGTGGCAGAGAGAACATGGGTCCTTTCACTGTACAGATGGACTGGAATTCTCCAGTAGGTCATGAGTAAAGGCTTCTTGGTCCCTATGGGTATAAATAGGAGAGGATACTCTCAGGAAAAGAAACTGTAAATTACGTTTGGCTAGAAGGTGAAGGATGTGCCAATTCGTCCTCATACATCTAAAGAGGGGAATTTCTTAGTATGAATATTTTGACATCAGGCATCTGCTTTCAAAGCCTCCTCTTGAAGCTCCTACTGTGTGCTGGTGTCTCTCTTCTTACACAACTTGGTTGGAAGCGCCATTGCACTGCTGTAGCGGGAGGTGACCTCTGGTCCTCAGCTCCCCTCCTGCCCTAGTCCCATTGTGCGGCCCTATCTGGAATATTATATTTAGTCTAAGCGCTCATGCCCTTGTGCAGCGCGGCCCCTGGAGGAGCCACATCTGCATGTGTCCAGGAGGAGCTGCTGTGTCTTCTCAGCTAGAGCTTCACCATCCGGCCCAAAGGATGGGGCGAGGCAGGGGGCCTGGACCCTGCGGCCTGCAGGCGCCACTCTGTCTTGGTTCCAGGGCATCCTTTGCTCAGCAGAGCCAAGGATTTTCCTGTGAACTGTCGCTTGGTTGTTAAGGAGAAACAGCAGAATTCAACCTTAGTGTGCCACATTCTATAGACGCTCATTTCTGGGCACTTGGCATTTTCACCTACTCTTTAAAATGAGACAAGAGAATCCCCCGGCTGGTGTGAATTTTTTTCAGCATCTGTTTGCACCTCGAGATCCAGTCTCATGACCATCAATGTCAGTGTAGGGGACAATCTGCTAACATTTGATTTTTTTAGTCAAGTCCCTTTAATCCTTGCTGGGACCATGTTTTTAGAAGGCTTGCGGTGAGAAGCTTTGCAGACAGAGTCAGGGCGGATGTTTCAAGCCTGGGGCAGGGAGTGGACAGTGGGGATCAGCATTCAGCCCTGCCCCCACACGGGACAGTGCCCGCAGCTTTTGTCTGAAGTTGCAGCAGCTGGCAATCGTTTTAAGTGCAGTGCGTCCAGCCTCCTACCAATTGCTCAACGTGCATTACCTTGTTCCAGCCTTGTAACAATCTTGCAAGGTGGGGACAGATAGAGTATGAGTCAAAGACCACAGGAAGTTAATAAGTGACAGAATGATAACGCAGGTCTCCTTTATTGTTCTCGGAAGTATGGATTCCTTTTCAGTTTGAAAATGCTACATAGCTTGGAGTTCTAATAGTACCATGCTTTTTCTTTAGTTTCCTTCTTGTACACATTTAACACGTTTAATGTGTATGAGGAATATTTGCTTATGGTAAAAAAAAAAAATCATACAGGAAGCTACAAAATTAAAAGTGAAAATTTTCTAGTTTGCTCAGCATCAGTTTCTCCTCTCAATATAACTAAAAAGCTGTGCATTTCTTGTCTGCGCCCCCAGAAGTCTACTGTCCCGTCTCCAGTCTGATGGTTTACTGGACAGACCATGCCCTTTGGACAGGTATTTTTTCCTGCCTTCTGTGGGATGCCAAAGTTGAATTGCCATTTCCTTTCTCAAGGACACTTAGGGCAACATGAGTGTGTTCCTAATAAGTTAAAAAGGTGTTATAATGAACATCCATGCACACGTGTGTGTCACGTGTCCTGTGCCCTTGTGGGAGCCTGACTTTCCAGAAATGAAGCCCCCAGGTCAGATGAATGGGAGTCTAAATGCTGCCAAATTGTCTTCTTAAAAGGTTGCACCAGTCCCTAAGTAGTCCCATATTAGTGACAGTCGTTTTCAATGTATAGGAGTGCTTGCCTGTACTTTTCATTGTATTCACTTCTCTGTACACGCTCGAGCAGCTCCCAGCTGGAGCTGACCCTGACCCTGGCCTCTGACACACTCCTGACCCTGGCCTCTGCTGCCTCCTCCTGCACACCTTCCATGTACCATGTGGTGTCACAGCTACACAGCACAGCAGTGCTCCCCGAATACCCCTTTCTTTCCTCCTTCACAGGCGGTGTGTACGTTCTGATGATATTATTTGCTAAGTTTATAAAATACTTACAACGGCTTTCCAAAGATGAAATGATACAGTCGCGATTTTGAACAAGCAGATTCTCTACCCCAGGGAGTGGGGGGAGGCCTTCTCAGGATTGTGATTTTAGTTCAATAAGTGAAGTTCAGAGATTGATGCAAGAAGGCATCGGGTTCAAGAGTGAAGTCAATTTTTCCTGAAGTTAGAAATGAGTCTGTAAATTCTGGTTATATGAACTGCTGAAGAATTATTGCATAGGGGTCAATAAATCATGTGCAAAGCTGTGTTAGAACCATTCTGTCTCCTCAGTTTATTAGTTACAATTACATTATTAGGCTCCAGAGTGTTGGACAAACTCATTCTTTTAGCTTTAACATTGCAGCAAATCTGGCAACAGATTTAACATTTTTCTTTGAAACGTCTAAGATTAACTCTTCAGTCATTGGCTGAAAATCTCTTTATAATCCTACCAGAATGCTAGAGCTATTAAATACTTTGAGTTCTTAGAACTTAGAAGTCATAATGATACTTTTCAGAGGAAGAGGCTGTGGAGAGGAGGAATGTCCACTCCTCTCCTCTGTGGCAGAGGTCCAGTTCGAGAGATGGGAGGTCATGATGATGAATGTCTGTGTATTATGTGTATTGATCACAGGTACACATTTTGCATCCTATTCAGGAGAGTTACTTTTGAACAAAAAGTGAAAACTTAGCGACTCTGCACAATGACCTGAGGAGCTGATTTTCCTTTGGTTTTGTTGTTTTCCCTCAGCACTGAGAATGGACAGCATATGCCAGGGCAGAGGGGGGTGGGACCCTCTGCACAGAAGCTGAAAGGCTGAGAAGTTGCTCTGTTGGTGGGGGGTCAATGGGGACTGAGCTTGTGAAACACACACACATACATACACACACACACACACACACACAGATAAAAGTTGGGATTTTATTACAAAAAGAGTGGTATGACTTCTTCAAGAAGTGTGGGAAAAATAAGGATGATATAAACAATGAGGGGAAAGGATAGGATATTCAGAAAGCTATCAAAGCATCATTGCAAAATAAATTCCATGACAATTGTTCTTCAGTTAAATGGCAAACATTTGTAAATCTCAAATGCACTTTTGAAAAGTAAATGACACCTCACTGGATTTGAATTTGAGCATGTGATGTCCTAAGACACATCTTTAAACTTATAGGTTCTTCACTGATAAAACAAGGCTAAAACATGGACCTCAGCAAAAGAAAATTGGAAACTCTAGCTTGTGTTAGTTGCCTAGGTCCAACTCTTTGTGACCTCATGGACTGTAGCCCGCCAGGCTCCTCTGTCCATGGGATTCTCCAGGCAAGAATACTGGAGTGGGTTGCCATCCCCTTCTCCAGTGGATCTTCCCAAGCGAACCTGCATCTCCTGCATTGGCACCTGGGTTCTTTACCATCTGAGCCACAAGGGAGGCCTCTGCTGCTGCTGCTGCTGCTAAGTCGCTTAAGTCATGTCCGACTCTGTGCAACCCCATAGATGGCAGCCCACCAGGCTCCCCCATCCCTGGGATTCTTCAGGCAAGAACGCTGAAGTGGGTTGCCATTTCCTTCTTCAGTGCATGAAAGTGAAAAGTGAAAGTGAAGTTGCTCAGTCGTGTCTGACTCTTTGCGACCCCTTGGACTGTAGCCTACCAGGCTCCTCCGTCCATGAGATTTTCCAGGCAAGAGTACTGGAGTGGGGTGCCATTGTCTTCTCCGGGGAGGCCTCTAGTACACATCAAATAGAAAAGGAATATGACTAAGTTTTGAAAGCCTTTATTTTAAAGGAAATACTCTAATGTCACCTATTGACCCACATTTTTGTACAAAGTATGAAATTTTTTAAAAAAAGATATTGTGTGGTGCAAACTGTTTAGGAACTAGGAAACATAGCATTTTGCGTGTGTGAATTTTTGTGGGCAGGGATCCCGAATGTGCTCATGTATCCCCAGTGAACCATCCTCATTAAAAAGCACCTGGAAGGCTCATTATTGTGATTAAATTAGGCTAATCTCAGTGTATCATCAAGAGGATGGTGCCATTCTTCAGTGTTCAGCACAGCAGGCTTAGACCTTCTCGCCCACTCTAATTCATCAGCTGTCGATCCATTGTTTGCTGAGAGAAAGGCTGTAGACCCAGTCTTCCTAATCTCCCAACCACTCACCCATCTAGTTCTCAGATCTTTTCTATAAGATCCCTGCCACCTATTCCTCCAGTGTCAATAGATTTCATGACAAGGAACGCAGGAGTTCATACCTGTCAATTTCATCTCTGAGCACAGGGAATCGTTTTAGCCATAAGAAGCTTCTGGGGACTTTTTCAGATCCTGAAACATTGACCTGACCTCATATGTGGGCAAGTGTTTTTAAGACCAGCTTCATATAAGGTGGAAAAGCTGGACCAATGAAGCATTAAGGGAGAGCGTGACTATTTTTAGCAAACGAATTGAGACGTGAGTGTGACAGTGTTCACATGAAGCTCAGGTGCTGAAGCAGACTCCTGAGAGTCCCTTGGACTGCAAGGAGATCTAACCAGTCCATCCTAAAGATCAGTCCTGGGTGTTCACTGGAAGGGCTGAAGCTGAAACTTCAGTACTTTGGCCACCTCTTGCGAAGAGCTCACTCATTTGAAAAGACCCTGATGCTGGAAAGATTGAGGGCAGGAGGAGAAGGGGACGACAGAGGATGAGATGGCTGGATGGCATCACCGATTCAGTGGACGTGGGTTTGGGTGGACTCCGGGAGCTGGTGATGGACAGGGAGGCCTGGCGTGCTGCGATTCATGGGGTCGCAGAGAGTCGGACACGACTGAGCGCCTGAGCTGATGGACTGACTGAGCCCCTGTGCCTGTCTGCAGCGCATGGTGAGCTCCTGTCTGCTCAGTGTGGATGGATCCCGAGGATGCCAGGGAGCGAGGAGGGGCTTTCTCACGAGGTACAGACTTGAAAGGACAGAGGGGGCCTCTGGTCCCTCTTCCTGTCTCGTGCAATTCTCTGGAGCCAGAGGTCACATGCTCCTGATGGCCCAGTCACATCCTGGCTCTGAGAACCAGAATCCGGCTCACGACGAGTTTCTAGGACACTGTCAAAGAACACAGTGTGTCCTGTGCAGCACACACACAGAGGCCTTATCAGCACTGACAGTTTTTAACTGCAAAGGATGCATATTTATTTGCTGTGTGAGCAGAGGAACTGTTACCATGTTCTGTAGCTAGTAAATATCATATGCTGAAGCCTTGTTCGCTCCCCTAACCAATACCTCATACTGGTTTTAGTTTTCGTCTTGATTTGTCTTTTGCCAAGCACTTGGAAAAAGTGCTTTTGAAGCTGGTTTTCACAAACTGTGTGTTGTGTGATCACAGTAGCTTTGGGACAGGTGGAATATAAACTCTAAATGGTGGAATATAGCAGGTGGCTGAGGGGCTCTAAGGAGAAGGAGATGGCACCCCACTCCAGTACTCTTGCCTGGAAAATCCCATGGATGGAGGAGCTGGGTAGGCTGCAGTCCATGTGGTCGTGAAGAGTCAGACACGACTGTGCGACTTCACTTTCACTTTTCACTTTCATGCACTGGAGAAGGAAATGGCAGCCCACTCCAGTGTTCTTGCCCGGAGAACCCCAGGGATGGGGGAGCCTGGTGGGCTGCTGTCTATGGGGTCGCACAGAGTCAGACACAACTGAAGCGACTTAGCAGCAGAGGGGCTCTAATTGTCTGAAAGCTTTTTCATTCTAAAAGTCTATCTGTTTTTCAAAGAGAAAGATTCTAGTCTGTATCCAAGCCTAACATTAATTTTAACATTTTTGAAACATGTAGCCTGTTGGAATGAAATGCTGGCTGCCAATAATTTGCTCTGAAAACCACTGCAGTGGAAACTGCCACTTTATTTGTTGTTCAGATAGCCACATAAAATGAGGTGTGGCCGGCCCGCCCTGAAGCAGCTCCACCAGCTTGGAGCTGGGCTGGGGCTCCCCTGGAGAACAGAACACGTCTCTGCAGACTCTGAGGCAGCATTCGCTCCAGCTTGTTGGAGGAGGGCAGTTGCTTCTGTGGGGTCACCAGTGTGGCTGGAGCAGACAGGTAACGGACACGGCGTTTCCGGGGTGGAGGCTCTTCCCCAAAGTCCATTCCAGGTGTGTGTCTGATGCTTAATCCAGAGTGGTATGTGATTGTATATGTGTGTATGTGTAGTTATGTATGTATGGTTGTGCATGAGTGTGTGTGGCTATGTATATGTGGTTTTGTGTGAATGTGTGGTTGTGAACATGTGTGTAGTTGTGGTTGTGTGTGTGCTTATGAGTGGTTGTGTATGAATGTGTGTGGTTGTGTGTGTGTATGTGCAGTTATGTGTGTATGTTGTGTATGAGTGTGTGTGGTCATGTTGTCATGTGTGTGGTTCTGTATGAATGTGTGTGGTTGTGTATGTGTGTTTGTATGTGTGGTGGTTGTGGTTGTGTGTGTGCTTGTGAGTGGTTGTGTATGAATGTGTGTAGTTGTGTGGGTAGTGGTTGTGTGTAGTGCATGTGTGTAGTTGTGAGTGTGTACAAGTCTGTGTGCTTGTTATGGGTTTGTGGCTGTGAGTGCTTGTGACTGTGTGTGTCGGTTTTGTGTGTGCATGGTTGTGATTGTGGTGGTCGTGGCTGTGTGGTTGACAGTGGTTGGGGGGGGATGGGTGTGTATGTGTATGACCTGTGCAGAAGGCATCCTGGTCTGGGTTACAAGATGGGAGGCGGGCACAGGCCCCAGGCTGACCTGTGAGCACTGAGCTCCCACACTGCTGGCCTCTTACGGGCTGACTGGTTCCCTGTGAGCTGGCTTCTGCACACACTGCTGGCAGGCGCGCGGGGTGAGCACCAGGGTTGGCCCAGGAAGAGCTTGCCTTGCAAGCCCACGTGTGCATAGGGCCCCTGCCAGGCTGGTGTGCACAAGAACTTAACTCACGTGCCCTCTGCTTTCCGTGTGTCCGAGGCCCCTCAGGGTGCACGTCGGCCTCTTGCAGGTTCCGGAGGCTGGGATAAGGTTCAAGGTGCGGGAGGCTGCCTCCCCTATCTGGCTGAGGCTCCTTGGGGACGAGAGAGAGAAGGAAAGTCTCCCCTAAAGGTGCAGCGTTTCCAGAGAGGAGCACCCCCTGCTCCCCAACACCATCAAGGCCAGAAGCTGAGGCACATGTCAGACACTGGGGTGAGCGGGGGTGACAGCTCCTGGACCTTGACCTTGACCCCTACCGGGGGAGGGTCTTCATGGCCTTGTTCGTCAGGCACCGACTCCGGANGTCTTCTCCGGGGAGGCCTCTAGTACACATCAAATAGAAAAGGAATATGACTAAGTTTTGAAAGCCTTTATTTTAAAGGAAATACTCTAATGTCACCTATTGACCCACATTTTTGTACAAAGTATGAAATTTTTTTAAAAAAGATATTGTGTGGTGCAAACTGTTTAGGAACTAGGAAACATAGCATTTTGCGTGTGTGAATTTTTGTGGGCAGGGATCCCGAATGTGCTCATGTATCCCCAGTGAACCATCCTCATTAAAAAGCACCTGGAAGGCTCATTATTGTGATTAAATTAGGCTAATCTCAGTGTATCATCAAGAGGATGGTGCCATTCTTCAGTGTTCAGCACAGCAGGCTTAGACCTTCTCGCCCACTCTAATTCATCAGCTGTCGATCCATTGTTTGCTGAGAGAAAGGCTGTAGACCCAGTCTTCCTAATCTCCCAACCACTCACCCATCTAGTTCTCAGATCTTTTCTATAAGATCCCTGCCACCTATTCCTCCAGTGTCAATAGATTTCATGACAAGGAACGCAGGAGTTCATACCTGTCAATTTCATCTCTGAGCACAGGGAATCGTTTTAGCCATAAGAAGCTTCTGGGGACTTTTTCAGATCCTGAAACATTGACCTGACCTCATATGTGGGCAAGTGTTTTTAAGACCAGCTTCATATAAGGTGGAAAAGCTGGACCAATGAAGCATTAAGGGAGAGCGTGACTATTTTTAGCAAACGAATTGAGACGTGAGTGTGACAGTGTTCACATGAAGCTCAGGTGCTGAAGCAGACTCCTGAGAGTCCCTTGGACTGCAAGGAGATCTAACCAGTCCATCCTAAAGATCAGTCCTGGGTGTTCACTGGAAGGGCTGAAGCTGAAACTTCAGTACTTTGGCCACCTCTTGCGAAGAGCTCACTCATTTGAAAAGACCCTGATGCTGGAAAGATTGAGGGCAGGAGGAGAAGGGGACGACAGAGGATGAGATGGCTGGATGGCATCACCGATTCAGTGGACGTGGGTTTGGGTGGACTCCGGGAGCTGGTGATGGACAGGGAGGCCTGGCGTGCTGCGATTCATGGGGTCGCAGAGAGTCGGACACGACTGAGCGCCTGAGCTGATGGACTGACTGAGCCCCTGTGCCTGTCTGCAGCGCATGGTGAGCTCCTGTCTGCTCAGTGTGGATGGATCCCGAGGATGCCAGGGAGCGAGGAGGGGCTTTCTCACGAGGTACAGACTTGAAAGGACAGAGGGGGCCTCTGGTCCCTCTTCCTGTCTCGTGCAATTCTCTGGAGCCAGAGGTCACATGCTCCTGATGGCCCAGTCACATCCTGGCTCTGAGAACCAGAATCCGGCTCACGACGAGTTTCTAGGACACTGTCAAAGAACACAGTGTGTCCTGTGCAGCACACACACAGAGGCCTTATCAGCACTGACAGTTTTTAACTGCAAAGGATGCATATTTATTTGCTGTGTGAGCAGAGGAACTGTTACCATGTTCTGTAGCTAGTAAATATCATATGCTGAAGCCTTGTTCGCTCCCCTAACCAATACCTCATACTGGTTTTAGTTTTCGTCTTGATTTGTCTTTTGCCAAGCACTTGGAAAAAGTGCTTTTGAAGCTGGTTTTCACAAACTGTGTGTTGTGTGATCACAGTAGCTTTGGGACAGGTGGAATATAAACTCTAAATGGTGGAATATAGCAGGTGGCTGAGGGGCTCTAAGGAGAAGGAGATGGCACCCCACTCCAGTACTCTTGCCTGGAAAATCCCATGGATGGAGGAGCTGGGTAGGCTGCAGTCCATGTGGTCGTGAAGAGTCAGACACGACTGTGCGACTTCACTTTCACTTTTCACTTTCATGCACTGGAGAAGGAAATGGCAGCCCACTCCAGTGTTCTTGCCCGGAGAACCCCAGGGATGGGGGAGCCTGGTGGGCTGCTGTCTATGGGGTCGCACAGAGTCAGACACAACTGAAGCGACTTAGCAGCAGAGGGGCTCTAATTGTCTGAAAGCTTTTTCATTCTAAAAGTCTATCTGTTTTTCAAAGAGAAAGATTCTAGTCTGTATCCAAGCCTAACATTAATTTTAACATTTTTGAAACATGTAGCCTGTTGGAATGAAATGCTGGCTGCCAATAATTTGCTCTGAAAACCACTGCAGTGGAAACTGCCACTTTATTTGTTGTTCAGATAGCCACATAAAATGAGGTGTGGCCGGCCCGCCCTGAAGCAGCTCCACCAGCTTGGAGCTGGGCTGGGGCTCCCCTGGAGAACAGAACACGTCTCTGCAGACTCTGAGGCAGCATTCGCTCCAGCTTGTTGGAGGAGGGCAGTTGCTTCTGTGGGGTCACCAGTGTGGCTGGAGCAGACAGGTAACGGACACGGCGTTTCCGAGGTGGAGGCTCTTCCCCAAAGTCCATTCCAGGTGTGTGTCTGATGCTTAATCCAGAGTGGTATGTGATTGTATATGTGTGTATGTGTAGTTATGTATGTATGGTTGTGCATGAGTGTGTGTGGCTATGTATATGTGGTTTTGTGTGAATGTGTGGTTGTGAACATGTGTGTAGTTGTGGTTGTGTGTGTGCTTATGAGTGGTTGTGTATGAATGTGTGTGGTTGTGTGTGTGTATGTGCAGTTATGTGTGTATGTTGTGTATGAGTGTGTGTGGTCATGTTGTCATGTGTGTGGTTCTGTATGAATGTGTGTGGTTGTGTATGTGTGTTTGTATGTGTGGTGGTTGTGGTTGTGTGTGTGCTTGTGAGTGGTTGTGTATGAATGTGTGTAGTTGTGTGGGTAGTGGTTGTGTGTAGTGCATGTGTGTAGTTGTGAGTGTGTACAAGTCTGTGTGCTTGTTATGGGTTTGTGGCTGTGAGTGCTTGTGACTGTGTGTGTCGGTTTTGTGTGTGCATGGTTGGGATTGTGGTGGTCGTGGCTGTGTGGTTGACAGTGGTTGGGGGGGGATGGGTGTGTATGTGTATGACCTGTGCAGAAGGCATCCTGGTCTGGGTTACAAGATGGGAGGCGGGCACAGGCCCCAGGCTGACCTGTGAGCACTGAGCTCCCACACTGCTGGCCTCTTACGGGCTGACTGGTTCCCTGTGAGCTGGCTTCTGCACACACTGCTGGCAGGCGCGCGGGGTGAGCACCAGGGTTGGCCCAGGAAGAGCTTGCCTTGCAAGCCCACGTGTGCATAGGGCCCCTGCCAGGCTGGTGTGCACAAGAACTTAACTCACGTGCCCTCTGCTTTCCGTGTGTCCGAGGCCCCTCAGGGTGCACGTCGGCCTCTTGCAGGTTCCGGAGGCTGGGATAAGGTTCAAGGTGCGGGAGGCTGCCTCCCCTATCTGGCTGAGGCTCCTTGGGGACGAGAGAGAGAAGGAAAGTCTCCCCTAAAGGTGCAGCGTTTCCAGAGAGGAGCACCCCCTGCTCCCCAACACCATCAAGGCCAGAAGCTGAGGCACATGTCAGACACTGGGGTGAGCGGGGGTGACAGCTCCTGGACCTTGACCTTGACCCCTACCGGGGGAGGGTCTTCATGGCCTTGTTCGTCAGGCACCGACTCCGGACCCTGTGGGAGCGGGGTGACCTGTTCTGGGTGGAGGTGAGGACGCAGGAGGGCCGGCTGCCCTGTGCCTGCCTTGCTCTTAGTCCGCGGGGTCTCCTGGTTCTGAGGCAGTCCTTGAGTGGCGTGGACCTGCTCCAGAAGCACCGTGTGCTTCTCATGAACCGCCTCCCGCTGTATCCTCTCCAGAATGCAGCTCTGATGCAGCGACAGGTGCCAACTGCGCACGGCCCTGCAGCACGAACCAGCTGAGGTTGCTCCTCTGGGTCTGGAGAGGCGTCTCCTGCCCGGCTCCCAGGCTCGGAATATCAGCACGAGTTACCGGGCAGGTAGCTCTGAAGCGACCTGTCGGGTCATGCTGAGCTTTGTGCTTGCATAGACAGCTGCTGAGGATGAACCTGCTTTCTCAGCTGGGAGTTTGGGAATGAGCCACAGGAGGGCTGGGGGCCTCTCTCCCTTCTTGTTCCTCATTCACTGTTGGAGAGTTAGTGGGGAACCGAGTGACGATTCAGCCCAGTCCGTGTCCACGTCATGCTGGTCCTTCAGCCCGATTCTCAGAGCGTGTGTTCAGTGGTTCAGTAGGATGGCCATCTTTCTGTCTGGAAAGTGCACGTTGGCCCAGAGTTCTAAAAAGTTCTGCAGTGAGGACAGATGTTGAACTCCGTTTCCCCGGGTGATCTAAAAACCTATTTGGCCCCAGAACCCTTTTCAATGGTATCTGCCCACTGGCAGCAGAAGTAGTTTCTAGGGACACCTAGGAGGAGACCCAGACAAGGAAACTCAGCCCCGAAGAGAGGAGGACTAGGCTGGTCTATGGACCAGGAGGAACCAGAACCGGACTGCGGCCTGCCAACCCTAAGCCTCTAACTAATTCCACAGTGTGGAACTGATGAGAAGCAGCCTGAGAGTTTAACCACTCCTGGCAGCTCACAGGCCTGGTGTGGATCCCTCTTGCCTGTTTTCATAGTTGTGTCTCAGGACTGTGATTAAACATCTGTCTGCACACAGCATCCAGACATGAGGCGACCTCTCACGATCAGAACAAGACAAGGTCAGATCATTCTCTAGGTTCTGTTTTATCTGAGCTGTTTGTCCTCTATTTTAATCTTCCCATCTTGGGAGACAAAGTGATGATTAAAGGTAAGAATTGTTTGATTTGAGTCTGGTTTCGGTTCAGAATCTATTTTATCATTTCCTGCGCTTTGAATTTCAAGACATCAATCTATTTATTGGTCTCTTTTGGACCATAAGGTTAAAGTATATCTGTTGTCCACACAGATTTAGCTGTTGGCCTTCGAGCTAAGCGGTCATGAAATTATAGCCATAGTAAATTTAGCCACGGACTAGCTTCACTTTGGTCTGCCTATAAATCCACTCGACAGGATAAACATGGCGTGTCTTGTGGTTCATGTGAACACATGTAAAGAATTAAGAAATCTTTGGTGACAAGACAAAAAATGCTCTGTAAAAGTTAATTGCTGCTTAACTGAAGATGTATGAAACAGGATGTCTGCGGCCAGCCTGCCTGTGTGCTCAGCGTGAGCGAGGCTCGTCTTGGGCAGAGGTAGCCGGTTCTGTGCTGGTGATCCTCCACCTTAGGACAGAACACTGCCCTTCCTTAGGGAGCAAGGACTTCTGGAAAACACTGCTGAACCACTCCTGTCTCTGGGCTCTTCCCCACCCTTGATTTCCACTCTGTTAGCATTAAAGAACTGGTTCCTTGGTTTACTCCCAACACGTGCTTCCACAAGGCCAGGTGGCTGCTTGCGCTTTGAAGGGACTGTTGTGGGCCCGATTGGCCAGCATGTGGCCGCCACAGACGGGCTTACCAAGAGGCTCAGGGTAAAGAATGTGCCTGCAGTGCAGGAAATGCCAAGAGGCTCAGGGTAAAGAATGCGCCTGCAGTGCAGGAAATGCCAAGAGGCTCAGGGTAAAGAATGCGCCTGCAGTGCAGGAAATGCAGGCTTGATTGCTGGATCGGGAAGATCCCCAGGAGGAGGAAATGGCAACTCACTCCAGTATTCTTGCCTGGACGGTTCCAGGGACAGAGGGTTGGTGGGCTACAGTCCATAGGGTCCCAAAGAGTCAGGCAAAGCTGAGCAGTTGAGCACACACACATGATCACCACACAGTTTTCTGAGAAGTACAGATCAGTGGAGTTGAGAAGCAAAGCAGAAATCTTTGAGCATAACTTATCTTCCCCTTGAGCCTAAGGAAACTGCCTTATAGGAGAAAATGATAACCATTTTTTAAGGTTTGTATTTCATAAGCTCTCATTGTTTCAATTCACTGACTTCAGAGAGTTACTGTTTTCCTTGTCCGAGTTGCGGGGGGGTATTAGTCAAGATCCATTGATGAGACTTTGTAAGTTTAATAAGTCAGATTTGTTCTTTTTTAAAACTGCATGTTTAAAATTCAGGATGCAGAAAACTTCCATGACACATCATTGTGGCACAAAAAATAAGAAAACCCAAAAAACCATCAGTCCCTAAAATACATATTTCCTTTTAAGTGATAGTATTAGAATAGATACTAGTCAGTGGAAGTTGAGTGGTGCCATATGTGGTTTTGTTTAACATAAACTATCCATCTCCCATGCTGAGAAGTATAAACTCTGCTTGGCCAGTGGATTTGTTAGTTCCTCTCATTTAGCAGTTGGATTTATTGTCGTAAAGATCAGCACTGTTTCTCAGTCTTGGAGGACTGGTGTTCTGAGCTTTCCCAGACGTACAGCCAGCTGCAGTGTGCCGCTCTGAGGCTGGCTGCCAGATGCCCAGGGCAGAAGGGCAGGAAACGGGGGAGGTGAGCCTTACGCTGTCCAAGACGGAAACCACTGGTGGTCCCCAAAGGCAGCCGCTCGCTCAGAAGCAGCTGCAGCGCCCCTGATGTGACTTATCCTCCTCCCCACTCCCTTCCCAACCAGAGGCTTCCCAGGGCTGCAGTCACATGCAGGCCCTCTCTGCCAGCATCATACTCAGGCCAAGACAGGCTTACAGCTCACCTCTCCTTGAAACGTAGAAAGTGAACAATTAAATAGGAAGCTTTTCTGGGTAAAACACCTTCTCAAATTTCAGTCCTCCCACATCTTGCAGTGCCATAAGAGGAACCTTGAATTTCTGGCACTGTCCCATGTTTAGGCTGGAAAAAAGACATTTTGCAACAAAAAGAAATATACGGGTATTTGTATATTAAAAATTGTTGATTTCAAAATCCCAGCACAGAATAATAGGAACAAACATGCCATTTTACAGAGCTCTAATTACTGCAATCCTTTTCTTCTATGTATTATAATCCTTTTTGAGTAAAAAGGAAACTTCAAGACTCACGAAGTCCATCAATATAATCCCGTCTTTAATAGATTAATTTCAGCCTGAGTATTCTATCCAGAGCAAGATGAATCTATTCAGTCCTCCAGGTGGAAAAATCCCACGAGCGACCTTACTACTTAGCTTGTTCCTTGCTTTCTTTGCTTCAGTCGTGTCCGACTCTGCGACCCCATGGACTGTAGCCCACCAGGCTCCTCTGTCCATGGGATTCTCCAGGCAATACTGGAGTGGGTTGCCATGCCTTCCTTCAGGGGATCTTCCCAACCCAGGGATTGAACCTGCATCTCTTAACATCTCCAGCATTGGCAAGCAAGTTCTTTACCACTAGCGCCACCTGGGGCGGGGGTTGGGGGGGGCGGTTGCGGAGCCCCAGAACGAGCTGAATCTATACGTGAGAAACTATAATGAATCTTCGGGCTTTTCTGGTGGCTCAGTGGTAACGAATCTGCCTGCAGTGCAGGAGACCCGGGTTCAGTCCCTGGCTGAGGAAGCTCCCCTGGAGAAGGGAATGGCAACCCACTCCAGTATTCTTGCCTGAAGAATCCCATGGACAGAAGAGCCTGGTGGGCTACAGTCCCTGGAGTCACAAGGAATAGAACATGACTGAATGAGTAAGCATACAATACGAAGCAATTTTTAAAGATTTTTGAAGCGGTTCCTATTTCCATGTGTTGAAAAAACCTAATTTCATTAGATGAGCCAATGCCTGTAGTTGTGGTTGCTTCTCTATTTTCTGTACTACTAGTTTTCTCATGAGATGAGAAATCCAGTTAATCCACTATCAGTTCAGTTGCTCAGTTGTGTCCAGCTCTTTGTGGACTTCTGCATGCCAGGCTTCCCTGTCCATCACCAACTCCCAGAGTCTACTCAAACTCATGTCCATTGAGTTGGCGATATAATCTAACCATCTCATCCTCTGCCATCCCCTTCTCCTGCCTTCAATCTTTCTCAGCATCAGGGTCTTTTCAAATAAGTCAGTTCTTCACATCAAGTGGCCAAAGCATTGGAGTTTCAGCATCAGTATCAGTCCTTCCAATGAATATTCAGGACTGATTTCCTTTAGGATGGACTGGTTCAATCTCCTTGCAGTCCAAAGGACTCTCAAGAGGCTTCTCCACCACAGTTCAAAAGCATCAATTCTTCAGCACTCAGCTTTCTTCACAGTCCAACTCTCACATCCATCCATGACTACTGAAAAAACCACAGGCTTGACTAGACGGACCTTTGTTGGCAAAGTAATGTCTCTGCTTTTTAATATGCTGTCTAGGTTGGTCATAACTTTTCTTCCAAGGAGAAAGCATCTTTTAATTACATGGCTGCATTCACCATCTGCAGTGATCTTGGAGCCCAGAAAAATGAAGTCAGCCACTATTATTTCCACTGTTTCCCCATCTATTTGCCATGAAGTGATGTGACCAGATGCCATGATCTTAGTTTTCTGAATGTTCAGTGTTAGGCCAACTTTTTCACTCTCCTCTTTCACTTTCATCAAGAGGCTCTTTAGTTCTTCTTCACTTTCTGCCATAAGGGTGGTGTTATCTGCATATCTGAGGTTATTGACATGTCTCTTGGCAATCTTGATTCCAGCTTGTGCGTCTTCCAGCCCAGTGTTTCTCATGATGAACTCTCCATATAAGTTAAATAAGCAGGGTGGCAATATACAGCCTTGATGTACTCCTTTCCCAGTTTGGAACCAGTCTGTTGTTCCATGTCCAGTTCTAACTGTTACTTCTTGACCTACATACAGATTTCTCAGGAAGCAGGTAGAGTGGTCTGGTATTCCCGTCTCTTTCAGAATTTTCCACACTTTGTTGTGATCCACACAGTCAAAGGCTTTGGCATAGTCAATAAAGCAGAAATAGATGTTTTTCTGGAACTCTCTTGCTCTTTTGATGATCCAATTGATGTTGCCAGTTTGATCTCTTGTTCCTCTGTCTTTTCTAAATCCAGCTAGCGCATCTGGAAGTTCATGGTTCATACACTGTTGAAGCCTGGCTTGGAGAATTTTGAGCATTACTTTACTAGCATGTGAGATGAGTGCAATTGTGTGCTAGTATGAGCATTCTTTGGCATTGCCTTTCTTTGGGATTGGAATGAAAACTGACCTTGTCCAGTCCTGTGGCCACCGCTGACTTTTCCAAATTTGCTGGCATACTGAGTGAAGCACTTTATCAGCATCATCTTTCAGGNTTTTTTTTTTTTTTTTGAATGTTGAGTTTCAAGCCAGCTTTTTCACTCTCCTCTTTCACTTTGATCAAGAAGTTCTTTAGTTTCTCTTCCTCGGACTTACAGACTCTAAATCTGTCCTCTATGTAACTTCCACATGTCGCAAACTATTATTCTTCTGAGTTTTTCCTAACCGTTAAAAACCTGAAAGCAATTTCCTGGCTCAGGGCTGTGGGGAGACTGGTGGGGGCCTGCAGGCAGTGTGTGCACGAGATCAGGGTGCCGCTCCGCTGGGGTGGCCAGCCAAGCTGTCCCCATGGAGCAGGTCTGACCAGGGTGATTAACTGTCATTTCTTTTAAACCTTTATTGCATTTTTTTCATGCTCGATTGTTCCTCTGACAGTTATCATTTTATGGATGGTTAACACACTCGAGGTGCCATACAGATACCTAGACTCTGGCTGGTTCCAGAGTCCACGCGGCGTGGCTCCTCCCAGGGCCTCTGGCACTTGGCACAGTGCCACTCACACGGAGGGCACCCAGCCAGCCTGTGCTCTGGAGACTTCAATGTGCTGAAGGCACTGTTCGCTTGGTTGTGAGGAGAGTAGCTCCAGGGTGGGATGAACATGGAGGGTGAGGAGAGAGCTCCTGAGAGGAGAGGGGAAGCAGGAAGTACTTGAGGGCTGCACAGAGAACAAGCAGTCCATGCAGGATTCTGCAGGAGTGTGACAGAGAAGCTGGGCCCAAGTTACAGGAATGCGGACCACAGCGACCGAAGTTGAGGGGCGGTTCATGCACGGCAGGGCCAAACTCACTCGCCTGCCGCGGGCTAGAGAAGGAGCCCGCAGCGTGCCGGCCGTGACAAGGCCGATGGGAAGACTGCGGGTCAAGCAGCACTTGAGCCACAGTCCGTCCTCGGAGTGAGGCCCTGGACTGTGACTGTGGAGAGAGCAAAGAGGAAGCAGCTAGAAGACGGTTCTGGGCCAGAATGTTCTCCAGGACTTTTTGGAAACAGGAAACCACCAACTGCCCAGAATCAAGGAACACTGCCCTTCTCAATGGCCTCAAAAGCAGTGTGCTTTGCAGTACATGATTGCTCAATTGGCTGGTTTTTCAAATGGTTTTTAATTCCCAAAGTCATGGCTCTGCTTTTTAAGTATCCTGTGCTTGGTTTTTTGTTTTTTTTTTTTTAGTATAGTTTCTGTGGTTAATACACTGAGTACTAGCAGACTGGTTTGTTTTATTACCTTCCAGTTCAGTTAGTTCATTTGCTCAGTCGTGTCCAACTCTTTGCAATCCCATGGACTGCAGCACACAGGCCTCGCTGTCCATCACCAACTCCCGGAGCTCACTCAAACTCATGTCGATTGAGTCCATGATGCCATCCAACCATCTCATCCTCTCTCGTCCCCTTCTCCTCTCGCCTTCAATCTTTCCCAGCATCGGGGGCTTTTTTAGTGAGTCAGGTCTTTGCACCAGGTGGCCAAAGTATTGGAGTTTCAGCTTCAGTACCATTCCTTCCAATGAATATTCAGGACTGATTTCCTTTAGGATTGACTTATTGGATCTCCTTGCAGTCCAAGGGACTCTCGAGTCTTCTCTAACACCACAGTTCAAAAGCATCAGTTCTTCAGCACTCAGCTTTCTTTACGGTCCAACTCTCACATCCACACATGACTACTGGAAAAACCATAGCTTTTAGATGGACCTTTGTTGGCAAAGTAATGTCTGTGATTTTTAATAAGCTGTCCAGGTTGGTCATAACTTTTCTTCAAAGGAACAAGTGTCTTTTAATTTCATGGCTGCAGTCACCATCTGCAGTGATTTGGGGCCCCCCAAAATAAAGTCTGTCACTGTTTCCATTGTTTTCCCATCTATTTGCCATGAAGTGATGGGACCAGATGTCACGATCTTACTTTTGTGAATGTTGAGCTTTAAGCCAACTTTTTCGCTTTCCTCTTTCACTTTCATCAAGAGGCTTTTTAGTTCCTCTTCACTTTCTGCCATAAGGGTGGTGTCATCTGCATATCTGGGGTTATTGATATTTCTCCCGGCAATCTTGATTCCAGCTGTGCTTCATCCAGCCCAGTGTTTCTCATAGTGTATTCTGCATAGAAGTTAAATAAGCAAGGTGACAGTATACAGCCTTGCTGCTGCTTCTAAGTCACTTCAGTCATGTCCGACTCTGTGCGACCCCATAGATGGCAGCCCACCAGGCTCCCCTGTCCCTGGGATTCTCCAGGCAAGAACACTGGAGTGGGTTGCCATTTCCTTCTCCAATACATGAAAGTGAAAAGTGAAAGTGAAGTCGTTCAGTTGTATCCGACTCTTAACGGCCCCGTGGACTGCAGCCTACCAGGCTCCTCCATCCATGGGATTCTCCAGGCAAGAGTACTGGAGTGGGTTGCCATTGCCTTCTCCTCTACAGCCTTGACGTACTCCTTTTCCTGTTTGGAACCAGTCTGTTGTTCCATGTCCAGTTCTAACTGTTGCTTCTTGACCTGCATACAGATTTCTCAGGAGTCAGGTAAGGTGGTATGGTATTCCCATCTCTTGAAGAATTTTCCAGTTTGTTGTGATCCACACAGTCAATGGTTTAACATAGTCAATAAAGCAGAAGTAGATGTTTTTCTGGAAGTCTCCTCATTTTCCTATGATCCAGTGGATGCTGACAATTTGATTTCTGGTTCCTCTGCCTTTCTAAATTCAGACTGTATATCTGGAAGTTCTTGATTCACATACAGTTGAAGCCTAGCTTGAAGGATTTTGAGCATTACCTCACTAGCACGTGAAATCAGCACAATGATATGGTAGTTTGAACATTCTTTGGCATGGCCCTTCTTTGGGATTAGAATGAAAACTGATCTTTTTCAGCCCTGTGGCCACTGCTGAGTTTTCCAAATTTGCTGGCATNCTAGCTTTGTTCGTAGTGATGCTTCCTAAGGCCCATTTGACTTTGCATTCCAGGATGTCAGTCTGGCTCTAGGTAAATGATCACACCATTGTGATATCTGAGTCATGAAGATCTTTTTTGTATAGTTCTTCTGTGTATTCTTGCCACCTCTTCTTAATATCTTCTGCTTCTGTTAGATCCATACCATTTCTATCCTTTATTGAGCCCATCTTTGCATGAAATATTGCCTTGGTATCTCCAATTTTCTTGAAGAGATCTTTAATCTTTCCCATTCTGTTATTTTTCTCTTTCTTTGCACTGATCACGGAGGAAGGCTTTCTTATCTCTCCTTGCTATTCTTTGGAACTCTGCATTCAAATGGGTATATCTTTCCTTTTCTCCTTTGCCTTTAGCTTCTCTTCTTTTCACAACTATTTGTAAGGCCTTGTGAGACAACCATTTTTCCTTTTTTCGTTTCTTTTTCTTGGGGATATTCTTGATCACTGCCTCCTGTACAATGTCATGAACCTCCATCTATAGTTTATCAGACACTCTGTCTATCAGATCCAACCCCTTGAATCTATTTCTCACTTTCACTGAATAGTCGTAAGGGATTTTATCTAGGTCATACCTGAATGGTCTAGTAGTTTTCCCTACTTTTTTCAATTTATTACCTTTGCCTTTAGATTTGATACAGACAGATATCTATAGTATGCTGTCGAAGTGCAGAAAAGACTAGTCTTCAGTGACATGAAAAGGAGGCCAAGTCCAAAGAATTTTCTAGAGCTTCAGACTCAGAAAATCTCTGATGCTGATTAGGAGCTAACCCTACAGTTGTCAATCCTTTTAGTTGTTGGTGGATGATCCTTCATATTTCTTTAAATCTCATTTTGTGGGGAGGGGGTTAGGGAAGCTTCATTATTTTATTTTATTTTTTATTTTTTTGGTAAAAATCCTGTTGAGAGTTTGAGGTGCTCGGCATGTGAGAAGGAACCCTCATGAAAATGGTCTGGCCTCTTGCCACCTCCCACATCATAGACCCAGGGGATGGAAAGGGGTAAGACCGGCAAGAATGAATCACAGACCACCATGGCCCCTGCCCACACCACTGGGTGTGCCACTGGAAAGGTCTCCAAATAGCATTGGTGTGGGGGGTATTAATCTGCCCAGCTGGCAGCTCAGCAGGCACGCTGCTGCCCGGGGCTGTAGTGTGATCCACAGTCTCCCTGAACATATCACATCTTTTGAGTACCATGTTCTTGTCACTTTCATATTTTTTTTCTAGAGAAGAACAGTAGACGAAATTGTAACACGTGCAAGAGGCATTAGTGATAAAAATGTATAAGGCCCTTGGAATTTGTCTTCCTTTCAGTTTGTAACTGGCGCTTTCCCAGCTTGATAATGTTCCTTCGTTCCAGGTTGATGAATTTACAAGACGCTTTATGATGGAGACCCAGGGGTGTACTCTAGCCGTGCGTTTCATGGTCCCAAATGTAACAGTGTTCAGTGATTTCAGGAACTCGAGTCTCTTTTTATCAAACAAGCATCTCATTACACAGCCTCTCAGCTCTTGCTAGTGCTTTATTGTTGTGAACCTCTCGTTTCCTTCTCTCCCTCCCATCCGGCAACTCCTGTTGGTCGGCAGATGGTTCTGTGAGGGCACTGAGCTACACAGCAGTCCCGACATCCAGATCCTCTGGGACGGGGGCGACCTGCACACCCTGGTCATCGCCGAGGCCTTCGAGGACGACACGGGGCGCTACACCTGCCTGGCCACGAACCCCAGCGGCTCGGACAGCACCTCCGCCGAGGTGTTCATCGAAGGTACCCAGGGGTGCGGGGTGTGGGTGAGAGGGGCCCATCACTTCTTGGGAACGTGACTTTCCAACTTCGTGAGTCAAGCCTCAGTTGTCCCAGAAGCTTTATGGGTAAATTAAATTGTTCTGACACTTGGGCATACATCCATGATGTCTGATGTCAGCATTTGTTCCTTTTCATTTAAAACATTTCAGCCACATGAACTTAAATTTATAACACTAAATATCTGACTTATTTTTAGTTTCTCTGGTAGATAAAGAATGGGAACATACTGAAGTACTAGGTCTGTCAACCAATGCTCAGCTCTAAAGACTTAGGATATCATTCATGGGAAAGTTAAAGGATTGACTATTTTTGAATATTCTTGTTTTTATTAATTGTAGACCTCTTTCAGGGTCTGACCCTGGATGACATTGTCTCTAACGTGATTTCACTGAATGTGGTCTTTAGCATGGCAGCCCCCCACACTGCAGTCCTGTTCTGCCTTTGGGGTCCCTGCATGAGCTACTTAACACGGGGAAACACCCCCAGTTACACTGGCCACATGTGGTCATGGGTCCGGCTTCAGATCCTGGTGCTGATGGGAGGAGTGGTCTGGGCAGAACCAGATGAAACAGCCTCCTGGAAAGTGCTGTAGGAAACTGCTCCTTGCCCCTGTGAAGTCAGGGCGATAGCTTTTTTAAAGCCTGATTTTGGTGTATTTATACCTCTAAGAATAATTACATGAGATGGGAAAGAATTTCACACAAACTCTTGGGCTCCTCTTATGACTGAATGGAAAGGATGGTTCTGCGTTCCTTACTCCATGAGACTTGGGGCATCTCTGTGGTTTCCTGAACCTTGTTGCTATTGCTTTCTGCGTACAGTATGGGGCCAGTTACCAGAGTCTAGGAAATTTCTTATAGATTCAGAAACCTCAACAAAACCATCCCTAAAAGTGTAATGGACTACTGGTTGGAAACTGTCTAAATCTCACTGTCTTGTGCATCAAATTTTAGAATGGTACTGAGAAAATTTCAGCTTAAGAACAGTGATGAACTTTTTCTCCTTGTGTTGGCTAGGAACCAGCACTGGTCTTCATTTCTACGTGGATTATCTCATTTAGTGCTTAGGAAAATCACCCCCTTCTGTGGCTGGGGAAACTGCAGCTTAGGGAGACTTGTAAAGCTCCACACCTCACACACACTCTGTCTCTGTCACACACACAGAAACACACACACACACTGTCTCTCACAGACACAGACACACACTCACACACACACACAGACACTTACCTGAGCCTCAAGGACTAGACCCAGGCAGTGTGACCCCTTCTTAGCAGCCACAGAGGAAGACACAGGTGAACTCAGGATCCTGGGGCCACTTGGTCATCAGCCCATCCAGCACGGGCCTGGGATGTGCGTCTGGAACATCTCAGGACATCACTCAGCTTTGGGGCAGTGGCCATGTGCTCCCCGAGAGGCCCCTGGAGAGCAGGCAGAGGCCTGGGTGCTGCGTGGGGACCCTTGCTGGACAGGCTAGGCCTCTGCTCTTGCTCAGGGATGCTCCAGGAGGGGAAGGGCCTGCCCCCAGCAAGCCTGGAAGAGAGCAGAGGTGGCGGGGGGATGTCGGGAGGTCTTTCTGAGGTGTGGCATCTGCCCTCAGTCCCAACTCTGAGAGAAAGTGTTTGGAAGGCCAAGGGGAAGGTGCTCCAGATGTGGGGGCGTGGGTGGGGGGTCACCGCAGGAGCAGCGAGTGTGTCCTGGAGCAGAGGGGGCAGCTGGGCGGTGGCCAGCTCACACGCGATGTGGGGCCTTGTGAGCGCCGTTGGCAAGCTGGCCATTACTCTACATAAAATCATCACTAGTGAAGGTTTACAGTGAAAAGTCAGAGTACCCGATTTCTGTTTTTAAACTGAAGTTTGGCTTGTAATCCGGAGCCCAGTAAGATGCGTGCTGCAGCAGGCCCGAGGAAAGATGGTGGTACTGGGGAAGCATGCTGTGTAGAGGAGGGAGAGGCGGTCAGACTCCACAGCCACGTGGTGGGGCAGGTGCGGGCTGAGGCGTCACGGTAACCAGCAGACCCCGGGGTTTTGGCTTCTCCACTGGTGTGGACGATGTGGCCCATCAGTGAGATGGGGAGATGGGGAGCTGGGCACAGAGGGGAGTGGGCGACCTGTGTCCATGGCCCTCTAGACAGCCGAGTGGACACAGGTGGGCAGGGGAATGTGTGGCTATAGTTACTGCCTGGGGTGAGGACGTGTCCTGGAAGCTTCAGGAGGTAGATGGTGGCCCAGGGCACAGGACCAGATGGACCGTCTAAGCCGAGGATGACCCCCCATCTGGGTGCACCAGGGTAAGGAGGTGCTGGCCAGGGAGCAAAGGGGGGCCCCTGGGCGGGTAGAGCAGGTCAGTGTTTGAGGAGGCAGGGAGGGAGAGCCGGCCGACTCGGGCCCCCACTGCGAGAGGTCTCTCGCGAAGGACGAGGACGCACACAGGTGCTGATGGCGATTTCAACAAGAGGGGCCGTCAGCACTGGAGGGACCAGTGCGCCGAGGTCCTCGGACATGGAAGGAAACGTGGGGATGCCTGGGTGGTGCCCGGAGGTCCTGCCCAGATGCCACAAGGCAGGGGCCGGAATTTGGACAGGAGCACAGGGTCAGGATGCTTTTTGCAGTCTGCTTGCTTGTTGGTTTTCATAGTAGACTTACTAGAGTCTGTGGGAAAGACTTCCTTTCCCTGCTGTGAAAATAATCCAAGAGAGAAAACAGACCCTGCAGAGGGAGACAGTGTACGGTGCCAGGGGACGAAGTCTGGGAAGGGAGAAGGAAATGGACTCCCCCAGCAGTGTGTGGACAGTGAGGAGCCGCTGTCAACAGTTTCACGGTGGTACCCAGGATGCACAAGTCCCCGACGTTTTTGGCACCAGGGACCTGTATCGTGGAAGACAGTTTTCTGAGGGTCAGGGGTGGGGATGGTTTTGGGATGATTCAAGTGCATTACATTTATTGTGCACTTTATTTCCTTGTTAGTATTACATTGTGATATATAACGAAATGATCACACAGCTCACCGTAGCACAGAATCGGTGGGAACCCTGAGCTTGTTTTCCTGCAACTGGAAGGTCCCGTCTGGGGGCAGTGGGAGTGGCAGGAACACCCAGAGTGTGTTCTCATGTCCAGTCTACTCCGTCATCTCATTTTGGTTGCTGTCAGAAAACCCTGCTTCACAAAGATGGGATGTTGGAAATGGAAGCAGGGTTTTCAGTACTTTTGTAGAAACCTCAGCATATTCCACCTTCACTTTAATCCAGAATGGCTGGAGATTTGAAGTTGTATCAGATGTACTCTTAAGGTCGCCACCATTTGCAGTCTCAAGCAGTTGATCTAGCATGGACAAAGTTGACTCACCTGGCCTCTTCACAGATTGGTCATGGGTCCGTTCCTTCCCAACTCCCGGGTCTTTTGTGGTTGGAAAGCAATGCTCAGACTCCTTTGAAAAGCTGAGATAGGTGATCATGCTCTAGCTGGGAGAAAGAAGGCTGTGGCTCTCTCTTTCAGAATTTCTGCTAATGTTTGAATTATCCAAACTCCCAATCCTCACTTGTTGCCCTCATGATTCCAGTTTGTTCTGAACACAGCTACTTTATCTGCCAACTTGAGCACAGCTGAAGTGACAGGATGAGTTCATTGAACAGGTTGAATATGTCACACAGTGAACAAGGTTTGCGACCCACTCTGTGTCACAGGTATGTGCTGCCAGCAGTGACAGTTTTTCTAAAAGAAATCTCTGGAGTGGCTGTCACACCCCAGAGACTGGCCAGGGCCTGCCTTTAGAAAGCCCTGTCCCTTCTGTGTACAAGGGCAGATGTGTGTGCTCAGCGGTCATCTCCTCGCAGGGCTGTGCCAACAGACGTGAGTTAAGGGTGTGTAATTTAGTGTGGTTGGTCATTTTAATCACATCCTGCAAAGCACTATTATGTTCGGGTGACATTTTGTGGCTAGCCAGCGTTCGGTTCTCCGTGGATGACACAGGAGGTAGACATATCCAGAAGCAAGTCTTTGACCGAGTAGTGGAACCAGAAAGCCTTCCAGTCTTGGCAGCCGCTCCATCTGTGTATATGCCGATACAGTGTATACTGATGCACAGTGACCCAGTCCGTTTCCTGATACATGGTCATCCCGAGACTTAACAGTTCAGCGGCTGTGGTGCTGGCTGGCAACAGAAGTGCAGGTAGCCTGTCTGCTTGCACATCCTCCTGGAAAACATATAGCCCAGAAACAAGCATGCTGTCTGTTGCCCACGTCAGCAGACTCGTCAGCCTGGACTGCGTTCCACGGGGATTCACTCACCCCCCGCCACCTTCCCCAGCACCCTCTGTCGTTTCATCAGCTCGTCTAGTTACCGTGCCGGCCAGGGAGGAACACGTGCCACCTTCTGAGCTGCAGCGTCTCCCGAAAGTTCAGGACAGATGTCCTCAGCAGCAGGCAGGATCAGCTCCTCGCCAGCAGGAAACGGCTTCTGAGTTTGAGCAGTGCGGTTAACCAGTAAGGGTCACGCTCTAAGTGCAGACACATTGGATGAAGCGGGGCCCTTCAATAATTGCTTCTGTTTTTTGTGTTCATGCTTTTTTCTTTTAAAAACCCCCAAAGGCTCGTCTGTTTTTTTAAAATAATAATTACTTATGCATTTTTGGCCGACCTGAGTCGTCGTTGCTGCCTGGGCTCCTCTCTGGCTGTGCTGTGCAGGCTTCTCACTGTGCGACTGCTCTTGTCGCAGAGCACTGGCTCTGGAGCGAGGGCTTCAGTCGGTGCAGGACGGCGAACACCCGCAGTTACCTGAGCAGGGTGCTCAGCCTCAGTAACAGCTGCAGGGTGACAGCCTGTCTGCAGGTAGACAGCCAACTGCAGAGACACATGCAGTGTGATTCTGTTTGTGCAAATATGTGCACAGATGTCTCCCCACATCAGGGAAAGTGAAAGCTGCAGTGTGAAAATATTAAACAGAAAGTTCCAGAAGTAAACAGTTGAATTCTGCACCATCTGAGCAGCGTTGAGGAGATTGTTCACCTCAGCTTCAGCCCCTGGGTCGTGAGTTATCCCTGTTTCGCCCGTCAGTCACCGAGGTTGTCAGACTGAGGGCCCAGGGCTTGTGTTTACCGACCATAATTTTACTAAAAATGGCCCCACAGCACCAGGGGAGCGATGCTGGCAGTTTGGACATGCCACAGGGAAGCCACACAGGGTTCCTTTAAGTGAAAGGTGAGAGTTAGTGAGAAAAGGGGAGAAAACCCTATGCTGAGGTTGCCAAGAAGGATGGTGAGAACGACCCTTCAATCCGTAAGGCAGTGAAGAAGGCACAAGAAATCCACATTGCTTTGCTATTATGTCTCAGACCTTGAAATTTACCTTCAGTGTGTGAAGGCATTAAATTTATACAATAAGATATTCTGAGAGAGAGAGATACCATGGTCATATACCTTTGTCATTGTTATAACTGCAATATAATCATGTTGTTACAGTTGTTCTGTTTTACCATTAGTTGTTGTTGTTCAACTCTTGCTGTGCCCAAGTTGCAAACTACACTTTATCTTAGGTATGTCTGTATAGGGAAAATACCATTGACAGGGTTTGGTGCTGTGCATGGTTTTGGAGTTTTGGAATGTATCCCCCACTGATAACAGGGCGGTCCACTGTACGCTTGTTAATACACTCCGTTTATCTGAAAGTTACAGCCAGACTGTTAGCATGTGCAGGATGGCATCAGGGACGGGATAGACTGGTGTGCACTCTGATGTCACACAGTTCTGTGCTGCTTGGTTACTTCCCTGTTGCGTGGTTCAGTCACTCAGCCATGTCCAATTCTTTGCAACCCCATGGATTTCAGGACCCCAGGCTCCCCTGTCCTTCACTGTCTCCCAGAGCTTGCTCAGATTCACGACCATGGAGTCAGTGATGCCATCTCATCCTCTTTCACCTCCTTCTCCTTTTGCCTTCAATCTTTCCCAGCTTTACCTTTCTATAAGCATATATTATTTTACTTTAAGATATTCTAAATAGATAATTTAAATAACTCATGTTAAATACGTCTCATAAAGGAATTATCAAGAATGTACTTCTAACCATCACAGTTAATTCTAAATGTCACCTAAAATCTCTTGTCACAAAATACATGAGCATTAAAATGTAAGTACAAATACAACCTGCCTTTTGGCCTGAAAACCCAACGAGGTGACCCTTAATTTTAAACACAGCAATGAAGTGAATGAACTTGGGTGGATATGATCCAAATGTAGAGACTCCCCATTCAAGAGTGAAGCCACAGTCAAGTTCCAACTGATCAGAGTCAGAAAGCATCTCCTCATTAACGAGTGAAGGTATTGATAATCCACACCGTGTAATGTGGGCTTCCAGGTAACACAGTGGTTATGAATCCTCCTGCCAGGGCATGAGATACAAGACACACAGGTCCAGTCCCTGGGTTAGAACGATCCCCTGGAGGAGGAAGTGGCAGCCCACTCCAGTGTTCTTGCCTGGAGAATCCCATGGACAGAGGAGCCTGGCGGGCTGCAGTCTATGTGGTGCAAAAGAGTCGGACATGACTGAGGACACGCTGCTGCTGCTGCTACCGTGCAATCTGCTGGAAAGAGCTNGGAGGAAGTGGCAGCCCACTCCAGTGTTCTTGCCTGGAGAATCCCATGGACAGAGGAGCCTGGCGGGCTGCAGTCTATGTGGTGCAAAAGAGTCGGACATGACTGAGGACACGCTGCTGCTGCTGCTACCGTGCAATCTGCTGGAAAGAGCTGAAGTTTAAGCCCATGGCTGTCTTTACACACAGACACACACACATTGATTCCATAGTTTTTAAGCCATTTAAAAGTATGGTTACAATACCCAAAGGGACAAAAATGAAACTAATAATAAATCTGACACTAAACACATACTGATTTGAAGAAAACTTTTTCAATATTTCTTTTTTAAACTGATTATCTGAAAAAACAGCCTAAGTAAAAATGGTATGAAACATTCTCTATTTCGAAGTAAGACTGTATGTTACTGTCTGAATGAAGAATATTACCCTTGGAAGCAGATATAGATCTTTGTTATTTGTTAATAGTTTATAGACCTACATCTTTATTATTTTTTTTTTCACTCAGGTGCCAGTTCAACAGATTCTGACAGTGAAAGTTTAGCTTTCAGATCAAAACCTGGAGCCATGCCACAGTAAGTGTGTACAATCCCGTCAGTTTAAGTGGAAGATGTCAGCAGACTTGTGCTCAGTGACGCCACTTGTGTTGTGCACTGAAAGCAGAGGTCAGCTGATGTCAGTCAGAGATCAGATGCTTAACCTGGAACATAGTTTTTGACTTTTGAAGTTTGAAACCTGCATTTCATCATCTGTGTCCCAAAATCTAACCATCCACAACGTTAGTTCCAATGACAACTGACTGCTTATAAATGTGTAGAAGAAGCAGTCACATTGAGAGAAAATTACTTAAATCATTACTAAAATGTAAATGACAAACAACTTATCACATAAATTAGAAAATGTCTAATTAGGCTAGAAATGGATTTCTATTTGGATAAAGTGTATCTCCAGTTAGATCATGTCATGAGAATCTCAAATTTTAATTCTCCCTACAAAGACATAGGGATTATTAGTAATATTTAGGATCTTAATTATTTTGCAAAGATAAAATCTAGCAAGATTTTGTATAAAACTCCATGAATTTGAGACTGTGCTAATAAATTTGATTTACTGCTACTGCTAAGTCACTTGAGTCATGTCCAACTCTGTGCGACCTCATAGACAGCAGCCCACCAGGCTCCCCCGTCCCTGGGATTCTCCAGGCAAGAACACTGGAGTGGGTTGCCATTTCCTTCTCCAATGCATGAGAGTGAAAAGTGAAAGTGAAGTCGCTCAGTCGTGTCCGACTCTTAGCCACCCCATGGACTGGAGCCCACCAGGCTCCTCCATCCATGGGATTTTCCAGGCAAGAATACTGGAGTGGGGTGCCATTGCCTTCTCCATTTGATTTACTAGTATATATGTAACAATCACAGCCATTCAGGATCAAATTATCACTGACCATTCATGTTAAAGGGGGCTTCCCTGGTGGCTGAGTGGTGAAGAATCTGCCTGCCAATGCAGGAGACATGGGTGTGATCCCTGGGTCGGGAAGATCCCCTGGAGGAGGGCAGGCAACCCACTCCAGTGTTCTTGCCTGGAGAACCCAATGGACAGAGGAGCCTGGCGGGCTACAGTCCATAGGGTGGCAGAGACATGACTGAGTGCTAACTGAGCATTTGTGTTAAAGGGCTCTTAGTAAGATCCCATACTCTGCTACCTGTGCATTCAGACAAGGATCTCAAGTTTAGTGAAGTTACATGACTCACTTGAGATTACATAGCCTGTGACTTAGCAAAATTGGGCCTAGAAACAACTCTTAACTTTTATGCACTAAGAAAAGACCACAGTCCGAGACGTTCTCAACTTTACACAATGGTTAACTGGAACGAAGAGCAGTTGCCATACTGAAAGCCAACCACCAGAACTCTGAATTGAGTATAGAAGCCCGGTCCTAAGCATTTCCTAAACGCATCTGCTAACTGCTATAGACTGGGCTTTTCTAAGTGTCAGCTTTTCTCTTAGGATTTTCCAACTCAGTACTTTCTGCTTTCTAATAAGAGCTGAGATACACAGTTCATGAGCTACTTTCATCTGTGTGTTTGTTTTGCTGATGACTGTGGGGGCCGTCTGAATAGACACTGAGCACCACTGTTCTAACTGTGGGTTGTGGGTCCTCCCATGTCTGAAGCAGTTACAGTTGAAGCAGATTGAGCAAACATAAAGAAACTGGCCTGTTCTGTGGAAATGTTTCGAAGAATAATTCCTGCTTAGGAAATTGTGACCCAGGACTTCACTCCTTACTTTCCAGAGCTCAGAAGAAAACCACTTCCGTGTCCCTGACCATTGGCTCGTCATCTCCCAAGTCAGGAGTGACCACAGCTGTGATCCAGCCTCTGTCGGTCCCCGTTCAGCAGGTGAGGCTTATCCACAGCCCGAGGGGAATCAGACTCTTCAGCGAAAAGACCCCAACTAGTCCTCCCTTGAAATATCTCCTCAGTGGACACACAACTGGGACAAAAGACAATGATAAGTTCTTCCTTTTAATGCACTAAAAATAATTTTTAATCTGAGACACACCACTGATTAATCAACATCTGCATTTCCTTTGGGAATTTCTTTTTCTCGCAGCTAATCCTCTAATAAAGTGGTATCTGTCTTGGCTGTTCCTGCTTGATTCTCCCTCACATACGTGCCATCTTCCATGTAGCCAAATTCGTTAGCTCGTTTAAAACAAAGCAGAAAATGAGAAAAGTCCACCTTATCCACAAAGTCCTCCTGATAGAGCTCAGAAGTCCACCTGTCCTCTGAGAGCTTAACAGATAATATAGGAATATTCAGATTCCTTCACTTCACTATGCATTTTCATCCTGCTTTCATTTCATTGTAAGACTGCTTTATCCAAGACGAGCAACAGTACCCACGACTGGGTCATTGTAGTGAATTCACTTTGGAAACACAGAAGACCTGAAGCTTTTTTAAGTAAAAAGTTGGAATCTAGATGTCTCTAAATCAAATGTGATACTTAGCCTCGGTGCTATGACAGGCATCTGTAAACCCAAGACTCTTGCAACGTGAGGTCATTCTCGAGTCATAAGTGTGTCTAACGAACATCAGTGTACCCTCCAGCCACTGAGCGCCAGCGCCCGTGGGTATTTTACAAATTACAGGGCTCCCCTGCTGGCTCCGTGGTAAAGAATCCGCCTGCAGTGCAGGGAAACCAGGGTTCGATCCCTGGGTTGGGACGATCCCCTGGAGAAGGGAACGGCAGCCCACTCCAGTCCTCTTGCCTAGAGAGTTCCGTGGACAGAGGAGCCTGGCAGACTACAGTCCATGGGGTCGCAAAAGAATCGGCCATGACTGAGCGACCAGCTCTTATGTACTCCATGGTATGTTGGGTATGCGAACCGCAGAGAAAGCACATCTGAGATGAGGCTCGAGGAGAAGTCACTCAGGGTGGCGTGTGTAGTAGAGCCTCCCTGTCAACCCCCAGAGCAGCGTGGGATTTGCAGACCATTCTGTGAACCGGTGGACTTGTGTAGCGTTTGCCGTGTAGGCGCTGGCAGGTGCGCAGGGAATGCTTCGCCCTGTCGGCGGCCGTGTCGCCTGCGTGGGCCCGTCTTTTCATGGTTTGTGTGTTCCGAGTCTGACCCACGTGCCTCTGTCCTCCAGGCCCCGAGCCCCACCTTGTTCCTCTGCCGGCCGGATGGACCCGCTGCCGCCTGCCTCCCGCCTGTCTTCACCAAGGTCAGGCACCTGCACGTCTCATCCTGAGTTTGCTCCGGGCCTTTGATTCCATTCCCCTGTGGCCTCACGTATAGTCTTTAAACATTAAAACGAGTGATGCACAGGTTCTTATTGAGGTCACCTGTGGGGCTAAGCAGATACTCAGTGCACAGATGCTGTGTGACTGTGATCATATAAACGTCTGAGAAATGTGGGCCCGATAGAAGTCAGAATAGACTGGGAAAACCAAACAGTGCGTGGGAGAAGACAGGATGATGGATGGAAACCTGGGAAACTGACAAGGTTTGTAGATGGTTTAAAAAACAACAGACAGATTTTCAGTTTGTCTCAGTGGGTGTTTTGCATCGCCAGGCATGATGATCAGCTAAGCTCAGAAATGGTCCCACGGGGTGTTTCTCCTCTGTCTCCTCCCCACCTCTTTCTAAGAAAATTATAAATGTTATAACTGGAGTTGAGTTGATTTATAGTGCTGTGTTAGTTTCGGGTGTACAGCAAAGTGATTCAGTTATACATGTACTTTTTTTCAGATTCTTTTTCCTTATAGAGCTTTAAAAAATATTGAGTAGAGTTCCCTGTGTCCTGCAGTAGCTTCTTGTTGGTTATCTATTTTATATAGACCGTGGTCTGAACATGTCAGGCCCAGTCTCCTAATTTATCCCCCCCTCCCCCTTTGGTAAAATGAAGTTTGTTTTCTAAGTGTGCGTCTGTTTCTATCTTGTATGTAAGTTCACTTGTATCATTTTTTGGACTGAAAGATATTTAAAGGCACAGTGAAGAGGTGCCCCATGTCTGTGTACCAGCATACTGTCAGAAGTCATGCCCCCAGGCCAGTCTCTAAGTTCAGTGTAATATAGCTCAAATTCCAACAGATCCTCGTTTTTACCGACGTTTGTTGTTGAACTTGGCAGTCTGATTCTAAATCTTTTGTGGTTTAGAAAGTGGGTGAGAGCAGCCGGGGTCCTCCTGCAGGGGCAGGCTGAGATGGTGTTAGGATCTAAGATGTCAGGACTCCCTAGAGCAGAGCGTCAGGATGGCAGGGCTGGCTCAAGCTTGGACAGACAGACAGATCGGGCCCTGAGAGCACCCATAAGATGCCCCAGCAACATGAGTCTCCCTGGGCAGGATGGTTCCTCAGAAGTGGGCCCCGGCCTCAGCCACCTCTCAGGATCAACCCCAAGTAACGGAAGACAAATGTGACAGTGATTTCTTTAGTCCGTTATCTGAGATCTGTGAATCTTCCACAAGAAAGCCAAGAAGAGTCTCTGTCTGTCTTCATCCAGGGAGTGATGCTTCCTCCTAAGCCAGCCTGCAGCCAGCTTGGTTAAAGACCTCTTCTTGCAGAATGTTCATGGGGGACACAGTCAATGAATGAGGGTTGTTGACAACACCAGTGAGGGTCCACCTCCCCCTACCCAGGATAAAATACCTGAAGAAGGAAAAAGTCCCGTCCCACCTGTGAACAGCGGTGTCGGGAAAACAGCGCAGGGGGCATCCATCCGTCCGTGCTCAGAGCAGGAGTCGTTCACAGAGCGGCCGGCGTGAACACTGCCTGGTGCTCAGGAGCTGTTCACACGCAGCCCCATCCGTGAAATCTGTGTGACCTGCTGAGTTGTCGGAACGCTGTTGGTTTGGAGCCAGGGCCCCGGGCACCTCCGGGCTGAGGTGTCACACCCGTCCTGGGGCACCTGGCGGAGAGGGACCTGAGACTTCCCTTTCCTCCCTCAGGGCTGCAGAACTCCTCTGGGCCAGCCCCAGCCCATCCTTGTCCCAGCAGCGCAGCCCAGCTCCTGGGGCAGAGACCCCAGCGCAGTGTGCCTTCACCCCAAAGGAAGCCAGGAGGCGTGCTTGGGGCCTAGTAGAAAAGGAAACCAGGAGTCCACATTTTTCTAAAGCTTGAGTATTTACTTGCAAACAGCAGAGTGGCTGTCCCCGCCTGTGGCGTGGGCCTCTCCCTCCTCACGGGTGCCTGCAGCACCCTTCCCCTAGGAAGGCACCCACACTGCCCCTCCCTGCCCTGCTCCGTCCTTCAGGGGCCTGGGCTCTGCTAGTCCTTGGGCACCTCCATCCATGTCCCCCCACACCCCTGGGGGGTCCCTGGGGCTGCAGCGGGGGCCGCCGGCCTGGAGGGGACAGCAGCTCATGGGACACGCTTGGGCCGGGAGAGCGGCCGCCCGGTGGCGTTTCTCCCTGGAGCCGTGGACCTTGCAGGGAGGCTTGGTGCCAGGTGCACCCGACAGCACGCGATGCCCTCCTGTGGACCTCAAACCCCAGGGCCCCAGACCAGCCTTCTGACGTCAGCCACGCTGATGTGGCTTTGGCCAGGAGAAGAAGCTCACTCAGGAGGAACCATGTGGCAGACCTTGGAAAACCACGGAGACCTGTGTGTGTAACGTGCCTGGTTTCTACCCAGGTCCTACCTTTGTAAACAGTAGGCACAATCCTAGGAGCAAACTGGAGGCCCCTAGGTGTCTGGAAGCTCACACGTGAAGAGTATTTGTGAAGCGTCTGTAATGTGCTGTGAATGCTCCCTGGACACACTGAAGACATCGATGACTCCATCCTCACTAGCTGGACCCCGAGGGCAACATCTTCCCTGCTGATCTGCGGAATACTGCTCTCTGGACTAATCAGAAAGTGGAAGTCCATTTAAAACCAAAATCTTGTCTACATTTAAAACTAAGAATGAAGAGAGAATGGACTCAGAAGTAGGTAATAATATTCACCTTTTCGTTTACCAAAAAAGGCCTTTGGCACCAAAATTCTCCCCGAGTACATTAGACTTTCCTGCTTCTGCCCACATTGTGGACTTCCACGGTTTCCACGGTGCCAGAGCACATGCACTGCAGGCCAGTTGCTACAGGATCTGTTTTTCCCCAGCACACCATTGGCTATCTCTTGAGGAAAATATAAAATAAAAAGCAAAAATGGAAACAGGAAAAAAAAAAAGGCATATTTCCTAATGTGAATTTGTTTGCTTTGGTTCTGTGCATAATCGTTTATTGTATCTGACTTCCTGCAAGGGCTGTACATGTCCTTTGTCAGATGCGATTCCCTGTAGGCACACACGTAAGGAGTAGAAAGTTTCAGTGGGCCCATGTCCAGGGGAAGAAGGCAAGGGGAGGCACCTACAAGGCCAGTTATTCCTTTGGTTTTCAGTCGCCCGTTTACAAGCTTCAGCTCTTTGCATCTATGAAGCCACACTCATTTCTGGTTTCTGTTGGGCTGTAAACGCTTATTGGTCTGGAGCTGGAGTGGGTGGAGCACCAGGGTGACAGTGCTGGTCAGAGGGAGGAGGCAAGGAAGGTCAGGTGGGGGGAGTGCTCCCGTTCTATTTCCCTCAGAACCTGCGGGTGAATGGGATCTGGAAAGAGCTACTGGAGCACCTCTCTGTGGGGCCGCAGTGGAGACACGGACGCAGAGAACAGACCTGTGGACCCGGGGAGCAGGTCTGGGAGAAAGGAGAGGGTCAGAGGAGTGGAGGGAGTAGTGTAGGAACATACACACTACCATAGGTAAAATGGATCTCCAGTGGGAGATTTGCTGTGTGACTCAGGGAATTCAAACCAAGGCTCTGTGACAACCTAGCAGGGCGGGATGGGGAGGCAGGTGGGAGGAAGGTTCAAGAGGGAGGGGGTATATCTGTACCTATGGTTGACTCATGTTGATATTTGGCAAAAACCAACACAATATTGTAAAGCAATTATCCTTCAATTAAAAATAAATTTAAGTATTAAAAACACAAAAGAACCTGCAGATGAGGAAATGCCAGCCCTCCTCCTGGTACAGCTGCCCCAGGATGCTGGTGGACAGAGGCGGGTCCTGGGGGAAGGTCGGAGCTTGGGGCACAGATGGGAGACCCAGGTTCAGTCCCTGGGTTGGGGAGATCCCCTGGAGAGGAGCATGGCGACCCACACCAGTATTCTTGTCTGGAGAATCCCATGGACAGAGGAGCCTGGCGAGCTCCTCTGGTGGACACGTGGCATCTCCTTCCCCTCCTGTCTGGTCCCCCAGGTGGAGCATGGGTGCATTGCACCAGCGCGTCCTCATGTAGATAAAGACAGCTCGCCGACACTGAGAAGTTCCATGGGGGGTGGCCCCGGGACCTCCCGCACTTCATCACTGGGGATGCAGTGCTCTCCTGACCTGAGGAGGGGTTCATGTGCGTGGTGCACACCCCGTGCTTGCTCCTCGGAGCTTGGGAAGTGTTCCTCTGTGTCATGAGACCATGCTGTGTGGCTGTGTGAGCCCAGACCTGACGGGCGTGTCCCGGTGTTTCAGGAGCTGCAGAACATTTGTGCGTCCGAGGGCCAGGTGGTCGTGCTGGAGTGCCGTGTGCGTGGCACGCCCCCGCTGCAGGTCTGCTGGTTCCGACAAGGCAGTGAGATCCAGGACTCACCGGACTTCCGGATCTTGCAAAAAAGTAAGGAGAGGGGCCCCCTCATAACATTGCCCATAAGACCACCCCCGGGTCTGACCAGGCCCTTGTCTCCAGTCCAGGAGAACCAGGAAGGGTTTAGTCACTGACATGCATGGATTTCTTCTTTGTTTCCTTTTTTTAGGGGGGATTTTATTACTTTTAAATTATTTTTTTATTCCTCCCTCTTGAACCTCCCACTCCAGCCCACCCCTCTAGATATTTTTTTAATTTTTATTTTTATTAAAATGTAGTTGATTAACAATACTGAATTAGTTTCAAGTGTACAGCAAGATGATTTAGCTATACATATACACACATCTGAGCTTCCCTGGTGGTTCAGATTTCAAAGAATCTGCCTGCCATGCAGCAGACCCCAGTTTGATTCCTGGGTTGGGAAGATCCCCTGGAGACGGGGTAGGCTACCCACTCCAGTATTCTTGCCTGGAGAATCCCAAGGACAGAGGAGCCTGGTGGGCTACAGTCCACGGGGTTGCAAAGAGTTGGACTCGACTGAGTGCCTAAGCGCAGCGTACATCCATCCCTCGTCTTTTGGACTCTTGCTCCGAACAGNCCCACTCCAGTATTCTTGCCTGGAGAATCCCAAGGACAGAGGAGCCTGGTGGGCTACAGTCCACGGGGTTGCAAAGAGTTGGACTCGACTGAGTGCCTAAGCGCAGCGTACATCCATCCCTCGTCTTTTGGACTCTTGCTCCGAACAGGTCCCTACAGAGATGGGACAGAGGACCCTGTGCTGTACAGGAGGCCTGCTTGTGTATCTGTCTAGGGACAGTGGTGTGAGGTGCATAGGTTTGTGATCTCAGAGTGAGGGAGCATGTGCTCCAGCACACTAAAGCCATCCTGCTGGCTGTGGGCCCTCACGTGCCCTGACTGAGGCTTTGTTTTCTTCTTCCTCAAAATCGCAAATCCACATTTGAATACAAGGTTGGGCCAGTCATCTTAGGAAGCTCTGAGCCTTCTATGAACTGCAGTTGAAAACCTTGCTAGTGAGAGCTGTTAAGGGAATTTTGGTTTATTTATGGGCATATAAATGGATCTACCATCCCTCTTTCTTGTACGATGGGGCTTGTCTGCAGTGTTTCTGCAGACGTGTCCTAGACAAGGTCACAGTAAAGGGTGGGCAGGCTCAGTATGAACGGAAATGGACTCTAATGCTCTGTTTTGATTTCTTTTTTTCTCATGTGGGGAACAGAACCTCGATCCACAGCTGAGCCTGGTAAGAAGCTTTTTCCTTTTTTCTCTCTGCTAATGTATCTTCAGTTTCAGTAGTTCTTTGTTTCCATTTTAAACCACATGCAGAACAATGTTTTTGCAGTTCCCTGGAAATGTGAAACCCCCTTACAGACAATATCTTCTTTATTGTGGGGTCTGCACACTGCATTTTACGTCCAGTTGTTTTATTAGTGAAACATTCAGTTCCTTTCAGACAAGGAGATCAGGCTCAGTGACTTAAGGCTTTTAAAACCATGGTCTTTTATACTCAGAAAGCAAACTAAGCTAGAGATGAAAAAGCATGCTGCTAAGATGCAGCGCATTTCTCCTAAACAGAAGACACCACCAGCTAGACTGCAGCCTGGAGAAGCGTCTCCTGGGAGAGCAGCCTGAAGGTGTCAGCAGAGTGACCCCAGGGCCTCTGTGTGTGTATATCCTGAGGGTCAGCAGAGTGACCCCAGGGTCTCTGTGTGTGTGTGTCCTGAGAGTCAGCTGAGTGACCCCAGGGCCTCTGGGCTCCCTAAGGTGTCAGCAGAGTGACCCCAGGGTCTCTGAGTGTCCTGAGGGTCAGCAGAGTGACCCCAGGGTCTCTGAGTGTATGTCTCCTGAGAGTCAGCAGAGTGACCCCAGGGTCTCTGAGTGTGTGTGTCCTGAGAGTCAGCAGAGTGACCCCAGGGTCTCTGAGTGTGTATATCCTGAGGGTCAGCAGAGTGACCCCAGGGTCTCTGAGTGTGTGTGTCCTGAGAGTCAGCAGAGTGACCCCAGGGTCTCTTGAGTGTGTATATCCTGAGAGTCAGCAGAATGACCCCAGGGTGAGGCATCAGCAGAGTGACCCCAGGGTCTCTGGGCTCCCTGAGGAGTCAGCAGAGTGACCCCAGGGTCTCTGAGTGTGCGCCCTGAGCCGAGAACACTTCCTGAGCTGCAGCAGGATAACGGCGTCTCAGCCTGCGGTGTCTCACTCACACATCCCTGGCCTCATCAGAGCCGTGTGCTCCAGCGTCCGGGTCTCCTGCCCTCTGCCTCATTCTTCTCATTCTTGCCTGTCTTCTCACAGACAAAACTGACGTCTAAAGAGAAGCTGAGATTTCTGTCACTTGTTTCCTAGCAGGTCCTCCTGAAGGACACTGTCTCAATGTTTTTCCCAGCAGTGACATCACAGGCTTCAGTCTTCCTGCTGAAGGGTAGGAATGATATGCCTCTGCTTCACCATGATTGCTCTTAGGAGCCAGACTCGGCTCTGGCCCTCCTTGGAGAGCTTGGAGGCTCCTGGTCAGAAAGGCTGTGGTTGGCCCTGAAGCTCTCATACCCTAGCAGAGGGCCTGAGGGGCGGAACGTGAGCCAGTTAGGATCCAACCATGAGGGAGGCTCAGAGCACCCTGAGGGGAGACTGGAGTGGATCTGATGCCTTCCACTTTCTTTTAAATCTTTACTGGACAGCAGATGACTTACAATATTGTTAGTTTCTGCTGTGCACAAAGTGAATCAGCTATATGTACACAGAGTACAGTCTGTGGGGTCTAATGGAGTCAGATACGACTGCGCAGCTAAGCACAGCACACATGTTTACCTGCTCTTTCTTAGCTTCTTTTCCCATACAGGTCATGATGGAGTCCTGAGTAGAGTTCCCTGTGCTGTCCAGCAGGTCCTTATGTGCACTGTTTCATGTGTATCGGTGTTCTTGCCTGGAGAATCCCAGGGACGGGGTAGCCTGGTGGGCTGCCGTCTCGGCTCGCACAGAGTCAGACACGACTGAAGCGACTTAGCAGCAGCAGCAGCAGTATGTACATGTCAGTCTCAATCTGCCAGTTTATCCCTTTCCCCCTTTTCCCCTTCATAACCATAAGATTATTTTCTGCACCTGGGACTCTACTTCTATTTTGTAAATCAGTTCATTTGTACCATGTATTTAGATTCCACATCTATGGGGTCACAGAGTCGGACACGATTGAAGCGACTTAGCAGCAGCAGCAGCAGCAGCATCTGATGTCTTTCTCGGTCTGACCTACTTCACTCAGTATGACAGTCTCTAGGACCATCCTTGCTGCTGCAGACGGCATATTGCATTCTTTTTATGGCGGAGTAGTATTCCATTGGGTGTATGTGCCACGTCTTTCTTATCAACTCCTCTGTCAGTGGAGATTTAGGTTGTTACCATGTCTTGGACTTCCGTTGCAGCTCAGTCAGTAAAGAATCCGCCTGCCATGCAGGAGACCCAGGTTCGATTCCTGGGTCAGGAAGACCCTTTAGAGAAGGAAATGGCAACCCGCTCCAGTATTCTTGCCTGGAGAATCCCATGGACAGAGGAGCCTTGCAGATTATAGTCCCACGAGGTTGCCAGAGTTGGATATGACTGAGTAGCCAAACTACTAGCTAGTACAATATCTTGGCTATTGTGAATAGTCCCACAGTGAACACTAGGGTGCAAGTATGTTTTGAATTATGGTTTTCTCCGGATATATGTCCAAGAGTGGGATTGCTGGGTCATTTGGTAGCTCTCTTTTTAGTTTTTTGAGAAACCTCCAAACTGTTCTCCATAGTGGCTGGCCCAATTTACACTCCAACCAGCAGTGTAGGAGGCTTCCCTTTCCTCCACATCCTCTCCAGCATTTTTTGTTTGTAGACTTTTTTTTGATGATGGCCATTCTGACCAGTGTGAGGTGATACCTCATTGTAGTTTTTATTTGCATTTCTTTAATAATTAGCAATGTCGAGCATCTTTTCCTGTGTTTTTTGGACATCTCTGTCTTTTTTGGAGAAATGTCTGTTTAGGTCTTCCGTTTTTGATTGGGTTGTTTGTTCTTTTGGCATTGTGCTGTATAAGCTGTTTGTATATGTTGGAGATTAATCCCTTAGCAGTTGCTTTGTTTGCAGATATTTCCTCCAGTTCTGTGGGTTGTTTTTTCATTCTGTTTCTGGTTTCCTCTGCTGTGCAAATGCTGATCTGATGCCTTCTCGTTGTGCGTTACTCCCAGACCCAGCGCCCACACGTATAGTCCCCACGGCAGGTGCTGCGGTCACTTTCCAAATTATGGAAACACAACTGCATATTTTGTCTGTGATGTGGTTTCATATAAAATTGATACTGTGTAATGATGACGCTGTTCCCTAATGGAGGGAACTTCCGAGGCTCAGTCTCCCGTGTGAACTGGTGTGGAAACCCGATGTGAGTTAGGGCACATCTCTTACATTGCTATTTTAAATAGACTAGATAGATGAATGGATATAAACACAGGAATCAAATTTCTCCTTTACCCACAAGAAAGTTTGCTTGAACAAATCTATGGAGAAGGTTGTCTCTTGATTATTTATTTATTTACAAATAAAACTCAAGTCTTGGGCCAAACATTCTGAAAGCATTTCTGGTGGAATGGATTAAGAGTGCTTTTGAGGTTGCATTTCGGATTCTGTTTGAATTCATGTAACTTCTTTCATCATGTTTTATCCATTGTCATCACCTACACAGGTGATGTGATTTATTAAATGTCTCTTGTGATCTGTGTTGGAAAATCATAAACTAAGCATCATCTGAAAATTCAAATCACTGGTTAGAAATTGCATAGCTCAGTTTCTGAGTATGTGTGTGTTTGAAAATTGAAAACAGTATGCCAACTAAGAAGGATTTGATGACAAGGGAGAGAAAGTCCACACACTCCCACCCCTCACACAACATACATGCCTGTCTGTCATGTTTGCTGTTTTGCTTCTAGAATTTGGTTGAACTATTTAGTGAAACCAGCGCTGAGCAGCTTCATGGGGTAGTCTGACCTCTAGAATGTCCTTGCACGCCTTTGGGTTAGTGACAAATCATGGCAGGGAGAGCAAGCTATGGAAGGCCTTCCTTATAATCGGCACATCCTCAGAACGTATGGAAAAGTCTGCCCTTTCTGTGCTCGCTCAAGTTTCCTATTTTTCTTTTCCCTTCGATTTGATCTGGAAGCATTTAAGAATACAGATTCCTTCATTCCAACCACAATAATAGCATTTGCTGAAGACAAGTATCAGTGTTTTTTTGGCTGAACAGTATTTCAAGCAAATCTGTCAGTGCAAGGCAAACCACATATATAGTCATCAGTTATGGGAAAAAACACAACTAGTCTTCTCTGACCTCTGTAATTCCTCCACAATTGTGTTCCTCACAACACAGCTGGGTTGTTCCTTTCTTTCATGGAGGACTATTACAATATTTGGCTTCAGGAGTCTACCCTTGGCATGGAGAATTACATAAAATCCATAAACATGAATAACGATCCAAGTGACCACTTACATGAGCTGTTGAGTTAGAACTTCACAGCAGGCAAATATTAGCACATATTTGTAGTTAAGCAGTGTCCTCGCTTGCCTGACAAAACCACATATGATTATGACTCCTTTCCTGGGAGGCGGACGTCTAACACTGACCTTGAAGTTGACTGATGCTTCCAGGGTACAAAACTCACCTTGTATTGAACCTTCTACTTGCCGTACATTTAAGGATAGCTCCATCCCACGGACAGACCTGTGAGCTCTGCAGCCTTTCGGAATGTATGTAGGAACTGGCTTCCCCCTGGCTATTTTTTAGCCACTGTTCAATGGAGAGGAGATAAATTTTGTTAAAGGACTAGGTTGAGGGTGGTCTCCAAATGCCAAGATGGAAGATGGCTGAGATTCGGAGTGCATTCAGCCTTCCCCCACTTCCTGACCCGCACACTCCTGTGCTCTCCTCCCGGGCTGGCCTCTTCCCTTCCTTTCTTTCCCCGTTTGCCCCCTCACTTATTTATATGTCTCTTTTTCTCTTCTCTTCATTCTCCTTCCTTTCTCTTATTCGTGGGTAAATAAAGACCTGGAAATGAAACTGAAATTCACTGGTGCCTGTTCTCAGCCCCTGGAGGGGTTAGATGTTTAGATAAAGAAGGAAAGAGCCAATTCCCCTCCGGTCGTGTTACACAGCAGAAGCAGGTTTTTCTCGTCACTCCTGCGCTGCGTCAGTCTGAGGTGTCTCCACTGCCTTCCTGTCTAGACAGAGGTCTGCCTGCATCCCCATCTCCTCGGCGGCTCAGTCCACAGCAGTCAGTGTGCTCAGGACCCACATGTCTCTCAGAGAGCCTGCGCCAGCCTCCTTGACAGGCTGACCTTATCCTGATTGAGTCCTTCAGAGACCTGTGTATGGGGGGCAGGGAGGGGGGCAGGGCGCAGAAGACCCCTGTGACAGCTGGCAGCACCAGGCCCTGACTCAGCTGTCTGGAAATGGCCACAGGCTGTGCTGAGTCACTCCTGCAGCATTGACTCATGGCGTGCAAAATCCAAACCCCAAAAACGTGTCTTATTGGTTGGGTGATGGTGCTTGAGGAAGTGTGGCTCTCTGCTCACCAGGGTCACCCACTTTCCTAGCTCCCGAGAGTGGAATCCTCAGTCAACACGTGAATGAATTATATTTTGTTACATGAAGTGAGGTGCTGAGTGGTCAGAGGGTGACTGTGAGCATGTTTGAATGCAGTTCTAGGTTAAGATGGTAGATTAAACAAAAGTGGGTTGGATAAAGCCTGTGGTTCCCAAACTGTGTGGCCAGACACCCCATGCACCACACCTGCCTACAGAGGTGCTGGAGATGGTGGAGGTTTTCAACAAAACAGTGAGACTTGACATATAGATAAGGACTGCTGGCTTGAGCGGAGAAGGCGATGGCAACCCACTCCAGCCCTCTTGCCTGGAAAATCCCATGGGCGGAGGAGCCTGGTAGGCTGCAGTCCATGGGGTCACTGAGAGTTGGACATGATGGAGCGATTTCACTTTCACTTTTCACTTTCACACATTGGAGAAGGAAGTGGCAACCCACTCCCATGTTCTTGCCTGGAGAATCCCAGGGACAGGGGAGCCTGGTGGGCTGCCGTCTCTGGGGTTGCACAGAGTTGGACATGACTGAAGCGACTTAGCAGCAGCAGCAGCAGCAGCAGCTGGCTTGAGACGGCTCTGCATCACGATGTTAGATCATTCTCTGTTCTCTTCAGTAATGCGGTGGTTGTTGTTGGTTGCTCAGTCATGTCCATTACTTTGTGACCCCATGGACTGCAGCACACCAGGCTTCCCTGTCCTTCACCTTCTTCTGGAGCTTGCTCAAACTCATGTCCATTGAGTCAGTGATGCCATCCAACCATCTCATCCTGTCGTCCCCTTCTCCTCCTGCCTTCGGTCTTTCCCAGCATCAGGGTCTTTTCCAGTGAGTCAGCTCTTCACATCAGGTAGCCAAAGTATCAGACCTTCAGCCTCAGCATNGTGTAGACGTGAGAGGAGGGTGACTGGTCCAGCGTGACTCCAGGAGAAGTTGTGCCATGGTCCAGGGCTGAGCACACATACACACACACACTCATACACACATGAGTGATCATGGTGACTTAAGAGTAAGATACTGATATTTTACTTCAATTTATGTGCATTTTTAAAAACAGTAACTTCATAAGACCTAGATATTATTACCTTCTTGGTAAGAACTACTTAGCAAACAGGACTGTTCCCTGCATCTTTTGGTTTGGAACACCATGAAACATTGCTGAGACACTTAGGGTCTTGTGAACTAAGAAAGTCTGCTTTAAAGTCTGGGGAGTGAGGGAAAGGCCTGAAGCAGGAGACAGAAGGGCCATGTCACCCTGGGGACCCGAGACCTGCCTCCGCCCCCCGACCCACTGCCCTAGCCCTGGGAAGGCCGGCTGGGCCATGGTGATGGGGCTCCTCTCTGGGCAACGCGAATACCCCGAAAGAAGAAAAGCCCACCTGTGACAATGCAGGAGTTTCTCCAGCACTGAGGCAGCTACGGGAAGGCCCAGGTGCCCAGTGCTCTCTGCTGCCCCAAGCCTCCACACGGCTCAGAACCGTGCGGATGGGAAGAGATCTAACCTGCGTGGAGAAGCTGCCCTCTGGGGTGGTAGGGAAAAGCAGGATCAGCTCCCAGGATGCAGCGTGGAGGCAGCAGACGCCCTAAGAGAAATCGTGAAACAGCACCGCTATCGTCAGAGAGACAAGAGAATCGCGCATCCAGGAAGCAAAACTAAGAATACAAGAGCTGGGAGGAGGGGAGGGTGCTCAGAGAATGAGGGGTTCGTGGAATGAAAAGACTAGGAACAGAAACAACAGCTGGGGAAACGTCTGACAAAGGAGGAGGAAAAGACAGGAGGGATGTAAGAGAGAAAAGGAATGAAAATCAGACAGTAGAGACCCACCCAGGTGGACCGCACATTCGCAACTAGGATTCCAGGAAGCGAGGATGAAGGGGAGGGATTATCAGCAAGATACTGTTTATTCCCAAACTGGAGGCATCGGTGTCCAGACTGAAGGGGCCCTGAGCGCACAGTGTGTCTAGACACACTGATGGCCACGCGTCACGTGAAGATGTGTATAAGAGACAGGTGTAGACGTGAGAGGAGGGTGACTGGTCCAGCGTGACTCCAGGAGAAGTTGTGCCATGGTCCAGGGCTGAGCACACATACACACACACACTCATACACACATGAGTGATCATGGTGACTTAAGAGTAAGATACTGATATTTTACTTCAATTTATGTGCATTTTTAAAAACAGTAACTTCATAAGACCTGGATATTATTACCTTCTTGGTAAGAACTACTTAGCAAACAGGACTGTTCCCTGCATCTTTTGGTTTGGAACACCATGAAAAATTGCTGAGACACTTAGGGTCTTGTGAACTAAGAAAGTCTGCTTTAAAGTCTGGGGAGTGAGGGAAAGGCCTGAAGCAGGAGACAGAAGGGCCATGTCACCCTGGGGACCCGAGACCTGCCTCCGCCCCCCGACCCACTGCCCTAGCCCTGGGAAGGCCGGCTGGGCCATGGTGATGGGGCTCCTCTCTGGGCAACGCGAATACCCCGAAAGAAGAAAAGCCCACCTGTGACAATGCAGGAGTTTCTCCAGCACTGAGGCAGCTACGGGAAGGCCCAGGTGCCCAGTGCTCTCTGCTGCCCCAAGCCTCCACACGGCTCAGAACCGTGCGGATGGGAAGAGATCTAACCTGCGTGGAGAAGCTGCCCTCTGGGGTGGTAGGGAAAAGCAGGATCAGCTCCCAGGATGCAGCGTGGAGGCAGCAGACGCCCTAAGAGAAATCGTGAAACAGCACCGCTATCGTCAGAGAGACAAGAGAATCGCGCATCCAGGAAGCAAAACTAAGAATACAAGAGCTGGGAGGAGGGGAGGGTGCTCAGAGAATGAGGGGTTCGTGGAATGAAAAGACTAGGAACAGAAACAACAGCTGGGGAAACGTCTGACAAAGGAGGAGGAAAAGACAGGAGGGATGTAAGAGAGAAAAGGAATGAAAATCAGACAGTAGAGACCCACCCAGGTGGACCGCACATTCGCAACTAGGATTCCAGGAAGCGAGGATGAAGGGGAGGGATTATCAGCAAGATACTGTTTATTCCCAAACTGGAGGCATCGGTGTCCAGACTGAAGGGGCCCTGAGCGCACAGTGTGTCTAGACACACTGATGGCCACGCGTCACGTGAAGTCACAGGCCCCGGGACGAGACCATGATCGCCCCACACCCGAGGAGGCAGCCTCGGCGCACACAGCACGTGGATTGGAGAGCCCGGGCCTCTGAGCGGGCTCACAGCACACAGAGGGGAGGCAGGCCTTCCACGTGCTCCTGGGATGTGACCTCCAGCGCAGAGCGGACCCCAGGCGAGCCTCTGGCTCCACGCAGAGCAGCGCTTGGGATCTGTCAGACTTGCATGCCTCAAGGACTGCCCCGCACCACCAATCTGCAGGGTGTGCTCCTGGCAGCGAGAACTCACCGGCTGGAGCAAGACGTAGGCCAGGAAGGAGCGCGACAGCAAAGGGGAGCAGAGCTGGGGGCACCCACAGGGCACGGCCACGTGGGGATGTGACGAGGGCAGACACAGTGCGGCGTTCCCCACTCAGAGCTCAGGGCCAGTGCCCGTCTCCTGCCCGGATGACAGATGATGGGGGCGGCTGGTGAATTGACCCCAGGTCGCATCTGTGCTTGCCCTGACCCCCATCCGTGCCTGCGGGATCAGCTGGGAACGCACGTGTACCTACTTGCTCTGATCTGATCCAGAGCTGAGAGCAGAAAGTCGGCCGGGTTCAACTTCAAAGCGGTCACGTGACGGACGTAGACCACGCCCCCCACCCCCCGCCAGGTCTGGCCAGCTGTCCCGCTCCTGCCCGTGCCCAGCCCCTCCACACAAGCCGCCACCAAGCCAAGAGCCCCAGATTTCCCAGGAGACCCTGCGGCCTTGCCCACTTGGAACCCCTGTGTGCTTCGGTAAACACCTGGGGAAGCTCACGTTTTTTCTGACAGTGGCAGGTTGGCCTTTTCTTTACATGACGAGGTAAATGCTGTGCTCAGTCGTGTCTGACTTTTTCAGGTGCCATGGACGGGGACCCCCGCAGACTCCTCTGTCTGTAGGAGTTTCTCAGCAAGAATATTGGAGTGGGTTGCCATTTTCTTCTCCAAAATGCTTGTTAGTCGGCATTTAAAAACTAAGTGAAGTCAGAGAAAAATAAGCATCATATGACGTCACTCATGTGAAATCTTGATGAAAGTGAACTTATTTGCATAACAGAAATAGTCACAGATGTAGCCGTCGCAGACGTGCAGGGTGGCACGGGGAGCTCTGCTGAGTGCTGCAGCAGCCTGTGTGGGGAAAGGACCTGAAGGAGAGTGGGTGTGTGTGCACGCGTAAGGGATCCACTCTGCTGGACCCCTGAAACCGACGCAACATGCAAACCGACGGCACTCCAATCAAAATGAATTACAAAGTGAAACTAAAGGGCACACTCTGGAGGGAACTGGAGATATGTGGTAAACATACAGGGAAATTGAACGGAAAGGGAGAGTCAGCTGGGGTGGGGGCTGGCAAGCATTTCTAAAGAACTGGTCATCTTTCTTTTCTTAGATTTATTGATGAGTCTGCTGGGGTTCATTTCATTGTTACTCCCTAATCTATGCGTTTTTTTTAATTTTTTTATTGAAGTGTAGTTGATTTATAATGTTAGTTTTTGCTCTATGTTAAAGTGATCCAGTTTCATATATATATATATATATATATATATCTGTTCTTTTCATATTCTTTTCCATTATGATTTATTACAGGAAGTCCTTTTAAAAAGGTATATGTCTTATAGTTGATTCAGTCTTACACTGAATCACATCTTGCTAACTTTAGTCCAGAGTCCTTTTTATTATTATTATTGATAGTTGCATTAGCCAAATTATGTGATTTGGATGGTAAAAACTGCTTTTTATTTTTAGTTAGGCTGGACCCCAAAGGGGGAAAAAAAAAGGCCTGTGAAGGAAGACATTTATGAAGACATCCCCCAGTTACCCAGAGGATCCAGTAATATATTCCATGCTGCTTCCTCATTTTATGTTTCTGCAAACAAAATGGTTTTGTTTGTATTTGATGAAGAGTTAAGCATGACCAAGAAGTTGAATGAAATTTGGGATTAACCTCTAACAGGTAGTTATGTGATTAAGTAACTTAAGTAATGGTAAAAAAGACAGACTTTACCATCAGCAAAAAGATTTCTGATTTAGTAAGTTGTTATATGTCTTCAAATCAAAGCTTTCCAGTTAGGAAAATTGGATCCAAATAGATCATAGTTAGAGTCATTAGTAAGTTTAAACTTTTCCATTTTTTAAAAGGACAGTTTTTTAATACAAGCAAGTGAGCCTCTGTCTTTGAGACAAGCAGTCATTTCTCGATTCCCATCCCTCACCAAAATGTACTTCACGGATGTCTCATGGTCTTTGTTCAGAGACCCTCCCGGGTGAGAACTGGGTGCAGCAGCCAGCCACGCGCCCTGCCTTCCTGGTCTCTTCTTCCCTTAATGTCAAAAGCATATACACCAAGATGCTGCTTTCTCAGCAAAACATGAGCCTGTCGTCACTGCAATTTTCCACTGGACTAAAGCTTTATCTTGTGAAAGTCCTTGAGATGTGGCAGTGTCTGAAGATAACCCAAAGGCCTTGCTCGTGCTTTTTTACGCTGACTTTTTTGTTTTGTACGTAAACTGTCCAATCGGTCATCAGCTCTATGCATGAACATACTTCATTTTATGCAGGAGAAGTGTTCCTGAGAATTTCTGGAAAATGAAGTTTGTTGAGTCAGATTTGAAACACGAAGCCTTTTCATTCTCTGAACGGTCCTCTGGGTGAGAAGGGGCAGCTGTATAAACAAGCTGGGGTTTTCTTAAAATGGCATGACTTTAAAAAAAAAAATCACAAAATTGTAGATAACATAAGAAGGCACTCTGAGAGTTGATGAGGTCATTGCTCCCAGACCGATTTCTCTCATCCCTGCCAGGTAAGATTTTATACTGGTATGAAAGGTACGTTTACAGCACAGCACTGTATGAACTGTAACTACTGTGCTTGCAAGGAAAGCTTCTCAGGCATTTCTCTGTCTCCAGAAGCTCCATCTTCCAGGACAGTGCGATGGGGAGGGGGGCATGGGTGCCCAGCACAAATGCTGCTGAGCCCACCTCCCTAAGAATGGCCAGGACAGGGTGGAGGGTGGGGGGTTTTCCCCAAATGCCCGTTGACTGGGCCGTCCACCTCTCCTCCTACCAGCAGAGCCATGTGACAGTGCCCTTGGGGCTGGACTGGCCTCCTTCCCGTGCAAATTTTGTTTGTTGAAACAAAGCAGTACGTTATTAAGAACTCAGCATATCTTGTGATTGAAGTCAAGGTCAGCAAGCTCTCTTGGGATATAAAGGAAGACATACTTTCGTTTCATTTACTGTTTTATTGGTCTGCTTTTTAATTGCTTGTTTTCGTTTTCGCTGTGTTGGATCTCTGTTGGACTTTTCTCTAGCAGCATTGACGGCAGGGTGGCAGGACCCTACTCTCTAGCTGCAGTGCTCAGGCTTCTCATTGCAGTGACTTCTCTTGTTTCAGAGGGTGGCCTCGAGAGCAGTTGGGTTTCAGCATTTGTGGTCTCCAGGCTCTGGAGCACAGGCTGAATAATTCTGACACATGGGCTTGATCGAACCCATGTCTCCTGCAATGGCAGGCAGATTCTTTACAGTGGAGCCACCAAGAAAGCCTTAATTGGTCTATTTTTGCACTTCCTACTTCTGTTGGTATGTAAAAGTTAAGAGATGTAGTTTTAATAAATAGCAGTATTTTTATTATAAGATCAGTTCAGTTCAGTCGCTCAGTCATGTCCGACTCTTTGCGACCCCATGAATCACAGCACGCCAGACCTCCCTGTCCATCACCAAGTTCCGGAGTTCACTCAGACTCACGTTCATCAAGTCCATGATGCCATCCAGCCATCTCATCCTCGGTCGTCCCTTTCTCCTCCTGCCCCCAATCCCTCCCAGCATCAGAGTCTTTTCCAATGAGTCAACTCTTCGCATGAGGTGGCCAAAGTACTGGAGTTTCAGCTTTAGCATCATTCCTTCCAAAGAATACCCAGGGCTGATCTCCTTTAGGATGGACTGGTTGGATCTCCTTGCAGTCCAAGGGACTCTCAAGAGTCTTCTCCAACACCACAGTTCAAAAGCATCAATTATTTGGTGCTCAGTCCAACTCTCACATCCATACATGACCACTGGAAAAACCATAGTCTTGACTAGACGGACCTTTGGTGGCAAAGTAATGTCTCTGCTTTTGAATATGCTGTCTAGGTTGGTCATAACTTTCCTTCCAAGGACCAAGCGCCTTTTAATTTCATGGCTGCAGTCACCATCGTTAGGAGACCCTTTTTTCTGGTCCTAAAATCCTCTGTATAGATCTCTATTATTATACTTATCACATGTTTCATGGCTGTTGTTTCCGTTACACAGTGATCGTCTCGAGGGCAACAACGGTGTTTATTCATATTTGTCAACTCAGCATCTGGTAAANGCTGGCACTGTTTCCCCATCTATTTCCCCATCTATTTCCCACGAAGTGATGGGACCAGATGCCATGATCTTCGTTTTCTGAATAAAGCCAACTTTTTCACTCTCCTCTTTCACTTTCATCAAGAGGCTTTTTAGTTCCTCTTCACTTTCTGCCATAAGGCTGGTGTCATCTGCATATCTGAGGTTATTGATATTTCTCCCGGCAATCTTGATTCCAGCTTGTGCTTCTTCCAGCCCAGCGTTTCTCATGGTGTACTCTGCACAGAAGTTAAGTAAGCAGGGTGACAATATACAGCCTTGACGTCCTCCTTTTCCTATTTGGAACCAGTCTCAGTACTTCTTATAAACCCACTGCGTTTACAACATAAGTTGTTTTGAGGCCAGTTTGCTAATCTCATGCCTGATGGTTGACTCCAGGGCAGATGCCTTACTCTGAACTCTGAGAAGCATGCCATCAGGGCTGTCAGAGGCAGGGAAGCGCGGTCCCCATCCAGGTCTGCCAGCTCTTGCTACAAGGCCCAGGGGCGCAGACACCAGTGCCTCCACGTGGCGGCCACTGTGTGGCGCCTGACTCTGTGGTTCAGCCGTTTGCAGCTCTGTGGTCCACGTCAGGCTTCGCCCCCACCCCATGGCGCACGTGGTGGGCATGGCCAGCCTCTAGGGTAGCTGAGATGAGCCAGTGGTCTTGGGTGATGGGCAGTGGCCCATCTCAGCTTGGTGAGACCTGAGTTCCAGGTCACCAAGGTTCCATCAGGGCTTGCAGAGATGGAGCGGAGGCACAGGGCCCCTGAGACTTTGGCTTCGAAGGGGCATCATTCCCACCACCCCCAGGTTAAAACAGCTGCCAGGCCAGCTGAGTCTCAGGACTGGGACAGAGCCCAGTGCAGGGGCGCCTAGGTGCTGGAGGGGAACCCCCAAGTCCCAGGACTGAGGCAGGACTGCAGAGCCCCACGTGGGGGCCTAAGTGTAGGAGGGGAACCCCCAGATCCTGGGACTGAGACAGAACTGCAGAGCCTGGTGTGTGTGGGGGGGACTGGGTGTAGGACGGGAACCCCCAGATCCTGGGACTGAGACAGGACTGCAGAACCTGGTGTGTGTGGGGGGGTGTAGGACGGGAACCCCCAGATCTCAGGCTGAGACAGGATTGCAGAACCCAGTGCCCAGGGCATGGGTGTAGGAAGGGAACCCCCGATCACAAGCTGAGACAGGACTGCAGAGCCTGGTGTGGGGGTACCTGGGCCTGGATGTAGGAGGGGCAGCCACAGCCATCCCTACAAACACTCCACAGCACAGTCTCACGTATTCCACATGATGTGCAGTTAATCAGTGTCTATGGGAATCAGAAATACACAACGTTTCTTAGCATTCACTAACACAGCCATCCTATGTCACTGATGCAACACAGACAGTCATTCCATGTAATAATAGTTAATAGACTCCCAAAATGACAATGCATATCATGCATTCATTGATTAACTAGCAGTAGCTACTATACTCTACATTAAACTTTTTAGCGAAACCACCGACAGTTCCTTACGACACATCCGTCACCCTAAGCCACCAGGCAGTGCCCTAAGCATAGCGCATGTCTTGTCGCAACCATAGATGGGCATGAGAGTGAAGTCTGGAGCCCGACTTGGTTCAAGTTCTGGTTGTGCCGCTCGTGAGCTGCGTGACTGTGGGTGCATCAGCCAGCCCTGCTGTGCTTCAGCTCTCCCATCTGTAAAACAGGCTAAGCATGGGAAATGTGACGTGCAAGGTTGGCATGAGGGTTAAACCTGAACTCGTGTCTGCTCAGTGCTGATAGTGGCACCTCGTGCTGGAGAAGGGCTTCTGTAACTGAACTGTTGCCATGGTTACCAGCTTCGACCCTCATGACAACCCTGTGATGGATGATTTATGAGTCATGGTCCATACAGGACCCAGAAGGTACATTCTCTTACTGTCTCCGCCTTTAGGTAAGAGGTGGACCGTCACAAAGGCACCACGAGGCCAGACCCGCACTCATGCCCTGGTCTCTGGTCCCAGAGTCTTCTCACCGCACAGAAGACAGCCACGCTGTGTAACAGCAGCTTCCAGAGTGACTGTCTGCAGTCAAACATTTCCCCGTTATGTTCCCTTTTCCCCACTGCTAGCTTCTCAGAGAAGCTTGATGTCCCCAGTAAGGGCTTCAGTTGAGCAGCTCTTTTGTTGTTGAGAAATTTCATGAGCATCAGCCGAACTAGGCAGGGCTGGCGTCTCCCACGTACCGAGCGTACGGGCACACGCTTTGCAGACCTCCTGTGTCCTCGTCACAGTACCCTCACTAGGAGTACATTATCCCTTTTATCGGTGAAGAAGCCAAGACTGATGAAGACAGAGCTTGGCCACAGTCACCAAGCATCCGTCTGACTCCAAAGCTTTGCCACCAGGTTGAACAGCTAAATTAACTGTCAAGAGATTGTACTGTGAATACTTCGTAAAGTGACCCCATGATAACTGCTACTGAATTTGCTTGGGTTAGAAGGCAGAAGTCTGGCTTCTTAGGAGCAACCCTGTGGGTGCCCTCTAATGAGTGACTCGGTTCTCTTCCTTCCAGAGGAGATCTGCACCCTGGTCATCGCAGAGACGTTCCCCGAGGACGCGGGTGTCTTCACGTGCTCGGCCAGCAATGATCACGGCTCAGCAGCCAGCACCGCCCAGCTGGTGGTCACCTCAGGTGCGCG
>SJYV01010011.1:223699-245617 GCA_006410875.1 Neotragus pygmaeus
TTCAAAAGCATCAATTATTTGGTGCTCAGTCCAACTCTCACATCCATACATGACCACTGGAAAAACCATAGTCTTGACTAGACGGACCTTTGGTGGCAAAGTAATGTCTCTGCTTTTGAATATGCTGTCTAGGTTGGTCATAACTTTCCTTCCAAGGAGTAAGCATCTTTTAATTTCATGGCTGCAGTCACCATCTGGCTGGCACTGTTTCCCCATCTATTTCCCCATCTATTTCCCACGAAGTGATGGGACCAGATGCCATGATCTTCGTTTTCTGAATAAAGCCAACTTTTTCACTCTCCTCTTTCACTTTCATCAAGAGGCTTTTTAGTTCCTCTTCACTTTCTGCCATAAGGCTGGTGTCATCTGCATATCTGAGGTTATTGATATTTCTCCCGGCAATCTTGATTCCAGCTTGTGCTTCTTCCAGCCCAGCGTTTCTCATGGTGTACTCTGCACAGAAGTTAAGTAAGCAGGGTGACAATATACAGCCTTGACGTCCTCCTTTTCCTATTTGGAACCAGTCTCAGTACTTCTTATAAACCCACTGCGTTTACAACATAAGTTGTTTTGAGGCCAGTTTGCTAATCTCATGCCTGATGGTTGACTCCAGGGCAGATGCCTTACTCTGAACTCTGAGAAGCATGCCATCAGGGCTGTCAGAGGCAGGGAAGCGCGGTCCCCATCCAGGTCTGCCAGCTCTTGCTACAAGGCCCAGGGGCGCAGACACCAGTGCCTCCACGTGGCGGCCACTGTGTGGCGCCTGACTCTGTGGTTCAGCCGTTTGCAGCTCTGTGGTCCACGTCAGGCTTCGCCCCCACCCCATGGCGCACGTGGTGGGCATGGCCAGCCTCTAGGGTAGCTGAGATGAGCCAGTGGTCTTGGGTGATGGGCAGTGGCCCATCTCAGCTTGGTGAGACCTGAGTTCCAGGTCACCAAGGTTCCATCAGGGCTTGCAGAGATGGAGCGGAGGCACAGGGCCCCTGAGACTTTGGCTTCGAAGGGGCATCATTCCCACCACCCCCAGGTTAAAACAGCTGCCAGGCCAGCTGAGTCTCAGGACTGGGACAGAGCCCAGTGCAGGGGCGCCTAGGTGCTGGAGGGGAACCCCCAAGTCCCAGGACTGAGGCAGGACTGCAGAGCCCCACGTGGGGGCCTAAGTGTAGGAGGGGAACCCCCAGATCCTGGGACTGAGACAGAACTGCAGAGCCTGGTGTGTGTGGGGGGGACTGGGTGTAGGACGGGAACCCCCAGATCCTGGGACTGAGACAGGACTGCAGAACCTGGTGTGTGTGGGGGGGTGTAGGACGGGAACCCCCAGATCTCAGGCTGAGACAGGATTGCAGAACCCAGTGCCCAGGGCATGGGTGTAGGAAGGGAACCCCCGATCACAAGCTGAGACAGGACTGCAGAGCCTGGTGTGGGGGTACCTGGGCCTGGATGTAGGAGGGGCAGCCACAGCCATCCCTACAAACACTCCACAGCACAGTCTCACGTATTCCACATGATGTGCAGTTAATCAGTGTCTATGGGAATCAGAAATACACAACGTTTCTTAGCATTCACTAACACAGCCATCCTATGTCACTGATGCAACACAGACAGTCATTCCATGTAATAATAGTTAATAGACTCCCAAAATGACAATGCATATCATGCATTCATTGATTAACTAGCAGTAGCTACTATACTCTACATTAAACTTTTTAGCGAAACCACCGACAGTTCCTTACGACACATCCGTCACCCTAAGCCACCAGGCAGTGCCCTAAGCATAGCGCATGTCTTGTCGCAACCATAGATGGGCATGAGAGTGAAGTCTGGAGCCCGACTTGGTTCAAGTTCTGGTTGTGCCGCTCGTGAGCTGCGTGACTGTGGGTGCATCAGCCAGCCCTGCTGTGCTTCAGCTCTCCCATCTGTAAAACAGGCTAAGCATGGGAAATGTGACGTGCAAGGTTGGCATGAGGGTTAAACCTGAACTCGTGTCTGCTCAGTGCTGATAGTGGCACCTCGTGCTGGAGAAGGGCTTCTGTAACTGAACTGTTGCCATGGTTACCAGCTTCGACCCTCATGACAACCCTGTGATGGATGATTTATGAGTCATGGTCCATACAGGACCCAGAAGGTACATTCTCTTACTGTCTCCGCCTTTAGGTAAGAGGTGGACCGTCACAAAGGCACCACGAGGCCAGACCCGCACTCATGCCCTGGTCTCTGGTCCCAGAGTCTTCTCACCGCACAGAAGACAGCCACGCTGTGTAACAGCAGCTTCCAGAGTGACTGTCTGCAGTCAAACATTTCCCCGTTATGTTCCCTTTTCCCCACTGCTAGCTTCTCAGAGAAGCTTGATGTCCCCAGTAAGGGCTTCAGTTGAGCAGCTCTTTTGTTGTTGAGAAATTTCATGAGCATCAGCCGAACTAGGCAGGGCTGGCGTCTCCCACGTACCGAGCGTACGGGCACACGCTTTGCAGACCTCCTGTGTCCTCGTCACAGTACCCTCACTAGGAGTACATTATCCCTTTTATCGGTGAAGAAGCCAAGACTGATGAAGACAGAGCTTGGCCACAGTCACCAAGCATCCGTCTGACTCCAAAGCTTTGCCACCAGGTTGAACAGCTAAATTAACTGTCAAGAGATTGTACTGTGAATACTTCGTAAAGTGACCCCATGATAACTGCTACTGAATTTGCTTGGGTTAGAAGGCAGAAGTCTGGCTTCTTAGGAGCAACCCTGTGGGTGCCCTCTAATGAGTGACTCGGTTCTCTTCCTTCCAGAGGAGATCTGCACCCTGGTCATCGCAGAGACGTTCCCCGAGGACGCGGGTGTCTTCACGTGCTCGGCCAGCAATGATCACGGCTCAGCAGCCAGCACCGCCCAGCTGGTGGTCACCTCAGGTGCGCGAGGCCCCCGCTGCAGGAAGGACCGCCCAGGGGACTGCCCAGCCTCCTGGAGTCACGCTCAGAATCCGTGCTTCATCAAGAAACAGAAGGCCGGGGTGGGGGCCGCTGGGAGACGAGGGGAGTGGGCGGGGGACGGGGTTTGGGAAACAAGAGCTGAAAACACGGGGATGATAGTGTGGTGAGAGAGCACACCTAGGCAGGATTTCGGGTGTGTGTCCTCTGTCTTGGGAACAACGGAGCTGGCTGCCCGTGTCCTCCTGCCTACCGGCATGACGCGGGGATCGGGAGGCACCAGGGCGAGTCAGTCACTGTTTAACCCTGCTCAGTAGGCCCGGAGAAGCAGCAGAGATCGTAGAAACTAGATTTCACTGGGAGCTGAGTCCTACCAAAAACTCAAGCAGCGCGTTTTATTGTTCAAACCAACCTCTGAGAATATCGGGGCATTTTTGTAAACTCAGAAACTTAGCACTTAGGGAAAGCGTGAAACCACTCTTTTCCTCTGTTTCTTTGACCTTTAGTTAACTGTTTTCTGGGGCTTCTCTCATGGCTCATTAGTAAAGAAGCTGCCTGCAGTGCAGGAGACATGGGTTTAATCCCTGGGTGGGAAAGTTTCCCTGGGCAAGGGAATAACAACACTCCAGTATTCGTGCCTGGAGAATTCCATGAATAGACGAGCCTGGTGGGCTGCAGTCCGTGGGGTCACAAAAGAATCAAACCTGAGTATTCTGCTATTATTAACTAGCCTTAGTTGGATTTTATGGCGGTATTTCTGTTGTTTATTTTACAACGGTTATAAAATACCTCTTTGACCAAGGCGGCACCTAGCACCGCGGTCAGGAGGCAGTCCTCAACTGGAGGTAGATTCAACAACGCTCTGGAAGTTTCAAAGGGATTGCTCTGGAGGCCAGCAAGCTGGTTGGTAGGGGGCGGCAGGGATACAGACAAACCAGTTTAGGGCAGTGGGAGGGATTCCTGATTCCTCATCCTCAGTGAGAAAGGAACTGTAAAGTTCTCCTTCACAGGGCTCCGCTGGCAGGACCGAGGACTCTGTTAACAGGAGGCTCCAGGGTTGTGCTCAGAGCCAAGAGGGGGCCCAGTATTTGGTTTGGGGTTGAAGATGGTCCCAGCAGATGGCCCCAGCACAGGTGTGGTGCTCTGACCGTGTAGCCAAAGCTCCAGCTCCACGTCTGTGTGACTGCGATTAGCAAGTAGCATTTCCCATTTTTCTCAGGGGTAAACCTCTCGGCCAAACGTGATCAAGAGCTGTTTTCAAGCTTTCTGCTCACCCCAGGAAGCATCTTCAGGACACTCCAGAAGCTCTGCTGGGTGCTGGCCGGGGCACAGGGTCCTCGGAAGACACACCTTTGTGTCAGGATGCTCTCGGTTATCCACTGAGAGTAATGAGCAGTGTGTTCAGTACTGAGTCACAGCTGCAGCGGTCCTCTGAATGGGAAATAATTCCCTATGAGGTCGTAAGACATCTCCCCGAGAGCCTCGCTTGGCTTTAGGACAGATGAGTGAAGGAGTGAGTGCCCACTGCTCAGCACAGAAAACCTCTAGCCTGAGCTAAGCTCAGCAAAGCACACGTAGGGTGTTCTAGGCTGAAACAGAGGACGAAGTGGCGTCCGTTGACAGTGTTTGTGTGGTCTTTTCTCTTTTAAATTTATTTAAAGTGAAGTTGCTCAGTCCGACTTTTTGCAACCCCATGGACTATAGCCTACCAGGCTCCTCAGTCCATGGAATTTTCCAGGCAAGAGTACTGAAGTGGGTTGCCATTCCCTTCTCCAGAGGGNTGGTCTTTTCTCTTTTAAATTTATTTAAAGTGAAGTTGCTCAGTCCGACTTTTTGCAACCCCATGGACTATAGCCTACCAGGCTCCTCAGTCCATGGAATTTTCCAGGCAAGAGTACTGAAGTGGGTTGCCATTCCCTTCTCCAGAGGGATTTTCCCGACCCAGGGATCGAACCCGGGTCTCCGCATTGCGGGCAGACGCTTTACCATCTGAGCCACCAGGAAGCCCAGATTTATCTAATTGGGGGACAGTTGCTTTACAGTATTGTGGGGGCTTTTGCCATACACTGACCTGAATCAGCCACTGGTGCACACGTGTCCCCCCAATCCTGAACCCCTCCCACCTCCGTCCCCACCCCATCCCCCAGGGTTGTCCCAGTGCACCGGCTTTGAGTGTGCTGCTTCACGCATCAAACTTGCACTGGTCATCTATTTTCCANGAAGAAAGTAGGGAAAATCACTAGACCATTCAGGTATGACCTAAATCAAATCTCTTATGATTATACAGTTGAAGTGAGAAATAGATTTCAGGGATTAGATCTGATAGAGTGCCTGAAGAACTATGGATGGAGTTTCATGACATTGTACAGGAGACAGGGATCAAAACCTTCCCCAAGAAAAGTAATACAAAAAAGCAAAATCGCTGTCTGAGGGGGCCTTACAAATAGCTGTGAAAAGAAGAGAAGCTGAAAACAAAGGGGAAAAGGAAAAAATACCCATTTGAATGCATAGTTCCAAAGAATAGCAAGGAGAAGTAAGAAAGCCTTCCTCATGTGATCAATGCAGAAAAATAGAGGAAAACAACAGAATGGAAAAGATGAGAGTTCTCTTCAAGAAAATTAGAGATATCAAGGGAACATTTCATGTACAGATGGGCTCAATAAAGGGCAGAAATGGTATGGACCTAAAAGAAGCAAAAGATATTAAGAAGACATGGCTAGAATACACAGAAGAATTACACAAAAAAGATCTTTATGACCCAGATAATCATGACGGTATGATCACTCACCTAGAACCCACATATCCTGGAATGTGAAGTCAATTGGGCCTTAGGAAGCATCACTGCAAACAAAGCTAGTGGAGGTGATGGAAATCCAGTTGAGCTATTTCAAATCCTAAAGCGTGATGCTATGAAAGTGCTGCACTCAATATGCCAGCATATTTGGAAAACTCAGCAGTGCCCACAGGACTGAAAGAGGTCAACTTTCATTCTAATCCTCAAGAAAGACAATGCCAAATGATGTTCAAACTACCACACAATTGCACTCATCTCAAATCCTTGTAAAGTAATGCTCAAAATTCTCCAAGATAGGATTCAATAGTACGTNTCCCTTCACTGTCATCTTTGCAGTGCCTTCCCCTCTTTCTTGTCTTGGTTCCTGGCTCCTAAATGCCCAGTGTTTCATTTTTTCATTTTCTTCTCTCATATGCCAGAAGCACACACCCTCCAGTAGTTTTCAAAGAAAGCATAAAGAACCACTGGCTTCTCGAACCAGACATGGAACAACAGAGTGGTTCCAAATTGGGAGACGAGTACGTGAAGGCTGTATATCATCATCCAGCGTATTTAACTTATTTAATATCATATGAAATGCCAACCTGGTCATGAAGCACAATCTGGAATCAAGATTTCCAGGAGAAATATCAACAATCTCAGATATGCAGATGACACCACCCTAATGGTAGAAGTGAAGAGAAACTAAAGAGCCTCTTGATGAAGGTGAAACAGGAGAGTGAAAAAGTTGGCTTAAAAACTCAACATTCAAAAAACTAAGATCATGGCATCTGGTCCTATCACTTCACGGGAAAAAAATGGAAACAGTGAAAGATTTTCTTTTTTTGAGCTCCAAATTCACTGTGGATGGTGACTGTAACCAAATAAAAGATAATTGCTCCTTGGAAAGAAAGCTGTGACAAACCTAGAGAATGTATTAAAAAGCAGAGATTGCACTTTGCCAACAAAGGTCCATAGAGTCAAAGGTATGGTTTTTCCAGTGGTCATGGACGGATGTGAGAGTTGGACTATAAAGAAGGCTGAGTGCCAGAGAATTGATGCTTTGCAACTGTGGTGCTAGAGAAGACTCAAAAGTCCCTTGGACTGCAAGGAGATCAAACCAGTCAATCCTAAAGGAAATCAACCCTGAATATTCATTGGAAGGATTGATGCTGAAGCTGAAGCTCTAATACTTTGACCACCTGTTGCAAAGACCCAACTCATTAGAAAAGACCCTGATGCTAGGAAAGGTTCACGGCAGGAGGAAGAGGGGGCAAAAGACAATCAAATGTTTGGATGGCATCACTGACTCAATGAACATGAGTTTGAGCAAACTCTGGGAGATGGTGGACAGGGAAGCCTGGCGTGCTCAGTCCATGGGGTCGCAAAGAGTTGGACAGAATTAGTGAATGAATAACGAGTAACAAATGACCCTCGTTGTCTGAAAATGTTTTTATTTTATCCTCGCACTGATTTGGCAGTTTGGCTGGGTCTGAGGGGACAGATAGGCTTTTCCTAACAGTTCTGAGGAACTTGCTTCAGATTCTTCCAGTCTCCAGTGTTGACATGGCGGCGCCCAGGGCCAGTCTGCTTTCTGGGTCTCTGTCTGTGACCAGTTATTGTTTCATTCTACAAACCTTTCAGATCTCATCTTTGATCCTGGTGCTCTGAGATTTCCTCAGTGATGCGCAGTACTTTTCCAGCCTTAAACAGGATATTTAGGTAAGATAGTTGCAATTTGAAAATTTCTTCTGCAAATTCCTTCCTATCACTTTTTGCTTCCTCTCCAGTCTCTCAGTCCTCTCTTGCCAAAACTTGTATTATCCTGATGTTTGGAACTGCTGCATTAGGCCTGAGGTTCTGATTTTCTGTGTTTTTCTTGCCTATTTTCATTGACTTTCCATAGATCTCTTCACCTTTGTCTCCCAAACCTTTCACTGAATTTGTCGTTTCTGCAGTCATACTTTCATTTCCCAAGTCTTCTTTCTCATTCTCTAGATTTTCTTTGGCATCCTGCTCTGTGTCAGGGATGACATCGTGCCCTGTCTCTCTCTGCAGCTATTAATCATTGGATGTTTTTATTGGGGGGGCGGGGAGGTGACTGTCATTACTGTTGTTACTTAGCTGTCACCCCATCATTTTTGGCATTTTCTCTATTCCCTCAAGTTTCTTTCTTTCTTGCTTTTTTTTTTGTATCCACTTGCCCTGAATTCTGTGTCTGACGTTTTCCTTAAATATCTCATGATCACTGACTGGAAACTGGTTGGCTGTGGCTTGCTGGCGGGTAGCAGTCCCCCTAGTATTCGGCAAGGACCCCAAATGCCAGGGTCTACAGGCCTTTCTTTGTAGATTGCTCAGTTTCTCCAGAAGAAAAAGTGTTCATTTCCTTCCCTGTCCAAGACTGGACAAGCAGGGACTGCTTGGCAGACACCTGGAGGCTGGGGGAGGGGGCTGGCCTCGTCCCCAGGTGGACACATCCACCTAATCCCGTGCTCATCTTCAGCCCCTTCCCTCTGCTGCCCAGGGGTCACTGGGTCTCACTGTCCCCAGAGCGGAAGCCTCCTGACTCTGAAGGACAGGAGGAGGCGTGGCTGAGGCTCCAGGAATGGGTGGAGCTGGTCTCCCAGGAACCCCCAGGCTGCCCTCTGCTCCGCCGTCCCCCGCCTTTGGAGGAGGCTAGTGGCCAGGCCTTCTCGCTGCTCAGGGAGCGCCCTTCCTGTTGGTGTCAGCTCCTGGGGACACCTGGTTGCCACCCTGCTGTCCTGAAAGTCAGTGAGGCTCCTTTTACTCGTATCCCAGTGAAACCGCAGTGGTTCTCTCTCCCTCCCTCCCCTGTAACACCCCTGATCTAAGAAAGAAACAAAAATAGAATGCATCCAATGAGTCCACTACGTTTTAGCAAAAGCCCATTTGTGACTTTGGACCTTGTTGTTAAAGAGACGCTGTTTCCAGTCTCAGGAAGCAGTGTAGACTGAGGAGAGCCCCTACTGCAGACTGAATGACCTTGAATAGCCTCTCGCGCCCCATCCCGGTTCCTCCTCGGGTCAAGGGCATGTCGATGTAGCGGTTTCCTGGGACTGTGGTCTCAGTAACGATGCGCTGGCACAGCGTGCAGCCACAGGGCAGCACCCGGCTGGTGCTGCCTACCTCTGTTGGCATTAGTGTCATTAGGGCAATGTGGACGGTGACTCTTGTTCCTTGACTACACATAGAGAAGGTTTCTGAAATAACCAACTTGCAAACCTTGCAAAATACACGTGACTTTTTCCTGGGTTGTGTTTCCTCCCACCCCTCCACCCCGGCTTCACCTTGAACGTATAGTGAGGAAAAAAATTTGATGGAAAAATCATTGACTGATTAGGAGTTCTGGTTTTCATTCAAATCCCCTAGAGTTCCTGAAAATTACATGTGCGAACTTTTATATGCTGAATATCAGAAATGAGGGGAGTAGGGACTTTCCTGGCAGTCCAGAGGTCAGGATCTGCCCTTTCACTGCAGGGGGCATGGGTTTAGTCTTTGGCTGGGAAACTAAGATCCCCCTGCTGCACAGCACAACCAAAAAAAAAAGAGAGATGGGTGGGGCGGGGTCGCTTAGGCTTACCTAAGGCTGCAGAATGTTGACAGTCTGTCCTCTGGGGGAGGCTCAGCGCTGTAGCCAGGCAGGAAACAGTGCTCACGGACCACAGGGGACCCTCAAAGCCCTTTAGCAACCAACTGATCTGCCATGAAGGAGAAGTTTCTAAATTCACCAAGGCCTGTCTGCATCTCCTCCCGTGACACAGAACCCTGGAAACTTCGGGCAGCCCAGGACAGACCTCTTCCACAGGGAGTTTCTGCAGAACTCTTACTGGTCAGCTCTCTTGAAGCCCCTTCCCTCTCTTGTTTCCACGCAGGTGAGTGACTTAGACTCCGTGCCAGACGGTGAATAACTTGAAGAACAAGTGTAGCGATGATTCAGAGGAGCCGTGAGTCATGAGGCAGAGAGGAAACTTAGTGTGTTGCTGGAGGTGAGCCCAGAACAACTGAGCTGATGTAGGGCAGGCTGACAGCCTTTTATTGGAGAAAGCCAGTTGCTGCACATCCAGTCCAGAAATTCAGGGTCTGTTGGAAATGATATTTACGGTCAGGGAGCATAATCAGAAATTTCAGAAAAGTGTAGGATGTTTAAAGTAACCTGAGCTCAAAGGGCAATTCTTCCCTTTTCTGACCTTAAAATAATCCCATTCCTGGTCAAACCAAGGTCATCTGAAGGCAAATCAAAGTGTAGAACATGACTCATCAGAAATGTTAAAATACACATATGTTTATTTTACATAATCTGACAGTGTATTCTTCACAAGGAATTGTTTTCTCCACCGAAATGGATTCACATGAAAGAAATCCTAACTGGAATGTGATTAGAAAACCAGGAGCTCCATCTTCAGGGTGGAATACTTTGGAGAACTCACAGAAGTGTTTCTCAGTCTTACAAGGAGAACATTGACACTCTGCATGTAAATCAGATAGACTAGAAACTAATGAAAGGCGTCAGGCCCTCATGTAGACATGGATTCTTGGTACTCCTAATCCAGTTCTTAAATATTTTCATTCATAATCCTGAAACTGTATACATGTATGTGATTCTTTTATCTTATCTCTTCCTTTTAAGTGGATGAGTGCTGAAACTTAGCTTTTATTAACTACCTGCCTAATTCATTTTCCTTGTTCTGACAGCTTTAATGAGACGTAAATCACACACTATGTATGTAGCTCACTCATGTAAAACATACAGTTCAGTGGTTCTTAGTGTAGACACAGGAGGCCCACCAGTTGCCACAGCCTCTTGTTTACAATATTTTCATCAGAAAGAAACCTGGTGCTTTCTAGAGCAAGCCCTCCTCCCAATCCCCCATTTCCTACCCCTAAGTAACCTCTCTTCTGTGTGCTTCACATAAATAAAATCATACTGTATATAACCTTTGGCTACTTTCATTAGCATGAGAGTGTGATCACTCACCTAGAGCCAGACATTCTGGAGAGCAAAGTCAAGTGGGCCTTAAGAAGCATCACTACGAGGAAAGCTAGTGGAGGTGATGGAATTCCAGTTGAGCTATTTCAAATCCTGAAAGGTGATGCTGTGAAAGTGCTGCACTCATGCCAGCAAATTTGGAAAACTCAACAGTGGCCACAGGACTGGAAAAGGTCAGTTTTCATTCCAATTCCAAAAAAAGGCAATGACAAAGAATACTCAAATTACCTAACAATTGCACTCATCCCACATGCTAGCAAAGTAATGCTTAAAATTCTCCAATCTAGGCTTCAACAGTACGAGAACTTCCAGATGTTCAAGCTGGATTTAGAAAAGGCAGAGGAACCAGAGATCAAATTCCCACCATCCACTGGGTCATAGAAAAAGCAAGAGAGTTCCAGAAAACCATTTACTTTTGTTTTATTGACTATGCCAAAGCCTTTGACTGAGTGGATCACAATAAACTGTGGAAAATTCTTCAAGAGATGGGAATACCAGACCACCTGATCTGCCTCCTGAGAAATCTGTATGCAGATCAACAAGCAGCAGTTAGAACTGGACATGGAACAATAGACTGGTTCCAAATTGGGAAAGGAATACATCAAGGTGGTATATTGTCACCCTGGTTATTTAGTTTATGTGCAAAGTACATCATGCAAAATGCCAGGCTATATGAAGCACAAGCTGGAATCAAGATTGCCAGGAGAAATATCAATAACCTCAGATACAAAGACAACACCATCCTTATGGCAAAAAGTGAAGAGAAACTAAAGATCCTCTTAATGAAAGTGAAAGAGGACAGTGAAAAAGTTGGCTTAAAACTCAACATTCAGAAACTAAGATCATGGCATCCAGACCCATCGCTTCACGGCAATTAGATGAGGAAACAGTGGAAACAGTGACAGACTTTATTTTCTTGGGTTCCAAAATAATTGCAGATGGTGACTGCACCCATGAAATTAAAAGACACTTGCTCCTTGAAAGAAAAGCTATGACAAACCTAGACAGCATATTAAAAAGCAAAGACACTACTTTGCCAAGAAAATTCTGTCTAGTCAAAGCTATGGTTTTTCCAGTAGTCATGTATGGATGTGCAAGTTGGACCATAAAGAAGGCTCAGCTATGAAGGATTGATGCTTTTGAACTGTGGTGTTGGAGAAGACTCTTGAGAGTCCCTTGGACTGCAAGGAGATGAAACCAGTCAATCCTAAATGAAATCAGTCTTTGGAAGGACTGATGCTGAAGCTAAAGGCGTAATACTTTGGCCACGTGATGCAAAGAGCTGACTCATTAGGAAAGACCCTGATACTGGAAAAGACTGAAGGCAAGAGGAGAAGGGGACGACAAAGAATGAGATGGTTGGATGGCATCACTGACTCAATGGACATGAGTTTGAGCAAGCTCCGGAAGAGGGTGAAGGACAGGGATGCCTGGCCTGGCATGCTGCCGTCCATGGGGTCATAAAGAATCAGACATGACTGAATGACTGAACAGCAGCAACAAATATTGTAGCGTGGATTTCACTCTTCAGTATTTCCTAATTTGTAGGGCTGAATAATATTTCACTGAATGAATTTTGTATGTGTGTTGTTTATCCATTTATCTATTCATGGATATTTTTACATTCTCTTTGGAGATATATCTTTTCAAGTCCTGTGCCCATCTTTTAATTGGGGTGTTGGAGTGTGTTTGTTCTATAATCTGGCTGCTGCTACTGCTAAGTCACTTCAGTCGTGTCCAACTCTGTGTGACCCCATAGACGCAGCCCACCAGGCTCCCTCGTCCCTGGGATTCTCCAGGCAAGAACACTGGAGTGGGTTGCCATTTCCTTCTCCAATGCATGAAAGTGAAAAGTGAAAGGGAAGTCACTCAGTCGTGTCCGACTCTTCGCAACCCCATGGACCGCAGCCTACCAGGCTCCTGTGTCCATGGGATTTTCCAGGCAAGAGTACTGGAGTGGGGTGCCATCGCCTTCTCTGGTAATCTGGCTAGTTGGCCTTTATCAGATATGCAATTACAAGTATTCTCATTTTGGGGATTGTCTTTATACTCTCTTGAGTGTCCTTTGATATCCAAAAATTTTTAATTTTGATGCAGTCTCTTTTTTTTCTCTTGTGCTTTTTGGTATCATTTCTAAGAAACCATTGCCAACTCCAAAAATCATGAGGATTTACTTCAATGTGTCTTTCTAAGAGTTTTATCATTTTAGCTCTTCTGTTTAGGTCTTTGATCCATTGATCAAAGCTTTCCTTTCTGTATGTGCTGTGAGGTCAGGGTCAAGCTTCTTTCCTGTGTGTGAATATTTAGTTGTATTAATACCAGCACTGTTTGCTGAGGAGACTGTTCTTTCTCCGTTGAATGATCTTGGCAGCCTTGTCAAAAACCAAGTGGCCGTTCACATACGAGGTTGGGTATACACCCGGGAGAGGCTCCTCAAGCATATGGGAGTTCTGTTTTTAGTTTCCTGAGACGTGTCCAGACTGTCCCTATCGCAGCTGCACCAGTTTACATCCCCACCAACAGTGCAGGGGGTTCCCTGTTCTCCACGTTTTCACCAGCGTTACTGGGTTCTGCTCTTTGATGATGGCCATTCTGACAGGCGTGAGGTGATGTCTCCCTGTGGCTCTGATCTGCATTTACCTGATAGTGATTTTGAGCATTTTTTCACGTGCCTGTGGACCATCTGTCTTATTTGGAGAATTGTCTTCTGTTTTTTTAATTGGGTATTTGTTTCTTTGCTATTGAGTCATACGAGTGTTTATGCATTTTGGACATTGACCCCTTATCAGTCATATCATTTGCGAATACTTCTTGTACTCAGTAGGTTGTCTTTTCATTTCGTCCATGATTTCCTTTGCTATGCAAAAGCTTTAAGTTTAATTAAGTTCCCATTTGTTTATTTTTGCTTTAATTTCCTTTGCCTTAGATCTAAAAAATACATTGGTAGTGATTTATGTCAGAGTATTCTGTGTATGTTTTCTTCTAAGAGTTTTATGGTTTCTGGTCTTACATTAGGTCTTTAATCCATATTGAATTTATTTTTGTTTATGGTGTGAGAAAAGTTCTAATTTCATTCTTTTAGCGAGTTGGCAAAGATTTCATTCAGGTTTTTCCATAACATTTTCTGGGAAAACCCAAATGAACTCTTTGGCCAGCCCACTACATGCTACTATCCAGTTTTCTCAGCACCATTATTAATATTACAGTGACTCTCTTCTCCATTGTCTATTTTTGCCTCTTCTGTTGCAGATTAATGGACCCAGGTGAGTGTGTTTACCTCTGGGCTCTCTATCCTGCTCCATTCATCTGTGGGTCTGTTTTTGTGCCACTAATTCATCTTGTAAAATTATTGACGTGGACAATTTGATCATAAATACAATTATCAAATATTAGTGTGCTTTCGTGCTTTGTACTCAGACACTCAGTCGTGTCTGACTCTTTGAGACTTCATGGACTATAACCCTCCAGGCTCCTCTGTCCATGGGATTCTCCAAACAAGAATATTTCCTTCTTCAGGGGATCTTCCTGACCCAGAGATCGAACCTGCGTCTCCTGCATTGCAGGCAGATTCTTTACCACTGAGCCATCGGGGAAGCCCATTATTTGCTTTAGTCATTAGCAACTAATGAAAAGGGGAATGATTTTACCAGCTATGTCATTGTCACTAGCAGAAGCCCAAATCCTGATTACCTGAGGCATGAGTTTTATCCTTAAAAATTACAGAGTCGGGGAACTTTTTTGAAATTGTACCTAAGATTCAAATGTACGTGTTAATTAGGAAGCCCAACTAGCTATAGCTATTCATTTATTTCTAAAAGACAGTGTTCAGTGGCTTAAGTTCCAGTCCAGTGGTGGTGTGAGTCCTGGAGTTTGGTTTCTTTTGGAGCTGAGAGTGTTGTGTGTCCAGCGGTGGAGGGAACCACAGGGGCCTTGGCACGCCGGGCTGGTCAGTAAGTTGAGAGCTCCGTCAGACAGCCCCGCGGGGTATCTCAGCCATAGTCTGTATGTCCTGCCTTGTTTCTGTCTGAAAAGGTTTGCTGGGGATGAGGGGAAGGCATGGCAACGCCCGAGACTGTACAGAGCTGCCAGCCTCCTTTTTTCTTGTCCAGATGTATTTCTGGTTTGAGTGTCTTTCTGCTCCGGGCTCCACTTTCTCGTGTTATTTCGTGTCTGTCATCAGCGTTTATCACAGATAAGCTACTGGTTTTTAAAAAGCAGCCTTGAGGAACACAAGATTCTCTGAAAGGAAACCTGCCCAAAAACTCGTGCTGTTCCTCTAAGCAGCAGAATTAAGCAAAGGAGGGAAGGGCTGGGGAGGAGGAGGCGGGGGTGCAGAGTCTTCCATCACGGGGTCGTAATCCCTGGGAGTCAGGGTCAGTGTCAGGAGCATCAGAGGTGGAGCCCGCTAGCCTTCAGGGAGCGTGGAGCAGAGTTCGGGCAGTTTGCCCCTCACGACGTCCTGTGACTCAGTCCGCGTCGCTCTGAGCTCGCGGGGCCCAGACAGCCTCGCCTCCTCAGTCCCTGGACGCCCAGCGTCTGGCCCTCCGCTCCGTCCCGCGGGCAGCTCTGCGGCGGCCTGTTCGTGCTCCAGACTCCTCTCCCAGGGTCGCCATCTCGCCAGACGCTCGGCCAGCTTCCGCAGGTTCACCTGGTCAAACGGGGGCGCAGAGAGGAGACCCCAAAGCTGTCCCCTGGGGTGGAGGAGCCGTGGGTGGGCCTCTGCCTCAGAGCAGGTGTTGGTGTCTCAGCTCAGTGCCTCAGTTTTGGTTCCATTTTTTCCTCTCAGAATGCCATTGCTTTGTGGCTGTTAAGGTGCCTTAGTAATTATATGCCTTAGTTTTGTTATATGTACATACTGAGGCAAACATTATACTCTCACACACACACTGAACACATTCACACAGATACACGTGATCACTCCACACATCCACATACAAACTCACATACACTCACACACATACTCTTGCACGTACACACATACACCACCACATCCCTGCACACATACACACACATACATACCACAGTCACGTACATACACATACACATGTACATACACTCACACATACATTCACACACACCACACACATGCATACACTCACAAGCCCACACACACACCTCCACACACTTGCACTCACATACTAACACTCTCACACTCACTCACACGCACAGATACAGACACACTCACAACCCCAGACACGTACACACACCCATACACTCCCACACACACCCATACACCCACATATACAACACACATACACACACCCTAGACGCACACACCCTACACATATACACTCACACTCATACATGGCACCTACACACACACAGAGTCACACATACACTCACACACGTACACACTCGCACGTGACACCCACGTGTTGGTGGCCCGGGCCTCTTTCGGGAGCTCGCGGCCCTGAGGGTGTATGTGGCATCCCCATGCTTGTGATGTGGCTGCATCCCCAGGTACCAAGCCCTCATACCAGCGTCCAGGGCAGGAGGGTGGGGCACAGGTGTATGTCTTGTGAGGCTCTGTTTATTTTATTCTGGATACATTCCTTTCCAGTGGATTTTCTCCAAAGTATCCTTGACCACAACTGCATCTCGGGTCCATTTTTTGTTCCCAGAAAGGGCGGGAGAGTGGGGACCCTGGCAGTGGGTCCTGGAGTCTCCCCGATTGCTGAGACTGCTCACAGCTCAGGAGCCCAGCACTCAGAGAACCTCCGTCCATTGTCTGAGAAAGCAGAACTGGGCACAGGGAGAGTAGGCAGGCTGTTGGGGAGCTCACACGCGCAGATCACTGGCTGCCCCAGCATGCTTAAAAATGTTCCGGAAGAGACCCTCAAGGGCCTGAGTCCAGGTGCTAGTGACCCCGGGGTCCACAATGAGCCGAGAGTGGTGGTGGGCAGATGGAGGAGGGCGACAGGGTGGGCATGACATGGCTTTCGCGCGCCCCAGCCTTCATCTGATGGGTGCAGAGGGTGTGCACACGGGGCTCTCCCGGACCCCGTTCCATCACAAGCACCCTCTGAGCCCTTGGGGGCATACGGGCGCACACAGGTAGACACCCGTGTTTGCTCTGCTTGCTACCAGGGTTCTCTGCAGAGTGAGGTGCCGGGCTGCGTTCCCTCCCCTTCAAACACCCGATCTCATCTGACCTCTGAAGGGAGCGGGGCAGACTGGGGATGTGCTCATCTTTAGTGCTCAGAACTGGGGAATCAACAGAGTGCCCCCAGCTCAGATGGCTCAAGAGATGGTGAGGTTGAACATACTGGAGCCTGCTTTTTTAAAAAATAAAATTGTATGTGAATGTTACTATTTCTGAGTGTCAGATGCAGAAGACAGCTGGAGGGTGAGACACTAAAGAAACACTCTTGCGGTGTCTGGGTCTGTCAGCAGGAAGCTGTGGGGAGGAGGCTGGGAAGGCTCTGTCTGTGCACGGTGTTTGCCATCACACAGGCCGCAGGTGCCATGGTGTTTCCCGGGAGAGCCTCCCTTCCTAACAGAGTGCTCCGCAGTAAGATGAGAACTTGCTGTTCCACTTTCCCCAAAATCCGTGCTGTGACCCTGCTCAGGTTCTGGTCTCTGCACAAAGTGGGGGCAGCCTCGCTGACCCCCAAGCCCATCGACTCACTGAGGGCCTCTTGGGGAGACTCTGCTCCCTGAGTCCCAGGGCCCATGCCTCCTGAGCCCACCATTGACCGAGGGACAGAGAGAAGGAACACTCCGCTCTTGCTTCCCTGACTGCTGGGAGGTCTGCATCTTGCCTCAGAGACCAGGGCCGGCGCCGCTGTCTGGGTCTTGGGGCTGGGCTCCGATCGTGGTGGCCGCGGGCTGCCCGTGTTCCTGGCCGCGGGCCGGGTCCCTGGGACAGTGTCTGTGAGCTCAAGCACAGACGGAGTCTGATCCCCTCACTCACATGTCTAACCCACGTCACCCTTGACCTAGTATCAGCATTCAAAGCCGTTCCGTGGTGTATTTTTCCTTGATTTGTGATCAGAAGCTGATTGAAAAAGGGGAGCTTAAGACCGCTCAGCAGTTGGGTCTGGAGTCTGTGATGCTGCAGAAGCCTCTGGCTGTAACTAAGATCTCACTCTCAGCCAACACGCGTGAGGACGGTGACGTGACCACGGGGTGGGGGGCATCTAGGAGACTGGGGTGGGAGGCCTCACATAGGCCCATGGCGGTGGTAATTGTGGCTTCCCTTCCTGACTCTGTGTTCCCTTACCACACGGCTGCTGCTGTCCCACCCAGCGCAGGCCTGAATGTCTGTCACCCAGGCGGCTCCGTCTGCCTCTGGCCTCCCCCTGCGTTAATCCTTGTTGACCCTCGTGTTCACAGCAACTCCGACTGATAGCACATTAGTCACTGTCATTTCTGTTATCCTGGTTTTTTTTAACTTAATATGCAGTACTGAGATTATTACAAGATGTAAATGGTAAAATGAATAAGTAAAGTATTTGTTGGACAGTTTAAATTATAAAGCTTTCTTAGAAAATGAGAAGACGGCTTTCCGGCCTAAAGTCCAGCATGGAAACGGCCCCTTTGATGAGCACTGGCTCAGGAGTCGCTGGCTACCTCCGCATGTGGACATGGCATTGGCGGGAGACGCTGTACCGCAGGAGAAGCTGGACCTGCGGCTGTGTCCTTGCAGCTGAGACCGGAACCCCCGACTCGCCTGCAGCATGCACCCGCCTCTTCTCTTCCCTGACTAGCAGACATCAGCATTCTTATGTTGGAAACAACGCCTGACTTGCAGTTGCCAGGGTTCTTATATATAAAGCAGGCATCATTCTCATCTTGTTTCCTCTTAATTAATTACTGTGTCAGGAGGATTTGAGAAAATGGTCCAGGCCATGCTCAATAGATGGTTGAGTGCTGTGTGTATTGAGCCTTTGTGTGATGTAAGCTACTCAGAACACATGTCCATTTTGCTGTGCTGTCTCAGACACATGGAAAGAGAAACGTTCTAAAAGATGTTTGAAAAGATGATTTGGGAAAGGAGAGAAATAGTGATGAGACTCTGTTGGTCCCTCTTAAAACATCTGTGTTTTCTTTCTGTGAATGCACTTTTGAAGAAAGGAAACCTGCCTCATCCCAGTCTGATTTGAAACTTTGTTTCAGAAAGATGTGACCACTTTGAATTGTGGATATAACATTGTAAAAAGACTTTACAAGTGTAACGTCTGTCTCTGCTTGTTCACTTTGATTTTCGTCTCCAACATGCATCATCATGCTGTGATTTTTTTTCTGAGCTGAAACAGATGGATATGAAGTTTCTTAGGCAACCTAGCAGGTGCATTCAGGATAACTGAGCGTGAGATGACCAGAAAGGACCATTAAAAAAGCTGAAGTCGGAGTTGCTGAGATGGAAATTTCTTTTGAGAGATGGAAAACGTTAATTTAAAAGAGTTCAAGAGTGGAAGCCAAAAGCTCTGGCCAGGTTGTGTAGGAAAAGACTCTGCAAGACTCCCCAGCCACACTTCCCTCTGAAAGGCTTTTCCATGCCAGTGACATGAAGTAGATACAAGCCCTCCCTTCCCACCCCTCATGAGCTTCAGGGCGGGGAGCGATGGCAACTACAAATGACAGGCAGGATGTCATTAAAATTTTTTAAATGCTCTGTTATGTCTATTTTCCATTTTGCTGTGCTGTTTAATTAGCTTCAGTCTTGCACAACTACAGAAATCTTACTTGCTCAAAATAGTATCTTGGAGGAAGTGACCTTTGTTTAATAGAGAAAAATGTTAAGTGCCATATGGGCTTGATTATCTTCATCCCAAGTTTTAACTGTTCCCTGGGCTTCAGAATCCATACGGCCTGTGTCCATACAAATCAAGCTCTGGGCGGTGGGGAGCTACCCCCCAGTTGGTGCTGCTGTCATATTTCTGAGATGCCAAACCTGGGAGAAATATTAAAGAGAATGGTGACACTTGAGAAGACTGTTCCTGTTTGCCTTCACATCGTTTATAGAGGTTGCTAGCTTCTGAGCTCGCGAGGAAGTCAAGTTCTGGGATTGTGCTGGGTGTGCAATCTTTTTGAGAAGAACCGTTTTCTGGAGGGTGAGTAATACACCCTGCAGCACCCTGGAACACAGGCACCTCTTTGTTGAGGCCTGGCGGTCCTGGGAAGCTTGCTGGAGCACATCCTGGAGGGCAGACAGGAACACCGTGCAGCAGAGGGAGAGTGGACAGAGACACTTCAGCAGTAGCTGGCTTCATTCTGCTGTTTGCCAGAGCACTCCAAAGCCAGCCCCAAGACCAGGACGCCATGGGGAGGGTGCATGTCACCCTGCGCTCTGGCCCCCAGGCAGGCTTGCTTGGTGGTGTGGACAGCGGTGTGCACTGTGTTCTACTGACTTTTCTCTGCAAGGGAGTACGTGCGTACATGCTCCGTCGCTCAGATGTATCAGACTGTGCGACGCTATGAACCATAGCCCACCAGGCTCCTCTGTCCACGGGCTTTCCCAGGCAACAATGCTGGAGTTGGTTGCTATTTCCTTCTGCAGGGGATATTCCCGACCCAGGGATCAGACTCAAGTCTCCTATATTGCAGGCAGATTCTTTACTGGGAAAGCCCTGCAGGGGATGCTGCTGCTAAGTCATTTCAGCCGTGTCCGACTCTGTGCGACCCCATAGATGGCAGCCCACCAGGCTCCCCCGTCCCTGGGATTCTCCAGTCAAGAACACTGGAGTGGGTTGCCATTTCCTTCTCCAATGCAGGAAAGTGAAAAGTGAAAGTGAAGTCGCTTGGTCCCGTCTGACTTTCAGCGACCCCACAGACTGGAATGGGGTGCCGTTGCCCTCTCCGTGCAGGCGATGAGTGTTAGTTACACGCAGGTCACCGTGCACTACCCTGGCCGCCAGCGCTGTTCCCAGCTCTTCCTTGAGCTGCACACCCACCGCTGAGTACTGCTGCCTCCTCTGTCTGACCCAGACTGGTTCTGCCCACCCAGCTCCTGCCCCTCCTTCCCCCTCAAAGGAGGTGGCCTGGCTCTCCCAGCCCCGGCTCAGTCTTGAGGCTGTGTTTGTCCTGGAGAAGGAAGCAGTCGCAGAGGAGAGGCGTGTGTGCTGGAAGTATGACAGTGGCATCGAGGTGTTTTATGGGGTAAATGCTTCGTTGTCGGGAGACCACACCCATGAGCATCGTGGGGACAGAGGCAGCTTCTGCTCCGTGAACACGCCTGACCCAGGAGTTCTGTCTCCAGAGGGAGTCTTATGCTCCAGACATGAGCCTGCTAGGGGAGTGTTTCCGGTGAGCGTGTGGGAAAGTCAGTGAGAGGAGTGATAGGAGTCTGAACAGTCTGTGTAGCATTTCGAAAGATCTCGCAGGTTGCACAGGTCAGCTGAGACCCCTGTGTTAATTGCACTCGACTGCCTGTCTCTTCATTCACCACACAGCCCTCCCCACACTGAGCAGACGCTCCGGTGGGCGGTTCGTTATCGTTCCTGTTTAGCACCAAAACGAGTCGTTTCCTGCCGGATGTTGGATTTCCTTTAAACAGGCGAGGACACTGGGCCATCGTGCGGCCTGTTCTCGGTCACGCGGGTGCTGCCCCGCATCCCCCACCTTCTCACCTGCGGGCCCCCAGCTCCGAGCCCAGCTGCTCCTCCCGCCACCCGATGCCCCGCCACCCGGGAGGCCCGGGCCGCCGGAGGGCCTCCCGCCTGGGGGCCTCCTGCACTCTCTCTGAGGGTGGTCCCCACCAGACTAGAGCTCTCAGACACAGGCTGCGTCTGTCTTGCTCTTGGCTTTGCCCCAGTCCTGGTGCACGTGAACACTCGATAAACACAAGCGGATTTAAAGGATGGGCTGTATTTACCGTCGCACTGGGTGGCATTTGTCCATTCGATGCCTGATTTCATCGCTGTTCTGTCCTTTTCCGGAGAAGGGGCTTGTCTGTGAAGGTGTCAATCGTCACAAGTGTCAAGGAGAGAAATTTGCTTTAGTTCATTTACACTTGAGACTTTTACACAGGGACCCTCCAGATTTTGGTAAAGACTGTAACGATGCTGTCTCTCATTCTGTTACCAGGCAGTGCTGTGAAAAGTCTCTCCTTTGCTCAAAATTCCACTCCCCTTGACATGAAGATTCTGTTGTATATACAGTTCCTACTATGTGAGCTATGTGATCAGAGGTCTGTAAACAGCTGATGTGAAGATTCTGTTGTGTCCGATTCCCATTGTGTGAGCTGTGTGATCCGAGGTCTAAGCAGCGGACCTGAAGATTCT
>SJYV01010011.1:245832-256297 GCA_006410875.1 Neotragus pygmaeus
GTGCTGTCTCAGACACATGGAAAGAGAAACGTTCTAAAAGATGTTTGAAAAGATGATTTGGGAAAGGAGAGAAATAGTGATGAGACTCTGTTGGTCCCTCTTAAAACATCTGTGTTTTCTTTCTGTGAATGCACTTTTGAAGAAAGGAAACCTGCCTCATCCCAGTCTGATTTGAAACTTTGTTTCAGAAAGATGTGACCACTTTGAATTGTGGATATAACATTGTAAAAAGACTTTACAAGTGTAACGTCTGTCTCTGCTTGTTCACTTTGATTTTCGTCTCCAACATGCATCATCATGCTGTGATTTTTTTTCTGAGCTGAAACAGATGGATATGAAGTTTCTTAGGCAACCTAGCAGGTGCATTCAGGATAACTGAGCGTGAGATGACCAGAAAGGACCATTAAAAAAGCTGAAGTCGGAGTTGCTGAGATGGAAATTTCTTTTGAGAGATGGAAAACGTTAATTTAAAAGAGTTCAAGAGTGGAAGCCAAAAGCTCTGGCCAGGTTGTGTAGGAAAAGACTCTGCAAGACTCCCCAGCCACACTTCCCTCTGAAAGGCTTTTCCATGCCAGTGACATGAAGTAGATACAAGCCCTCCCTTCCCACCCCTCATGAGCTTCAGGGCGGGGAGCGATGGCAACTACAAATGACAGGCAGGATGTCATTAAAATTTTTTAAATGCTCTGTTATGTCTATTTTCCATTTTGCTGTGCTGTTTAATTAGCTTCAGTCTTGCACAACTACAGAAATCTTACTTGCTCAAAATAGTATCTTGGAGGAAGTGACCTTTGTTTAATAGAGAAAAATGTTAAGTGCCATATGGGCTTGATTATCTTCATCCCAAGTTTTAACTGTTCCCTGGGCTTCAGAATCCATACGGCCTGTGTCCATACAAATCAAGCTCTGGGCGGTGGGGAGCTACCCCCCAGTTGGTGCTGCTGTCATATTTCTGAGATGCCAAACCTGGGAGAAATATTAAAGAGAATGGTGACACTTGAGAAGACTGTTCCTGTTTGCCTTCACATCGTTTATAGAGGTTGCTAGCTTCTGAGCTCACGAGGAAGTCAAGTTCTGGGATTGTGCTGGGTGTGCAATCTTTTTGAGAAGAACCGTTTTCTGGAGGGTGAGTAATACACCCTGCAGCACCCTGGAACACAGGCACCTCTTTGTTGAGGCCTGGCGGTCCTGGGAAGCTTGCTGGAGCACATCCTGGAGGGCAGACAGGAACACCGTGCAGCAGAGGGAGAGTGGACAGAGACACTTCAGCAGTAGCTGGCTTCATTCTGCTGTTTGCCAGAGCACTCCAAAGCCAGCCCCAAGACCAGGACGCCATGGGGAGGGTGCATGTCACCCTGCGCTCTGGCCCCCAGGCAGGCTTGCTTGGTGGTGTGGACAGCGGTGTGCACTGTGTTCTACTGACTTTTCTCTGCAAGGGAGTACGTGCGTACATGCTCCGTCGCTCAGATGTATCAGACTGTGCGACGCTATGAACCGTAGCCCACCAGGCTCCTCTGTCCACGGGCTTTCCCAGGCAACAATGCTGGAGTTGGTTGCTATTTCCTTCTGCAGGGGATATTCCCGACCCAGGGATCAGACTCAAGTCTCCTATATTGCAGGCAGATTCTTTACTGGGAAAGCCCTGCAGGGGATGCTGCTGCTAAGTCATTTCAGCCGTGTCCGACTCTGTGCGACCCCATAGATGGCAGCCCACCAGGCTCCCCCGTCCCTGGGATTCTCCAGTCAAGAACACTGGAGTGGGTTGCCATTTCCTTCTCCAATGCAGGAAAGTGAAAAGTGAAAGTGAAGTCGCTTGGTCCCGTCTGACTTTCAGCGACCCCACAGACTGGAATGGGGTGCCGTTGCCCTCTCCGTGCAGGCGATGAGTGTTAGTTACACGCAGGTCACCGTGCACTACCCTGGCCGCCAGCGCTGTTCCCAGCTCTTCCTTGAGCTGCACACCCACCGCTGAGTACTGCTGCCTCCTCTGTCTGACCCAGACTGGTTCTGCCCACCCAGCTCCTGCCCCTCCTTCCCCCTCAAAGGAGGTGGCCTGGCTCTCCCAGCCCCGGCTCAGTCTTGAGGCTGTGTTTGTCCTGGAGAAGGAAGCAGTCGCAGAGGAGAGGCGTGTGTGCTGGAAGTATGACAGTGGCATCGAGGTGTTTTATGGGGTAAATGCTTCGTTGTCGGGAGACCACACCCATGAGCATCGTGGGGACAGAGGCAGCTTCTGCTCCGTGAACACGCCTGACCCAGGAGTTCTGTCTCCAGAGGGAGTCTTATGCTCCAGACATGAGCCTGCTAGGGGAGTGTTTCCGGTGAGCGTGTGGGAAAGTCAGTGAGAGGAGTGATAGGAGTCTGAACAGTCTGTGTAGCATTTCGAAAGATCTCGCAGGTTGCACAGGTCAGCTGAGACCCCTGTGTTAATTGCACTCGACTGCCTGTCTCTTCATTCACCACACAGCCCTCCCCACACTGAGCAGACGCTCCGGTGGGCGGTTCGTTATCGTTCCTGTTTAGCACCAAAACGAGTCGTTTCCTGCCGGATGTTGGATTTCCTTTAAACAGGCGAGGACACTGGGCCATCGTGCGGCCTGTTCTCGGTCACGCGGGTGCTGCCCCGCATCCCCCACCTTCTCACCTGCGGGCCCCCAGCTCCGAGCCCAGCTGCTCCTCCCGCCACCCGATGCCCCGCCACCCGGGAGGCCCGGGCCGCCGGAGGGCCTCCCGCCTGGGGGCCTCCTGCACTCTCTCTGAGGGTGGTCCCCACCAGACTAGAGCTCTCAGACACAGGCTGCGTCTGTCTTGCTCTTGGCTTTGCCCCAGTCCTGGTGCACGTGAACACTCGATAAACACAAGCGGATTTAAAGGATGGGCTGTATTTACCGTCGCACTGGGTGGCATTTGTCCATTCGATGCCTGATTTCATCGCTGTTCTGTCCTTTTCCGGAGAAGGGGCTTGTCTGTGAAGGTGTCAATCGTCACAAGTGTCAAGGAGAGAAATTTGCTTTAGTTCATTTACACTTGAGACTTTTACACAGGGACCCTCCAGATTTTGGTAAAGACTGTAACGATGCTGTCTCTCATTCTGTTACCAGGCAGTGCTGTGAAAAGTCTCTCCTTTGCTCAAAATTCCACTCCCCTTGACATGAAGATTCTGTTGTATATACAGTTCCTACTATGTGAGCTATGTGATCAGAGGTCTGTAAACAGCTGATGTGAAGATTCTGTTGTGTCCGATTCCCATTGTGTGAGCTGTGTGATCCGAGGTCTAAGCAGCGGACCTGAAGATTCTATTGTGTCCGATTCCTAGTATGTGAGCTGTGTGATCCGAGTTCTAAGCAGCAGACGTGAAGATTCTATTGTGTCCGATTCCTAGTGTGTGAGCTGTGTGATCCGAGGTCTAAGCAGCGGACCTGAAGATTCTGTTGTGTCTGATTCCTCCGTGTGACCTGTATGTGATCCGAGTTCTCACAGCAGCTTAAGGTCAAACAGAGCAGGTCCCAGGTCTCCGCTACACCAAGAGTGTGAACGAGGCCACAGAAGGGCCTCCAGCCTTCAGCCTTGCTTGTTTTCTGCCTGTTTGGCATGTTCTGGCCTGGCAGGGGGCCTGCAGATAAAAGGCTCCTTCAGCTGGACTTTGAGATTCAGCCTTGCCATCCTCAGCACGCCTTCAGGTGCCCTCCACCTGTCTGTCATCTCCTGGGTTTTCCAAAACCAATGCAAGGTAAACAGGGGGTTGGCAGTTTCCACGTGTAGCGGATCGGAAGCTGCTTCCACAGTCTGCGTGGCCTTCGTGCTCAGTAGAGGGTCTCCTGGAGGAAGACCAGCCAGTGAGCTCCACGGGGGTCTATTTTCTTGTGCCCACCCCACCCTGTGAGAGCCCTGGGCCCGGAAGACTTCCATCAGTGATGGGGGTCATCCCTTTGCAGACCTCAGGGAGAGGGAGGGTCTGATTGACGTTCCAGAACCATGCTGTCTAGGGGAAGATGAGCTGTGGGGCCGCCCCCGGGGGGCCCTCTCTCTGCTTCCCTTTGCTGGGCTGTTTAGGGACGGGGACCAGGAGGCAGGTGTCCCGTCACATTAGGGCTTTGCGCTCCATGCAGTGGCAGGTCCACAGGGCACCCGCTCGGCCGCTGCCTCCCGACATCATAGACATACTCCCCGCATGTCTCGCGGGCGCGAAACAACGAAACCGAGTCAAGCTGAAGTCCTGGGGAAAACAGGACTCTAGTCTCATGGGCTGCTAGTGAGGGACCAAAGGATTCGGACAAGCTCATAGCTAGAGAGACACTCCAGGGTCACTTGCTCAGCGCCTCCCTTCTTCTGGGAAACAAGAGGAGATCGTAAGCCACTCGGCAGGAGGGGCTCTTGTGACAAGAGGACATGCAGGCTCTGGGGTCAGGCCTCAGTGTGAGTCCCCACCACCAGGCCATGACCTTGACCCAGCCCCTCACCCTCTCTGAACTTCAGTTTTATCACCTAGAGAATGATGTGATCACAGCACTCACAGGACTGTTGAGATGACTGCATGAGAGAACATCCGCGTAAAGCCCTCCGCCCAGTGCCTGGCACACGGCTGCAAATCCACGGCATCGTCACCATCAACAGCGGGGCCCCGGGCCCAAGATTCCTGGCCCAGCATTTCCTTTACAACATTCCTTTGACTCATCTTTTTGTATAGGGAATACTATTTGGGGATACCGCACTCTATGAGGTATGAAGTTCAAACAGAGGTGATCGCATTAGTTTAAAGTCTGCGAGATGCTGGGTAAATAATCGTGCGTGATTTTTTTCAGTAATTTTGTTTGCTTATTTACAATTCTCGGCAGCAGTGGGTCTCTGCTCTGCTGCCTTCTCCAGTTGTGGCGCGCAGGAGCTGCTCTCTAGCTGTGGCGCGCAGGCTTCTCATTGCCGTGGCTTCTCTTGCTGTGAAACACGCGCTCCAGGGCGCCTGGGCTCCAGAAGGTGCAGCTCAAGGGCCTAGTTGCCCTGAGGCACATGGGATCTTCTGGACTGGAGGGTAAACCAGTGTCCTCTGCATTGCAAGGTGGAGTCTTAACCTCTGGACCCCCAGGGAAGCCCTGATACAGTCTTTTTAAAAAAGAAGGTAACATTTAAAAAGAGAACTGAGGTGACAGCTGAATTTTATTTTAGATTATGTACTTCTATATGGATACATGCACACATTTGTATTTTAATAATGTTTCTTTTTAAAAGCACTTTTTTTTTTTTTGGCTGTGCCGTGTGGCAATGTAGGATGTTAGTTCCCCAGGTGGGAATGGAACCCATGCCCCTCACAGTGGAAGCGCAGAGTCCTAATCCCTGGACCATCAGGAAAGTCCCTAAAAGCACTTTTTCTAATGTCTTAAGACGGGTGTGTTCAAACTAGTTCTCTCTTGCTGTTTTCGTTCCTTCCTCATTCCAATATGGTCTGTCAGCTTTTAAACTGAATGCATTCCACTTAACAAGATTCCAAGTGATTGTCATTGTTGGTGATGAAAGCATTATTGATATAAGAACTACCTGCGCTGTTTTGAATGGGATCAAAACCATCCCAAGGAAGAGTAACGTTTCGGGGAGACGCCTAGACTTGTGTGCAGGAGATAAGACGCAGGTTGAGTCAGCCTTTTCAAGTTTAGTGTTTTCCTGCTGTGTGTGCCCAGGAATGCTGTGCTGATCCCTCAGACCCACTTGCCAAGTTTCCCCTTACGGTGACCACCATGAGACCAGGAGAGTCCTGGGTCCAGAATGAAGCCAGTTGTGCACCCCCACCTCCTCCTGGCCAGTAAAACCTCATTGTTTTTCATCACTTTACACTCCTCTTTCACCAGTTTGGGTCTAGTTTCCTTATATTTTCTTTCTTTCCCTCTTAAGTACATAGCATGCGTACGGGAATTCTAAAAGCCTGTGTGGATTGTCAGATTTCCCTGGTCAGACCAATCCCTTCTTCAGGAGAGGGACTGAAACGCCAGCGTTTGCGTCCACCCCGAGACAGAAAGCAGGCCGGGACACAGAAGGTGCAGCCTTGAGGGCAGAGGCCGTGTTTCATTATCGCGTTTTCAGCGTCAGCAACGCTAAGCGCAGAGCACATCTCAGGAAATAAATATCTGAATGAACAGCAGACCTTTCTCCGTCTCTGGTCAGTTTATGGACATAGCAGCAGTTCTTTTCCCAGGGCAGAAAAATGTTAGGAACCTGTGGATCTTGTGCAAGTTATTTCAGTGGCTTAGACATTACTTTCAGAATTAATAAACTCCAGTCCATCCAGACAGTGGAACATGATTCATTCCTAAAATGAAGCGTACTGTGAAGCCATGAAAAGAGACGTAGACACAACTTAGATGCTTATGACTGAATGAAAGAAACCAGTCTGGAAAGGCACAGTGTGATTCCAACTCTGTGATGTCCTAGAAAAGACAAAACTATGGAGATAGAAAAGAGACAAAGGATCAAGGAGGGAGGGATGAATAGGGGAGCATGGAGGTTTTTAGGGGTGAAACCACTTTAGCCATAGTGGTGGGGACATGTCATTTCACCTGTGTCCAAACCCATGGAACACATAGCCCTGGGAGTGAGCCCTTCTGTGAACTCTGGACTCAGGGTGATGCTGATGCGTCAGCATAGGTTCATCAGTTGTCATAAGCATCCCATCTGGTGGTGGTGTTGATGGTGGGAAAGATTCTGCATGTGTGTGGGGGAGGACAGTGTGTGTGCTCAGTGACTCAGTGCTGTCTGACTCTTTGTGACCCCATGAACCATAGGCCTCCAGGCTCTTCTGTCCCTGGGATTTCCCAGGCAAAAATTCTGGAATGGGTCGTCATTTCCTTCTCCAGGGGATCTTCCTGGCCCAAGGGTCAAACCTGCATCTCCTAATATGTCTCCTGCCCTGGCAGACTGATTCTTTACTGCTGAGCCATCATACAAAAGAATCTCTATACTGTTCTGCTCAGTCTGGCTGTAAACCTAAACTGCTCTTTTAAAAAAAAAAAATGGTCTGTTAAAATGAGAAAGAAGTAAGTTGGTATATCAGGAGGCCAAGAACACACATGATAACAACTTGGAGACAGTAAAGCTATGAAGACCCTGTCTGGAAAAGGGAGCAGTCACAGGAAGGGGAGATGGTAGCTGCTGGTTGAGAGTCTTTGATGGGGATGCTGTGAGGAGGGTCTCAGAAGAGGGACTGGATGTTTGTGCGAGCAAAGAACCTGCAGGATCCACAGCTGCGGGCAGGCGGCAAAGTGTCCAGAGCCAGCAACCACATCGGGACACCCAGCGCCGAGAACCAGGGCCGAGTTGAGTTTTTCTGATAAGCAGAGACTTCAGAGCTCAGTTCTGAAACGAAGCAGATTGCAGGTCCACTGGGAGTCTGCTTGCTACACGTCATCTCCATGTGTAGACAGAGAGACTGGGCGTCTGCTTGCTACACGTCATCTCCGTGTATAGACAGAGAGACGCACACACAGCACTTCGCAGCAGAGAGCTCTTGTCACTACCGATTTGTCATCTGTGCCCTGAGGTTCCCCATCTCCCGGGCGAGAGGGCCAGTGTCCCGCTCACTCCAGCCATGTGGGTGGCAGACATGGCCCCCTGGAGAGGATGTCCTGTCCGGGGCTCTGCCTGCGGCAAACGTGTGAAGGTCAGTTTCTGCTTGTGTCCGGCTCTCAGCAAAGGTGTAGAAATCGACAGGAGACAGTAAAGGGAGAGGATCCATGGCCTATTTCTAACAGGTGTTATTCTTAGTGTGAAGGATGTGATGCATGCTCCGACCTTGAGACAGCAGGCCTGGGTCTGCAGCTGAGCCAGGAGGTGTGGGCCATGTGGTCCCCGTGTGTGGAGAGCACAGGGTGTTGACTTGTGTGCAGACAAAGAGGCCAGAGTCCTTTGTGGAGCGGATGGAGTGCAGGGCAGCCGGTCATTCTGTTTCTCCCCTAGTCTTGGGGGGCCAAATCGCTTGCCAATGCCAAATTTTAGCTTTTCAGAGAATATTCACATCTTGTGGTTGAGCTACTGTTGATCTCATCCAAGGAATCCCAACAGTTTGAAAAATTCCAACTTCTAGAAAAAGAATAATTATTTTTGCCACAGAGACTGAACCTATTTTAGTAGAATTTTTGTGTCTTTACCACCACGTGATGACTCAAGTATTGGGCACAGCCAAACCCCTTTCTCATCACTTCTTGTCCCATATTCCCACTGTGTTCTATTCTCAGAATTTATTTGTAATTGTTTCATCAGCAAAGAAAATATGGATGACGGATGGAGGGCGAGGAGACGATGATGCTGAGGCAAAGGCTGCAGTATTTTTGGTGGTAATGTTCTGAAAGCTACCCACTGCAGTCCTTTTGCTTTAGAGAGGTAAACTGGAACAAAACCATCCAGAAAGTAAATTGGTATAGACGGAGGTTTTCAAAACGCGGTCCCCAAACCAGCAGCATCGGCATTAGGAACTTGTGGGAAAGGCGGGGTCTCTGGCTGGGCCCAGAGTCACTGAGTCAGAAACCCTCCTCCAGGTGGGCCCAGCAGTGTGCAGTTAGCAGGCCTCCCGGTGACTGAGCACGGAGCAGACAAATCGGTCGGACAAACACTCCTGGATTAGGAGGTGATTTGGAGCAGTTTGGGAGAGAATGCGTCCAATCCTTAAAGAAGCTTTGCTGTGCAGTATGCTGGTTTCCTACCACTGTCTTCAGCCAGCTTCTGCGTGTGGTCTCACGGTGTCTGCAGGTCAACGGTACAGGCGAGGGGCGGCTGAGCCCTCTGCTCAGGGTCACCAGCCGCCGGCGTGGTGTCTGCAGGGCTGCGTCTCCTCTGGCAGCTCAGCTGGGGCAGTTTCCTGAGCTCCTTTCCCTGCAGAGCAGGGCAGGGGCCCCTTTTGCACCCCCTTTCAGTGCAGGCTGGGTTGTTCCAGAAGTCTTGCCATGAGGCCATCCCCACAGCAGGTTACAGGGGCAGCTTGCTGCCTCACAGCTCTCCAGGCTGGGGAGAGTCCAGCTCTGGTTCGCGTGGAGTCCCACATCAGGTGCCACGACGTGGGGTGACATCCCACCACCCTGGCCATGAGCTGCAGCTCAGTCCAGTGGGGACCTCCCTGTCACCGTGCCACTGTTGGAAGTGGGATGCAGGAGACAGCCCACTACACTTGGGGGCAGGCTGTGACTGGTCGTGTTCACCCCATGGCGAGGCTGTCATTCGTTTTACAAAGCTGACCGCAGCCTGTGCTTTTTGTACTTGGCGCACTTTTTCTTTTAAAATGAAACCATTTGGAAAAGCCTGGGCCTCCCAGGTGGCTCAGTGGTAAAGAATCCACCTGCCAACGCCATAAATGCAGGTTTGATCCCTGGGTCGGGAAGCTCCCCTGGAGAAGGAAATGGTAACCCACTCCAGGATTCTTGCCTGGAGAATCCCATGGACACAGGAGCCTGGCGGGCTACAGTCCATGGGGTCGCAAGAGTCGGACACGACTTAGCGACCAAAGAGAGAAACAACAAATACATGCTATACGATATGTGTACACTAGGAAACAATATGCCAAAAATGAAAACATTCAGAAAGGATTGAAAAGTCCCAAGCTTTTTTGTGTAGTAAGAGATTCACGTGTTTGAACGCTTGCAGACTATGGTAATTGCCTCAGTAAACATTCTAGAAGGATGCACCAGGACTTGTTTTCTTGTTTTTTTAATAGAAGAAGCTGAGAAGGAGACCAGAACTCATATAAGAAATCACCATTAATCTACCCTTGAGAACCTCATCCATGGCTAATGCTTCTGGGCATGTGATCAACCCTGCTCCACCCGGTGTTTTTAAAGTTTTCATCATCCCAACCAGGTTACGACTGTATACACGAACACACCTGTGGTGTACTTTCTCTTGCCGTGGTTTATTTCCTAGGCCCAGAGCAATGATGGCATTTTATGTTCATTCAGATGAGTTGCTCTGAATGCAAATTCCTCAGTGTTTTTCAGTAAAATTATTATTAATGTCTTCCAGAACAAATCTGAGATAAGATCATAATTGTGGTTTTCCAAATATCACTTTCCACATGCTGTTAAGTTATGCTGACTATTATTTTCTGTTGTGAAGCTTCTTAAGCTTATTATATGGTGATGATTTTTATATCAGAATCGTGTAAAGAAAAACAATTGTGTGGTTTTAGATAGAATCAAAAATCAGGATTCAACCAAACTATCAGTGTCACCAGACTCACCCTCAACCTGTGGTTCCCAGTGATCAGCCTTCATCCAGAAGCTCCACATCGGCCATAGAAAGGCTAGGGGTACAAGGAGCACCCCCAGTGAGACGGGACTCCCCAAGTCCCAGGAGGGGACGGGGAGCACCCCCGGTGAGACGGGACTCACCAGCACCGGGTGGGGATGGGGGACAGGGAGCACCCCCGGTGAGATGGGAGTCCTCAGCCCCGGGAGGGGATGGGGAGCACCCTCGGTGAGACAGGACTCCCCAGCCCCAG
>SJYV01010011.1:256345-285318 GCA_006410875.1 Neotragus pygmaeus
AACTCTAGGCCCTAAAACTCAATACATGTTTTCCTCTGATGCCTCTCTCTAAGGCACTATTAAGACTCAAGATGGTCTCTCCCTTAAGTCGGGGTTGGGTGGGGGGGCAGGTAATTTGATGCCATCCCATGAACTGTAGCCCACTGTCCTGTAGCTGCCCTGGGTGTGCCTGGAATTTTCCAGGCAAGAACACTGGAGTGTGCAACCATCTCCTTCTCCAGGGGGTCTTCTCAACCCAGGAATCCAACCCGGGTCTCGCGCATTACAAACAGATTCCTTACCATCTGAGCCACATAGGAAGCAAGGTGGGCTCTTTCTTAAGGGGGCAGATCTAATAAACTTAACTTTTTGAACAAAAGGTTTTTCTAGTGGTCTCTTCAGGAGACAAAACATGACAACATCCTTCGTGGATACAAATGTACATATCAGTGAGACTCAGGATGGCAAAATGATATAGAATAAAATTTTACTTATTAGATAATTTGGCTTTATGTACTAGTCTTATTTTTCAAATACTATTATTATTCCTTTGAAGTTGTTATTCACTATAATTTAACTTTAGTTAAATTATATTATATTAGTTATTAAATAATTATATTAGTAATTAAATTATATTAGTAATTCACTTTACTAATAAAAAAGAAAGATTTCCTCTTACAAATGTAGTTTTATTAACTGCATAACTAAATTTACAACTAAAATATAGGATTTGTAATAAAATTTAAGTTACATTTTAAAGACTTTCCTAATGACTATATTGATGTGAATCTGAGTGAACTCCAGGAGGTGGTGATAGACAGGGAGGTCTGGCGTGCTGCAATTCATGGGGTTGCAAAGAGTCGGACACGACTGAGCGACTGAACTGAACTGAATGACTATATAGGGAATATGGTTGAATTTTACACCCACCCTCACCCTATCTATGCCTACACGTTTCTATCTAAAGATTACTGTTGTGAGAACATATTTATTATGATTTTCAAAGCAACAATTGACAGTTGATAATATTGCTAAATATCTCACAGGTATTTAAATAATCTCTTGGTTTTATAAACTAATCAATTTCTTATAAATGTTATACTGTAATAATTATATTTTCCTTCTTTCTCCTGTATTTCATTTATAAAAGAGCATAACAATGTTATATGAGTTGATATTCAGATACAAACCAAGAATAAATATTTTTTATTTAAAACATTTAAAAAATAATGTATCTTAAAAAAAAAAGATTCAAGAATACACTGTTAATGACTGAACAGAAGAACAAATCACAATCATTAAGGTTTGAACTGACAGACATTTTAAAGTATATTTTCAATAATACTGTTTGGGACAATTCAGATTAAGCTGTTTTTGGCAGATCTTCCCTGTCAATTTGCTATTAGTGATGAAGCACTAATCATTCATTCATTATGTCTTTCACTGTAGATGTTATGCTATAATAAAAATCTTGTTTACAATATACATCTTCTTAGCAATGCCTGTATCCATAGAATCAAAGCAGTCTTTAGTACAATTTGCTTTATCATATATTCTAAATTAAATGGGATCTATATTAAGGAGGCTTCCTAATTTTAAATTATATGTAAATGGAACAACTGAAATAAAGTAGAGCACAGAAAACACACAGAATTCTTTTCAAAGGTAGAACTCAAAATTAAACTCAAAGCCTTTAACTTTGGTTTCATTTTCCTACTATTAAAACAAAACAGATCCATTAAATAAATGACTGTAAAAGTGACTGCTTACTATCTTTCTGGGAAGCAATAAATTCCAGCCCATGTAAAGAGATGATTTATTGTTGATATTTTGTTGTTTTCTCTTCAAAAGTGAGATTGGTTTCTTTAGGTATCAACATTGACCCTGGCTTCATAAGTTTTTAACAAACAGAGCATATCATAAGCACTGAGGTTTGAGACTCAGTGATTATTATAGCTGCATATAGGTGGAAATGCTCTTTCAAGGTTATTTTATTTCCTATTTGCCACACTTCATACCACAGAGTAGTACCTAAAAGTTAAATGCATTTTCTTGAAATGAGCCACATGATAAAACAGTGCATAAGAAGAAGGCAATAGGGTGCAGTGCAAGTGTGCTGTGAAAATGAGTAAACCAGATGTCAGCAATGCTTGAGCTCAGTTGTGGATGTGTTAATTTTCCCCTAGATCTGCTCAGGAAGCTGGCAGGCAGAATCCCCTGCCTCACAGATCAGGGAAATAGCTCAGAGAAGGCTCAGAGGCAGAAAATGCAATTGACAGGGGAAATTCATTGAAGCTTTTTCTTTTTTTTTAAAGACAGTAAGATTGTTTTTAAGTAGTCTTTTTTGTTGTTGTTGTTTGTTTAAAAGCAGACTTTAATAACTTCAAGATGTACAATATAATGGAACAGAATAGGATTTATTGAACTCTAGGTAACCTGATTGAGTTAATCAACCACTATTCATTATTGCATGGATCAAAAAGAAGAATGAAAGACAGAGTTAGGGAATATTATTCTCTGAATCTACATGAAAAATAAAAGTTCAACTCATAGATTTTGTAGACAGCATTTTTCTCCAATATCAAAATGAAATTTTTCAATGAATACTCAGCATTCACTCTTGCAATAGTTTGTTAAGAATTTAAAACATTTCACTATCATCCTAACTGTTCTGTGACGAAATTGAAGCTCCAATACTTTGGCCATCTGATGCAAAGAACTGACTCACTGGAAAAATTCCTGATGCTCGGAAAGATTGAAGGCAAAAGGAGAAGTGGGTGGTACAGGATGAGATGGTTTGACAGCATCACCAATTCAATGGACATGAATCTGAGCAAATCCTGGGATAGTGAAGGACAGGGGATCGTGGTGTGCTGCAGTCCATGGGGTCACAAAGAGTTGCACATGACTTAGTGACTGAAAAATAACAAAATCATCATAACTCCTTATAACTCATGATATTTTAGCTTAGAATTAACTGGTTTTGCAATTTATGGAATCAAAATAAAATTTAAAAATTAGCCCTTTCTAGCCATGAAATTAAAAGATGCTTACTCCTTGGAAGGAAAGTTATGATCAACCTAGATAGTATATTCAAAANCCAGGAGGGGACAGGGAGCACCCCCGGTGAGACGGGAGTCCCCAAGTCCCAGGAGGGCTTGGAGAGCACCCCCAGTGAGACAGGACTCCCCAAGTCCCAGGAGGGCACAGGGAGCACCCCCGGTGAGACAGGACTCCCCAGCACCAGGTGGGGATGGGGGACAGGGAGCACCCCCGGTGAGATGGGAGTCCCCAAGTCCCAGGAGGGGATGGGGAGCACCCCCGGTGAGACGGGACTCCCCAGCCCCGGGAGGGGACAGGGAGCACCCCCGGTGAGACGGGAGTCTCCAGCCCCGGGAGGCGACGGGGAGCACCCCCGGTGAGACGGGAGTCCCCAGCCCCGGGAGGGGCCGGGGAGCACCCCCGGTGAGACGGGACTCCCCAGCACCGGGAGGGGACGGGGAGCACCCCCGGTGAGACGGGAGTCCCCAGCCCCAGGAGGGGATGGGGAGCATCCCCGGTGAGACGGGACTCCCCAGAGAGTGATGCCAAAAGAGAAAGGGGTTTCCGGTCAGACTGAGAGCTGGTCCCATCAGAACTGCTGAGAAGTAGGAACTGAATTTGTCAAAAGGGGGTCCTATTAATTGAGTAAGGGAAGCTTTGAGGAATCCTGGAGACAAAAACTGGGGTGAATGTGATGGAGAGAACTGAACGGTGGCAAAGCGGGCACAGACTGTGAACACATCTGGCAGGGTTCTGTTTTGAAGACAAGCAGAGAAGCAGTGTAATGCCCAGCTAGCGATGCTGTTTACTCAGGTTCACACTGCGCGGCGAGAGGTGGGCTCTGTTTCCATGTCAGCAAGTATCTTGGAGTAAAATCTTGAAGGGTCATCCTGCTGGAGAAGGGCTGCCCAGGTCTGGAGGCTGTGATGTCCTCACTGCCCAGAGGCTGTGTCAGCATCCTTTGCATCAGATGGCTATGTGATGCCTTGGAATAATGATGGAAACTTTAAGAAGTTATTTCAATACTTGATTCTGAGAACAACTTGCACTCATCAGTTTACTAATAGCTGTGTTTATGATTCAGACTAGCACTGTGATCACTTTCTGACAGAAAGACCTAAGTCTCAGGACAGATCCTGTGTGTCTGCATGCAGACCTCCAAGTGCATGGACCAGAAGGAAAGTAAGAACAACATGAGGGACTGATGTCATGGAAGCCTTTTCACAGAAATCTATTGAGTCATAAAACCATTGAGAACACTCTTTCAAATACTCCAGTTACCAATCAGTTTTACCCATGGTTCGGCGATCCCGGTGACACCTTCCTGCTTTCGTCTCATTTGTAAAGTGTTTGCAACTGAAGTCTTCAGGCTCAAGAACTGTCGCTTTGGGGAGGATGTGGGTGAGCATCTGAGATGTCGCCTTTTTCACATTTCTGCAGCTGCTCCGAATGCTTTCCCACGCAGGTCAGAGGTGAATGGGGACACGGCCCGCCCCTGGCTCTGGTCTTCTTTCCAGTGACAACTCTGTGTTGAGGGCGATCTGGAGAGGGCAGCCTTGGTAGGAGCCCACCCCTGTGCTCCTGGGAGCTCAGAAGGCGCGTCAGGCACTCTGGCAATGACGGATGCTCGCCAGCATGAATCATTCGGCCTTGGAGAACTGCAGACCTCTCTGCCTGTGGATACGGACTTGTTGGTATTTTAGTCTGCCTGGAAACAGTATGAGAAACATTAAACCCAGCTTTCTGAGGTTAGTCCAAGTTCTTTTTTCAGAAGAGGGAAAAAAAATATTATGTCTCCCAAGGAAACTTGTAACCATGAACAGTAAATTTGAAAGGTTTTCAGATGTTTTTTTCGTTGTTGTTCCTCCCACGTCCCCTGCTTGTGGATAGTTTCAGTCTCTCGTTTCTCTCATCAAGAAATAAATGCCAGACTGCAGATGTCAGCCTGTGCAAATGCATTTCCTAGGTTATGAGTGTAAAGACAGTATGTGCTTGGTGATGCTGACCCACCAGCCTTAGCCTGTGCAGCCCCCACTTCTGGACTCCACTGCATATTCATGTGTGGGAGATTTCAAACTCCCCTACCATGTAAATCAGCTATACCCCAATGTAAAGTAAAATATAAATGGAATATAAAATATATTTTTTAAAATATACCACCATTCACATGCAGAAAAGCGCCTTTATAGCACATGAACTCTGTATGCTCTATCTATAATTAAGTAACAAAGTCACTGAGTCATGTCCAACTCTTTGCAACCCCATGGACTGTACAGTCCATTGAATTCTCCAGGCCAGAATACTGGAGTGGGTAGCCTTTCCCTCCTGCAGGGGATCTTTCCAACCCAGGGATCAAACCCAGGTCTCCCACATTGCAGGTGGATTCTTTACCAGCTGAGCCACAAGGGGAGCCATCTGATGGGAAGGTAGACCTCAGCTCACCTGTTCAAGGTACCTGGCCCCTTCCTGCTNTCCAACCCAGGGATCAAACCCAGGTCTCCCACATTGCAGGTGGATTCTTTACCAGCTGAGCCACAAGGGGAGCCATCTGATGGGAAGGTAGACCTCAGCTCACCTGTTCAAGGTACCTGGCCCCTTCCTGCTTCAGACGTAGGCTTCTTTATTCTCTGCTGGAATGTAGCTGATTTACAGTGTTTATGTTCATTTCAGGTGGACAGCAAACTAATTCAGGTATACATACACCTATCTATTCTTCTTCAGATTCTTTTCTCCTAGGTTGCTACAAAGTATTGAGAAGAATTCCCTGTGCTGTACCAGAGGTCCTTGTTTACCTATTTTATATATAGCAGTGTGTCCATGTTAACCCCAAACTCCTAGTCGATCCCTTCCCCTTCCCCTACTGGTAACCCTAAGTTTCTTTTCTATATCTGTGAGTCTTTTTCTGTTTTACATGTAGGTTTATCTGTGTCATTTTTTTAGATCCTGCATATCATCCACATATGATACTCCTCTTTCTGTGTCTGGCTTATTTCACTTAGTATCATCTCTAGGTACATCCAGACCTCAGCTTTTCCAGGTTAATTCTGTCTCTAGGGCAGATGCTCAGCCTTAAAGGAACACACCCACCTCTTTGTTCCGTCTCCTGGGCGGTGGGGGGACCTGTGAGAAAGGAAGGCTTCTCGGGGGGAAGCGTGTTGGGAAAGTCTCTGCTGCCTGCCCCCCCCCCGCCCCGCCGACTGGGGCTGGCACCCAGTGCCCTGCAGTGGGAGGCTGGCAGAAGGCTTTTCTGTTTCATCCGTCGACTGCCTGGCCCTGGACACTGAAACCAGAGCACACTGCCTGTTGCTTTTCTTACAGCTTTGAANCCCCCCCCCCGCCCCGCCGACTGGGGCTGGCACCCAGTGCCCTGCAGTGGGAGGCTGGCAGAAGGCTTTTCTGTTTCATCCGTCGACTGCCTGGCCCTGGACACTGAAACCAGAGCACACTGCCTGTTGCTTTTCTTACAGCTTTGAACGATCTCCTTGCTTCCCCAGGGTTCTGCCTCTCGGAATGAGTGCACAGCTCAGCCTCCATCGGGCACTGGGGAGTGCCAGGAGGAAAGTAGGCAGGTGACGTTTAGAACGTCATCAGACACAGTTCTTGTTCTCAGTCCTGCAACCAGAGAACGGATTGGATGTGCAGGGGTCACAGACGCTAACCTGACCCTCAGATCTCACAGAGGCCCTTGTTCCTCAGAATCTGAGGTGGTAGAGCCCTATGGGGAGAAGAAACGCCTCTAAGTCTCTCATTCGGAAGCGGGTGAGGACACACACCCCCGTGGGCTGGGCCTTTCCCGCAGGGTTTTCCAATGCTGGCCCTCAGGCAGGGGCCTCTCTCCAGCTGGGAGATCCTCGCCAAGCCCTGGCCTGTGCCCCTCCAGGGGGTGCTCACCAAATCCCTGCTTCGTCTGCGTCTGAAACCCTGAGGTCCTCTCTCCACTTAAGATCCTGTTCACTGACTCCTGTGAATAATGGGATCGTGTAGGGCCTTTTCTCGGGAGATGCCTGGGAGTCACCCAAGGAAGTGCTCCACCCTTGTGGCCAAGGGAATGTGGTTTTCTCTCTGTTTCTTGGCCATCGGTCTGGGACCCCCAGAGGTTATGATTCCAGACATTCTTTCCTAATGAGCTGTGTTCAGACCTTATTACACACAGAACTGTAATGCTCTCTATTGCACTCTCTAAACTGAAAGTCTTAACTTCCCTGTGATCTTTGCTTTTAGGGAAAGAAAGAAGGACAGGTCTATTTTTGAGGAGTCAGTAGAAATTTGTTTCATAATAATTGTAAACATCATGAGATACCTTAAGGCTCAAACACATGTGCTCACTAATTCTGATTCTTTAAATTGCTCCATAATAGAAATGCTAAGATTTGCTGAACATTTACACATTTGCACTTAAATTATGTAAAAATTGTCATTCTTTATGCAAATATTTTGATGTCTGTGTAATCTCAGAGCTTGAGAGTCATCACTGCATTGATTTCATATGTACAGTTAAGTATTCCAGTGTCTTTCCATGAAATGTAGGCCCCATGGAATTTAGACGCTGCAGAGAACCTCTGAGGTGCAACTGCCCTGCCTGGTGCCTCCACTTTGTTAATTAATTCCCCAAAGAATTCCTCAAAGTAGACAATTTGCCTCCTTTTCACCCATGAGAGAGCAGCTTCGGAGCTGTCAGGTGGCTCGACGTGGAGGGAGGCCAGAGTGAGATGTGGAAGCCTGTGGGCTCCAAGGCGTTTGAGTAACCGGAGGCAGAGGGCAGGCTTTCAGGAAAGCTTCCGGGAGATGAGCTGAGGAATAGCAGATGTGTGAGTTAGGAGAGGGTGAGTGGTGGGCGCTCCACCTTTACGTTGTGTGTCCAGTCATGTCTGACTCTTTTGTGTCCTCATGGACTGTAGCCGGCCAGCCTCCTCCACCCATGGGATTTCCCAGGCAAGAATATTGGAGTGGATTGCTGTTTCCTCTGCCAGGGAATCTTCCTGACCCAGGGATCGAACCCATCTCTTGCACTGGCAGGTGGATGCTTTAACACTGAGCCGCCTGGGAAGCCCACTGCATATCATATGTGATATTTAGCTTAAAATATATTTTATAAATGTACTCCCCCTGGACCACAATCCTCCCTGCATACCTTGGCCCTTAGAAGCATTTTATACTTTCTCTTCTAGATCAGGAACCCTCCCACCACACACCACCCTGAGGAATGTTTAACCCCAACCCTTGCAGCCGACATCCACGTGTTGGGCAGAAAGCTCCCTTCCAGCCTCTCTGACCGCATGGAGCCTGACTGGAGCCCCCTTCTCTCCCACCTCCACCATCCCTCCCCTCGGGTGGGGCTTCGGTCACTCCCAGTGTCACTCTCCTGTCTGACAGCTTTGCCCCGTGGGACACAAGGCTTTATACACCGTCTTCACACAACGTCCAGTCTCACTGGCAAGAAGACTGTCCTTCGCAGCAGGCAGGCTCCCCTGGGGCCTCTATTGTAGTCACAAGCATGGGAGTCGGAAAAGGCTTCTCTGAATTCCGTCCTGGCCCTCGGTAGCGTTGACTTGGGCGGGTGAGTTCAAACATCTGAAGGATAAGGATAAAAGGGGTGACGAACCCATGTGATACTGTATGTAAGGCACACAGCACAGTATCTGACGAGCAGGTTATTCCATATGTGGACGTGATGCTGAGGGATGAGCAGGAGAAAGCGGTCTCAGTAAGCAGAAGCCCCCAGCCCCGAGCATGGCCCTGCCCCTGCCCCTGCGTGTGGCCACGGGACGTGACACGAGGTCCAGCTGCGCTGTGACAGGGACTCCAGGGGACTGGAATGCACTGGGAGCATCGTCCAGACGTGCCAAGGGCAACTCAGGTCAGTGTGGCGGCTGGGGGTACCACGTGACCCAGAGAGAGGGCACCCGCCTCTCACGGCGTCTCTTTCACAGTCCGCCTGGGGTGAGCTTGGTCACGTGCTCAGGGACGTGAAGTCTGGGCCAGCTGACCCTGCAGAAGCCTTCCGGTTTGCAGGCCAGCTTACTCTGCACCAAGATCGTAATCTCTTTCCCAGAGAACAGACTTACCGGGAGCCAGAAAAGAGCTCCAATTAATGAATGTGTTCACTGCTTGTGAGGGGAGTCCTGGGCTGGGCCTTCTTTTAAGTGTCGATTCCGGGTCTGGACATGGGGCTCCTGAGGTCAGCAGTTCAGCCCTTTTCCTCAGATTGTGCTGAGTTACTAATGGGTGTGTGAGGCTCCTTCAGGGAGGGGCTGGGTGGGGGAGAGGATGCTGGGCCGCAGAGAGTGAAGATGCTTAGAGTGTTTACATATTCCATCTGTGGCTCCTGGGCGGCCTCTGCCCTCGTCAGGACACACCCGCATGACCCCCTCCCTTTCCACTGGGACCTCACACCTTCCACTCGGCAGGGGAGGGGACCGAGCAGGCGGGCCGTGTGCTCCCTGCCCAGGGCACCCCTGGCTCCTGGCAGATGGGAGGTGTGGGGAAGCAGTGCCAATGTGGCCCTCCTGGTGGTGACTGCAGCGGGTCCGGGGGAGAGACTGGCCACTGCATGATGCCTCCACCTTTGTACCCCAAGCACCGAGTTCCTAGGCTTCCCTTTTTAAAATGTGTCTGTCACTAACGTGTAGTTGAATACAAATACCATATGATATCACTTATATGTGGAATCTAAACTATGACCCAAATGAATCTAAGAAGCAGAATCAGGGACAGAGAGAACAGACTTGCGGTTGGCAAGGAAAGGGTGCCGAGCTTGGGGTCAGCACCTGTGGACTAGTGAATACAGGGTAGACAGTAAAGCGTCTGCCTACAATGCGGGAGACCCAGGGTCAATCCCTGGGTCGGGAAGATCTCCTGGAGAAGGGAATGGCAACCCACTCCAGTATTCTTGCCTCCCCGCCCAAAAAAAGGGGGCTCAAAGAAATATTTGGGGCTTCTCCAGTAGCTCAGATGGTAAAGCATCTGCCTACAATGTGGAAGATCTGGATTCGATCCCTGGGTTGGGAAGATACCCTCGAGAAGGAAATGGCAACCCACTCCAGTACTCTTGCCTGGAAATTTCCGTGGATGGAGGAGCCTGGTAGGCTACAGTCCATGGAATTGCAAGGAGTCGGACATGACTGAGCAACTTCACTTCAAACAACAAGGTCCTACTTTACAGAACAGGAGCTCTATCCGATATCCTGTGATAAACCAGACTGGGAAAGAATATGAAAACATATATGTGTGTATAACTGAGTCCCTTTGCTGTACAGCAGAAACTGACACAACGTCATGAGTCAGCTAGACTTCTCTGTAACGAATATGAGAGCTCCGTTAAACATAATCCTCGTGGTCAGCTCCTTTAGGGAGTTCATGCTGTAGCAGCGTAGATCTGAAAGCGCTCTTCGGGGTGGCCCCTTCGCCATACTGATGTTCCCTGGGGGGGTGCCCTTCAGGGGGCCATCCAGCCCGTGCTGGGGCACTGGGGCCCTCTCCTGGGCGTCTGCAGGGGCTGAGGCACCGCTCGACAGGGGTCGGGGGAGGAGCCGGCGGATGGGAAAGATGGAGGCAGGAGAAGGGTTTTGTCCCTGTTCTCCTAAGGATCAGCTGACGGGTCTCGGGCCACAGAATGATGCTTTCATCCGCAGTGAGGCTGCTGGCTATGGCCTCAGGCTCCCCTCACCGTGTCCCATGTTTCCCGTTGTTTCTCCTGTGTCCAGCCCAAGCTGGCCTCCCCGAGTTCCCGCTTCAGTGTCAGTTCTGACAGAGGACGGGGCTACTACGTCACTGCCGTGGCAGCTCTCCGAGTGCTGAATGTGGCCGTGAACGCCACGAGCGGTCCTGTCCTCAGGGTGAACATCTCAAGACGTCACAAGTCTTGCTTTTATGACTTGGCTTTCCGGCAGTCCCCTCGTCCTGTCCTCGTCCAGACAGACAGCTTCACCCCTTTACACTGTGCCCCTGGGGACTTCCCGGGTGGTGCAGTGGCTAAGACTGTGCTCCCAATGGAGGGGGCCTGGGTTCGATCCCTGGCCAGGGATCTAGATCCCACATGCTGTAACTAAGACTCTGTGCAACCAAATAAAATCAATGAAAATTTTCAAATAAATAAATTGTGGCCCCCAGAACTGGTATGACCCTTGGGAACCTGGGAAGAACTGGGCCTGTAACCTGGACCTTTGTGCTTCGTTCGGGTGAGCATCTCGGCCTTCACGGCTGCCCTGTGGCACAGACCACACGTCGTGTTCGTGGTCAGCTGACACCACTGGCTTCCCTCTAGGCCAGCTCTTCTCTCACTTCTTCCCTGTTCTGTGCGTGCAGGTATGAGGGCTTTCCACTTTCGTAACTTCCCCTCCTGGAAATGTGGAAACTGAGAAACAGCTTCCAGAGTGGCAGTACCCAGAGAATACAGTGTTAATTTCTCTTGTGTCATTTTGCAAAAATTTATTTTTACCAGAATGTCAACACGCATGATTTCCCTACACTCTGGTGTTGGCAACACTCCTGGGTCTGGTGTTGCCATGCCCCTGCCTTCCTGAGCGCCCCTGAACCCACAGCAGGAAGCCTCAGCCCAGGGCTCTGTTTCTGCTACAGTGGGGTGCCCTTTCTAGCCATGTCTCCATCACTGCCCAGCTGTGGTTCAGACTTCCGTACGTGCTGTAACCTCCTAGAATCTCCCTCTTTGCCCCCTACTTGTCCTTTAGAAAACTCCTATTCACCCTTCAAGACCCACCCCAAAAGTCCCTCCTCCAAGAATCCTGCCTGCCTTCCTCTCCCATCCCATTAGAACTCACCTTTCCTTAGCTGTGTCTCTGCAGATCCTGGTCGCAGATCTTTTACAGCCCATGAGAGCACAGGCTTGGCTGTGCTGACAAAGTCCCACCCCGGGAGCCACACGTCAGTGAACAAAGTCTAGTGTGTCAAACTGTAGTGTCTGAAATCCTTGTGAAAAAAACAGAGAGCCAAGTCGGTCCTTCTACCAGCAACAGCTCTCCTCTGATATTCACACGAGTCACCCTGCACCCAGGACACTGCCCGAAGACAAGCAGTTGTCTCTTAGAATAAAGGTCAAGATTCAGAGGACACAGAGGAAAAAGTCTTTAATAGACTCAAGACAGAGGGTTTCCGCAACTTTTCTTACAAACATTTCTGCTTTTGTCTGTTCGTGATTCACAGGCCTATGTTCTATTTGTATTTTCGCACACTCAGTCTTGGAAGTGTGTGGAGATCCACGCCTGCCTCTGAGTGTCCAGGGACATCGGTTGCAGATGTCCTCACTGTGACCTGGGCTGATCTGCTCTGTCTGTGTGAGCTTCCGGGAGGAGGAGCCCAGGAGCTGCAGCCTGCCTCTCTCACAGGGCAGGGCTGTGACAGGGAGGTTGAGTCAGCCCCTCCCAGCACCCTGCCCGCTCCAGTCCGAGCCTCCCATGGCCCAAGGAGCCTGTGCCCCAGACTGTCTGCGGGCCTGGGCCAGGAAGGAAGCCTTTCGTGTCTGCACGTGGGGCCCGGGGGCGTGGTGCGGGGGCTCTATCCAAACAGACAGATCCTGGGGAGCGGGGGGGCCAGAGGACACCAGAGCTCTGACGGGTCACAGGGCCCGGGGTGGAGCTGTGCTTCTCCTGAGTGGGCAGTGTCCCGTCTCAGCCTTTAACTGTCCCAGGCTTAGCGTGGGCCCCGCTGTCCACGGACGGCAGCCCTGCACGGCCCATGCCGCCTCTTTCCGCGTGCAGGGCCCTTCCTGGACGGCAGCCGTCTGCTCCTGCTCCTCCCACTGTGTGGGCGGCGGCAGGTGGGCCGAGGGTCGGAGCGAAGTGTTGGGGGGAGCACGGCCCACAGTTCCCCCGCATCCTCAGGCCTGGATTCAGGAGCCCGGAGTGTAGAGCCGGGTCCTGCTGTGAACATGCACGTGGATGCTCACGGCTTAGTTCTTGGATTTAGTTCAGGTTCGGGTGCTCAGGACGGGCATCTGGGTGTCTGCAGGCAGGGGCTGAGCCCGCCCGCCCTGCCACCGGGTGAGAGCTTGGTGCTGGGCAGTGGGATTTTCATGGCCCGCAATCAGGGAGCCGCCGGCCTGGAGCTCTCGAGGTGGCCTGCTTCTGCGGGAGGAGGCCCCTCAGAGCGGATCCCAGCTGAGCAGAGGACTCTCACTCACTCCTCCTTCCTCGCGGGGGCAGTGGCCCTGGCTTTCACGGGCAATGAATCTTTTCCTGGGCTCTTCTCTTTCCACGGAAGCAGACCTGTCCACTCCTCCCCAGAGCAGCCCCGGATCAGGTGGCTCTCCATGACTTTCCACAAGCATCTCCGGAGGCCCCATTTTCTGTAAACTTAGAGCCAGAGCTTCAGGGACCAGAGAACAAGTTCTTAAGAACCAAAACCTGGCCCCTAAGACAAAATGCAAAGAACTAATCCTCTAAATTCTTAACTCATAAGTACCTATTTTATTGCATTGAAGAGCTGCTTATCACATGACTTTGACATGTGTTTGGGTGAATCCCTAGACACAGGTGCAAAATGCAGCAAAAGCCAGTATCCGTCAGTACCTCTCCCTCAGAGGTGTTCAGGTCCAGTGTTCAGAGCATGACACTGGTATTATGGCAGGCATTATGGGCAGAATTAGAACTCGAAGACGCTGTCCTCTGTCTGCCTGAACTTCAAGCACATATTTAGGATCGAAGCCCCAGCCGGTGTTGCATGGAGGAGCATTGCTAAGCCCTGGGCACCCAGCAATGCCCTGTGTCTGACGCAGCCCCATGGAACTACGCTTTACACAGTTTGCTTCTGGCAGGTCCTACTACAGCCCTGGAAACACCTGCATCCTTGATTGAGCTAAGATTTGAGTTGAGTTTGTGAGTTTAAAATTCAGTTGTGATACTAGTCACCTGCTTTCTGCATGTCAGGTGTCATCTGTAAGTGCTAGACAGATGTTTCTCACTTAATTCACACAAAATTTAACATGAGGTCAGCTCATTTCAAATGAGGAGAGTGAAGCAGAAGGCAAGCAAGGGCTCTTCTGCAGGTGAAATCAGACCGTGATCCCATCTGGTCGCAAACCACCCGTGATGACTTCCTGCTCCTCCCCCTTTTATAGATTTTTTTCGAAAAGTGGAGGATAGTTGATTTATGTTGTGTTAGTTTCAGATCTTTAGCAAAGTGCTTCAGTGATACATTCTTTATCAGATTATTTTCCCATATAAGTTACTACAAGATATTAAGTAGAGTTCACTGTGCTGTATGTAGGTCCTTGTTGGTTATCTGTTTAATATATAATGGTGTGTATATTAATCCCAAGCTCCTAATTTATCCCTTCCCAGCACCTTACGCTTTGGTAACCATGAGTTCGTCTTCTATGCCTGTGAGTCTCTGTTTTCTAAGTGCATTTGTATCATTTTTTTTTCCACCTATAAGTGATATATGGAGAAGGCAATGGCACCCCACTCCAGTACTCTTGCCTGGAAAATCCCATGGATGGAGGAGCCTGGTGGGCTGCAGTCCGTGGGGTCACTAAGAGTCAGACAGGACTGAACAACTTCACTTTCACTTTTCACTTTCATGCATTGGAGAAGGGAATGGCAACCCACTCCAGTGTCCTTGCCTGGAGGATCCCAGGGACGGGGGAGCCTGGTGGGCTGCCATCTATGGGGTCGCACAGAGTCAGACACAACTGAAGTGACTTAGCAGTAGCATAAATGATATCATATGATATTTGTCTGACTTACTGTACTTAGAATAACAATCTCTAGGCCCATCTAGGCTATGCAAATGACATTAGTTCACTCTTCATTATGACTGACTAATACTCCATTGTGTGAATGCACGACATCTTCTTTATCCGTTCATCTGTTGATAGACGTTTAGGTTGCTTCCATGTCTTGGCTGCTGTAAGTCGTGCTGTTGTGAACACTGGGAGGGCTTCCCAGATGGTGCTAGTGGTAAAGACTCTACCTGTCAGTGTTGGAGATGTCAGAGACGTGGGTTCGATCCCTGGGTCAGGAAGATCCCCTGGAGGAGGGCATGGCAACCCACTCCGGTAATCTTGCCTGGAGGATCCCATGGGCAGTGGAGCCTGGCAGGCTAAGGTCCCTGGAGTCACAAAAGAGTCAGACATGACTGAAGCTGCTTTTGTTGCTGTTCAGTCACTCAGTTGTATCCGACTCTTTGTGACCCCATGAACTGCAGCACTCCAGGCTTGCCTGTCCTTCATCGTCACCTGGAGCTTGCTCAAGTTCATGTCCATTGAGTCTGTGATGCCATCCAACCATCTCATCCTCTGTCATCCCCTTCTCCTCCTGCTCTCAATCTTTCCCAGCATCAGGGTCTTTTCTAATGAGTCAGCTCTTCGCATCAGGTGGTCAAAGTATTGGAGCTTCAGCTTCAGCATCAGTCCTCCCAATGAATATTTNTATCATTTTTTTTTCCACCTATAAGTGATATATGGAGAAGGCAATGGCACCCCACTCCAGTACTCTTGCCTGGAAAATCCCATGGATGGAGGAGCCTGGTGGGCTGCAGTCCGTGGGGTCACTAAGAGTCAGACAGGACTGAACAACTTCACTTTCACTTTTCACTTTCATGCATTGGAGAAGGGAATGGCAACCCACTCCAGTGTCCTTGCCTGGAGGATCCCAGGGACGGGGGAGCCTGGTGGGCTGCCATCTATGGGGTCGCACAGAGTCAGACACAACTGAAGTGACTTAGCAGTAGCATAAATGATATCATATGATATTTGTCTGACTTACTGTACTTAGAATAACAATCTCTAGGCCCATCTAGGCTATGCAAATGACATTAGTTCACTCTTCATTATGACTGACTAATACTCCATTGTGTGAATGCACGACATCTTCTTTATCCGTTCATCTGTTGATAGACGTTTAGGTTGCTTCCATGTCTTGGCTGCTGTAAGTCGTGCTGTTGTGAACACTGGGAGGGCTTCCCAGATGGTGCTAGTGGTAAAGACTCTACCTGCCAGTGTTGGAGATGTCAGAGACGTGGGTTCGATCCCTGGGTCAGGAAGATCCCCTGGAGGAGGGCATGGCAACCCACTCCGGTAATCTTGCCTGGAGGATCCCATGGGCAGTGGAGCCTGGCAGGCTAAGGTCCCTGGAGTCACAAAAGAGTCAGACATGACTGAAGCTGCTTTTGTTGCTGTTCAGTCACTCAGTTGTATCCGACTCTTTGTGACCCCATGAACTGCAGCACTCCAGGCTTGCCTGTCCTTCATCGTCACCTGGAGCTTGCTCAAGTTCATGTCCATTGAGTCTGTGATGCCATCCAACCATCTCATCCTCTGTCATCCCCTTCTCCTCCTGCTCTCAATCTTTCCCAGCATCAGGGTCTTTTCTAATGAGTCAGCTCTTCGCATCAGGTGGTCAAAGTATTGGAGCTTCAGCTTCAGCATCAGTCCTCCCAATGAATATTTAAAATTGATTTCCTTTAGGATTGACTGGTTGGATCTCCTTGCAGTCCGAGGGACCCTCAAGAGTCTTCTCCAGTACCACAGTTCAAAAGCATCAGTTCTTTGGGACTCAGCCTTCTTTATGATCCACCTCTCACATCCATACATGACTACTGGAAAAACCATAGCTTTAACTAGACCAATCTTTGTTGGCAAAGTAATGTCTCTGCTTTTTAATATGCTGTCTAAGTTTGTCATTGCTTTTTTTTCCCAAGGGGCAAGCATCTTTTAATTTCATGACTGCACTCACCATCTGCAGTGATTTTGGAGCCCAAGAAAAGAAAGTCTCTCACTCTTTTCATTATTTCCCCATCTATTTGCCATGAAATGATGGGACTGGATGCCATGATCTTAGTTTTGTGAATGTTGAGTTTTAAGCTGGCTTTTTCACTCTCTTCTTTCACTTTCATCAAGAGGCTCTTTAGTTCCTCTTCGCTTTCTGCCATAAGGGTGGTGTCATCTGCACATCTGAGGTATATATTTCTCCCAGCAATCTTGATTCCAACTTGTGCTTCATCCAGCCCATCATCTCATGTGATGTACTCTGCATATAAGTTAAATAAGTAGGGTGACAATATACAGCCTTAATGTACTCCTTTCCCAATTTGGAACCAGTCCGTTCTTTGGTTCTAACTGTTGCTTCCTGACCTGCATACAGGTTTCTCAGGAGGCAGGTCAGGTGGTCTGGTATTCCCATCTCTTTAACAATTTTCTACAGTTTGTTGTGATTCACACAGTCAAAGGCTTTAGCATAGTCAATAAAGCAGTNGTTCTAACTGTTGCTTCCTGACCTGCATACAGGTTTCTCAGGAGGCAGGTCAGGTGGTCTGGTATTCCCATCTCTTTAACAATTTTCTACAGTTTGTTGTGATTCACACAGTCAAAGGCTTTAGCATAGTCAATAAAGCAGTAGATGTCCAGTGGATGTTGGCAATTTGATCTCCGGTTCCTGTGCCTTTTCTAAATCCAGCTTGAACATATGGAAGTTCTCGGCTCAGGTACTGTTGAAGCCAGGGTTGGAGAATGCTGAGCATTATTTTGCTAGCGTGTGAGATGAGTCTCCTTAGCACATGAACACTGGGATGCATGCATCTTTTCTAAGTCTGGTTCTCTTCAGACATGCCCAGGAGTGGGATTGCTGGGCTGAGTTTTAGTTTTGTAAGGATCCTCCACCCTGTTCTCCACGGTGGCTGCCCAGTTTACATTGCCACCAACAGTGTAGGCAGTTTCCCTTTTCTACACGCCCTCTCCTGCATTCATTGTTTGTAGACTCTCTGATGGTGGTCATTCTGACGGCTGTGAGGCAGTACCTCATTGTGGGTTTACTGGCATTTCTCTTTGCCCTTGCCCTTCTTCCTTGTTAAGATCCCTGCAGACCCCACCCGCCGCCTGTCCCAACCTTGGCGGGAAAGGTCACTGGGACACGCCCGCTTCAGATAGCATTCACTGCGCTCCCTTCACGCTGCGGAAATGGCAGTTAAATGCCAGCCCGGGTGCAGGTCTGTTTGACTCCATTTAGTTGGACCACACATCATTTCAATTTCCTTTTCCTCAGCCCTGTGGAGCCTGGGGAATAAAAGCTGGAAACGTGCCTGTCGTCAGCTGGGTCACATTTTATGCGTCTCTTCCTCTCAAGCCGCTGTTTTCTTAACCTGTTTTTATTTTTTAGGGATTAAAAAAAATCTTTTTATGGTAAAATAAAATACAGGTACAGAAAATCGTGCAAAACAAATATATGGCTTAATAATTATAAAAATAGTCATTATCTACTTAGAGTATAAATTCACAGATATGAATGGCTGTAATGGAGGCACCCTGGTGCTACCCATCAGGTCAAGAAAGCCCTTGCCACGTGCTCACCCCACTTCCTTGTCACCCTGAAAAGTGGTCGCACTGCTCTCACAAGTAGTATTCACAGCCTGGGGGCTGTTTTCATTTCAGGTAATTTTTAACATTTTTAGGTGTAACTGACATGCAATAAATAGAGCACACATCTAGTGGGTACAGTCAGATACATTTTGACATGTTTATGTGCCCTTGGAATCGTCGCCACAATCAATCAAGATAGCAGGTACACCCATCATTCTCAGAAGTGTCTTCCCAGCCCCAGGGAACCCCTCTGCCTGCCCCCTCCCCTCCTGGAAGACCACTGTCTGCTCTCTGTCCCTGCATGCTCACCTCCGTTTTCTAGAGATTCATGAAAATAGAGTGATACTCTGTACTCTTCTTCTGTCTGGCTTCTTTCACTCAGCATAATTTTCTCAAACTGCATCCATATTGTGTGTAGAATGGTTTATTTGTTTTTATTGACAGGTTTATATATATCATGGAATATACATGCAATGGGATATGTATCTCCTCACACACACATATGTGATATATCTCTACATGTGATATATACCATGATTTGTTTTTGTGTGTAGTTGATAGATATTTAAATTGTTTCCAATTTTTTAAATTGTTAAAGCAAAGCTGCTTGTGTACAAGTCTTTGAATGGACTTTTTTTGCTTGGATAAAAACCTAGGAGTGGAACAGCTAGGTTGTGTGATAGGTGAATGTTTAACTTTTTAAAGAACTACCAAATTGTCTTCCAAAATGATATGTCATTTTTACGTTCCCGCAATCAGTGTGTGAGAGTTCTAGTTCTTCCGCATTCTGGCCAGTATTGGGTATCATCAGTTTTTCTTAATTTTAACCATTCTAATAAGTATGTAATTGTGTTTCAGTGTGGTTTTAATTTGTGTTTCCCTAATAGCTAATGATTGGAGCGTCTTTTCACATGTGCATTTGACAATATCTGTTCACTTGTTTTTGCTTGTTTTTTTAACTGGATAGTTTGTTCTCTCATTATTTTCTTGTTACTGAGTTTCTTATTATATCATTTATATATTCTAGATACAAGTCCTTTATCATATATGTGCTTTGTAAGTTTTTTCTCCTTGTCTGTGGTTTATCTTGCGTCGTTGCTGTGCAGTCACTTCGTCATGTCTCTTTGTGACCCTATGGACTGTAGCCCGCCAGGCTCCGCTGTCCATGGAATTCTCCAGACAAGGATACTGCAGTGGATTATCTTTTAATTCTCCCCAAAATGACAGCTGAAGCCTTTAATTTTCATGAAGTCAAATGTTTCAATGTTTTTTTGGATCACACTTTTAACATTACAATTAGGGAAATCTTGCCTAATCTAGGCTCACAAAGATGTTCCCCAATGTCTTTCTCTACACGTATGTCACAGTTCTATGTTGTGGATTTAGACCTGTGACCTATTCTGAGTTCGTCTGTTTATTTGGCTGTGTCAGGTCTTAGCTGTGGCACGCGGGATCTCTTACTGCAGTGAGTGGAGTCTCTAGTTGTGATGCCCGGGTTTAGTTGCTCCACAGTGTGTGGGATCTTAATTCCTGGACCATGGATCAAACCTACATCCCCTGCATTGCAGGGTGGATTCTTAACCACTGGACCACCAGGGAAGTGAGTTAATGTTTGTATATGGTGTTAGGTTTAAATTGTTCTTTTTTTCCCCCCTCCCTGCACACATGGATATCCAGCACGGTTGAAAAAGTTATCCTTTCTCCACTAAATTGCCTGTATAACTGTCAAAAGTTGGCTGTCCATAGACGTCGGGTCTGTTTCTGGACTCTCTTCTGTTCCACTAGTCTCTCTCTTTGCCAGTCCCCAACTGTTTCAACTTCTGATGCTTTACAACACGTCCTGAAAAAGATCACGTCAGCCCTACACCTTTGATCTACTTCACGGTGTTTTGGCCATTCTCGGCTCTTTGCATTTCCATAGGAATTTTAGACTCGGCTTGTCCATTTCTATCAGACAGCCTGCTGGGGTTTGAATTGCGATTGTTTTGCACCTACACATCAATTTGAGGAGAACCTACATGTTTCAGACTGAGTCTTCTGGCTCATGATCGAGTCTCTCTCTCCGTCGACTGGGTCTCTAGTTTCTTTGAGCCGTGTGTGTAGTGTTCAGGGTACAGATCTTGCACATGTTTTGTTAGATTTATTCCTAGGTGGTTTGTATTTCAATCATAGCATAAATGAGTATTTTAATTTCAGTTTCTGGTGGTTCCATTCCTGGTGTATAGAAATACAGTTGATTTTTTTATATTGATCCCATACTATGTAACCTTCCTAAACTTAATTATTAATTCTAGTAGGTTTGTTGTAAATGCTATCAGATTTTCTATATAGGCTATAGTGCTGTTGGCGAATAGAGACAGTTTTACTTCTCCTTTCCAAACTAGATGCCTGCTATTTCTTTTTCCTGCCATATTGCCTTCAATAAAACATTGAGTGTTAACAGAAGTGATAAGAGCAGACATCCCTGCCTTGTTCCTGGTCTTAAGAAGATGTTCTCTTTCATGATTAAGTATGATGTTAGCTGTGGTTTTTTATAATCTTTTTGAGGTTGAGAAATTTCTGTCCTATTTCTAGTTACTGTAGATTTTTATCAGAATGTTACATTTTGTAAACTGCCTTTTCTGTGTCTATGGGAGGTGGCAGGAGGGTCCTGTCCTGGAGGAGAGTACCCTAGCTCATGAATAAACTAATCCTGAACCCCTGCCTCACATCTCCTGACTTTGAACCCTGAGATGAAAGAGAAGTAATAGTTAAGATCAAAGTAAACCTGCATATTGGAGAAAGCAATGGCACCCCACTCCAGTACTCTTGCCTGGAAAACCCCACGGACAGAGGAGCCTGGTGGGCTACGGTCCATGGGGTCACTAAGAGTCGAACATGACTGAGTGACTTCAGTTTCACTTTTCACTTTCATGGTTTAGAGAAGGAAATAGCAACCCACTCCAATATTCTTGCCTGGAGAATCCCAGGGACAGGGGAGCCTGGTGGGCTGCCGTCTATGGGGTCACGCAGAGTCGGACACGACTGAAGTGACTTAGCAGCAGCAGCAGCAGCAGCAGCAGAGATGATTAAATAATTTTCTAAAATATGATGAATTACACAGTTGGTTTTCAAATGTTAAAGGACCCCACTTCATCATGATATATTATGCTTTGTATATATAGTTGGATTTTATTTTCTATGATTTTACTTAATTCCCTTACATTTTAAACATTCCTAGTACACTGATTATTTGGATTCCCAATCTGTTAGATTTCATTTCTGTGCACTAAACTCCAGTTAAGCTTACCCACAGCTAACTCAGTGATGAGGAGTGACAATGTTTTCCTCCATTTAAATATTTGCCTGACTTTGGCCGAGGACCATTGGAAAATCAAGGAGACACACATACACACACACAGTCTCTGTCAGCTCACACTGAGATTGGTCCTGGTAGAGGTTTATCAGGGAAATAGTGAGAGACAGAGACAGGCCAAGGGGCTTTTCAGCCTTCTGAATAGAGTTAATATAAGACTCAGATGGCTTAGCAAGCCTCAGTGAGGCCTGGGGAGGGCAGAATGCAGCAGAGGAGCCGCGCGCAGCCACGGTGCCTTTGGGGAGCCCTGGAGCACTGTCCCTTCCTTGCCAGTCAGCCTCACACGCGCTCTCCTGCTGTCTGTGCCTGAGACAGATTCTCTGCCCCAAGACAGCTGTGATGCTGAGACAGGGTTTAGGAAAATGTGTAAAGCCGCCTTGCTCCAGAGAGCTGCCCTCTGGCCATGTTCATCACCAAAGACCAGTATATCCAGCTCCCTCAGACTCGAACCAGGAGCCCTGGCCTCCAGGCTGGACGATTGTAAGTCAAAGGGCTGAGCGATGATGGGACACCTTCACGACAGCAGACGTTGGCGGGTGAAGCAAGGAGTCAAAAGTGAGAGAAACCCAGTGGTTTCCGGTTTGTGTGTGTTGACTCAGAAACGTCAGTAGTGGCTGGGGCTGAGAGACCATCGGGGTCACCCGACCCAGCGCACAGATGAGAAAGCCAAGATGAGACAGGTGGGTTGTTCATCCAAGAACACTTTCCTCTCCCACCCCTGCCCCCGCCTCTCAGTTTGACCGTGATTTTTTCCTGCGAGAACAGGCCCTATAGTGGCAGACGCAGGGGCACTTGCACGCCTGGCACTCTCACCACCTCCTCACTCGCCCTGGGGGCTTCCCCCGCACCCCTGCCATAGACTCCGGGAGCCAGCTGACTTACGGAAAGAAGATACCTCTGCCAATGCCTCATGATCGTCTCAGCCTGTTAACAGTAAGCCTTAAGCACCCAGAGGGGGCACCAGGCCCACCTAACCTTGGACCATCCATCTGTGTCCACTTTTCTCCCTTTCAGATGGACTTGGGGTGCTGGGGGGAGGACTCGAAACCCCAGTCCAGAGAGCTCTTCCTTCCTCTGATCTCTTTCATGTTTTTTCTCTAAAAAAGTCTTTAAATGCTCCAATCCCTGTTTTTTTGCAAGAATAGTTAGTCAATCTCTTCTTTGTAACTTTGAGTCTGAGCCCTAGGGGAGTGTGAGAGCCTGGACACTGTTGAGCACATGCGTGTCACCTAGCTGTCTCCAAAAGGACGCCCTAATCTCTGCGGGAGTGATTCAGGTTCTTACTATGCTACGGATTAGGGCAGAGAGATGGAGCGCCTGTGTAAGCCCTGGATCCAGTGTGTGTGGCCTGTTTATGGGAACTTGACTGTAAGCCTGAAGAAGCAGCGTAGAGGCTTAAGCTGCGTCTTTGCACCTGTGGCCATAACGGTGACCTAGCCTCTGTTGAATCCTCACAGGTCGGCAGATGGTCAATAGACTTTTCCACCATAAACCTTCCATGGTGCTGATCTGTCCTGATGCCTCAGAAATACCAGCTCATTTGTTCCTCTCTCACTGTAAGGAAGACACAACTATTGTTTTCATTTTACAGATGAGAAAAGTGCGCCCAGAGAGACTGAACAGTTGTCTGTGTTGTTAAAGACAGGAGCCAGCCCTAGACCCAGGCAGACTGGCTCTTAACACTTGCTAAGAGTATATGGATAGTGAATTTTAAATCATTAATGTTATCAATGCTTATGAGATCATGCTACGACTCAGCAAGAAAAACGGGGATTCCGTGAGGGTTCCATTGGTTTAAACGAGTTGAGCACCAGACATCAAGACTGTACCTCCTCCTGCTCCTGATCACCTGCTGCTCATGGACCCCGTGTTAGTGGATCCGTAGGGATTGGGTATCTATTGCAGTGTATCCCTCACCCCAGGTTACCTTTTCGGTTAAAAGAGCAGCATTACTCTTCTTACTATATAGAGATAAAAGAATCCTATCACCCTTCGTTGTTCGATTTTTGTATAATGCATTTGTTGCTGTTGTTCAGTCACTCAGTTCAGTTCAGTTCAGCCTCTCAGTCGTGTCCGACTCTTTGTGACCCCATGGACTGCAGCACGCCAGGCCTCTATCCATCACCAACTCCCAGACCTTGCTCAAACTCATGTCCATTGAGTCAATGATGCCATCCAACCATCTCATTCTCTGTTGTCCCCTTTTCCTCCTGCATTCTATCTTTTTCAGCATCAGGGTCTTCTCCAGTGAGTCGNTATCCATCACCAACTCCCAGACCTTGCTCAAACTCATGTCCATTGAGTCAATGATGCCATCCAACCATCTCATTCTCTGTTGTCCCCTTTTCCTCCTGCATTCTATCTTTTTCAGCATCAGGGTCTTCTCCAGTGAGTCGGTTTTTTTGCATCAGGTGGCCAAAGTATTGGAGCTTCAGCTTCAGCATCAGTCCTTCCAATGAATATTCAGGGTTGATTTCCTTTAGGATTGACTGGTTTGATCTCCTTGCAGTCCAAGGGACTCTTAAGTGTCTTCTCCAGCATCACAGTTTGAAAGCATCATTTCTTTGGTGCTTGGCTTTCTTTATATTCCAATTCTCACATCCATAGATGACCACTGGAAAACCCATACCTTTGACTGTATGGGCCTTTGTCAGCAGAGTAACATCTCTGCTTTTTAATACACTGTCTAGGTTTATCTAATACGTTACAAACATGAAATCCCTCTCTTTTTGAACTGTTCATTACACACTCTCCGCTACAAACGGTGTTGGGAAGGAAACGCCCTCTTCATCTCGGTGGTGGGACATGGCCTGGTTTTGCAGTTTAGAAATGTATGCTCGTTTTCGGTGTCCGATACACCTCCCCCCCCCATCATCTGCCTTACTGATTCTGGGTAACCATGAACACACGTTATGAGTTCTGTGACTTCTTTGGTGTTGAGCGCACCGCGCAAACTCCTGCTGCTCTGTTCTGCCTTACGTTCCTGCCCGCGCACCGGAGCCTCCGAGCGCGTGCATGCCCTTACTCACTGCTGGACTCTGGACGCTCCTGGCTGTGCTAGTGTGGCGCCCGGACCCGGAGGAGACCGTTTCCGGTGTAAGCCCCATGTCACTTTCTCCTCGGTAGCTCTGATGACTCTTCGGTGCGGTGTGAATTCTGCTCTGCCTCCTGTCTCCTTCTCTAATGTCCTGTGGACTCTGAGCGTGGTTCTGCACGTCAGGCAGCCCAGTTCCGCGGTGGAGCAGGGCCTCTTGTGCACACCGTGTCCCCAGCTCGAGGACTGGTGCAGTGACCTGAAGCTGAGGTCCTGGCTGGCACCATCTTGCCCTCTGAAGACTTCACCCCAACTCTCCTGTTCCTCCCTCGCCTTACGGAGCGCTCACCAGGGGAGTATCCTGCTGCTTCTTGCCGAGATTCACATCACTGTCATACTGTTATCTGCGCTTTCGTTCTGGGGTTCCCCGACACGTGCTCAGGGATCTCCCCTCCTCCTGTCTGCCTCCCCTCCTGTCCTGGATAGCACAGGGGCCTACTGTGAGAGTCGTCCACAGGCCAGGCCACAGACTGCAAGGCCTGCACACGCATGTGCACGTGTGTACAGGTATGTGATATATGTTGCTTTGAAAAGAGCCATTGGACGAGACTGTGTATTTTAAAACATTCAAAAATTTCAGTGTTGACATAATGAAACCTGCCAGAAGAAAGGGCCAGCCACCTGCTGGCTCGTTTTCAGCTTTTGTAGTGACTGAGTTGCTGGCTGTGGGTTCCCAGTGGTGCGGATGCTGGCCCCTGGGGCCTTCCCTGACCCCAGTGTAGACTGAAAATTAGAAGGTTCCCAGACGGTGGCTCTATAAGCGTCTGGCTGGTGCTTGCTGAGGCTGTGAGACTAGAGAAGACAGAGAAAGCATGTGAACTCTGCTCCATCCTGTGGCTGTGTGTCATTTCCCAGGGGAGTTCAGGAGGAGACGGGGAGGGAGTTCAGGAGGGCAGGAGGCCCCCAGACTGCAGCAGAGGTACGTGCAGGGCACGGGGACCCCAGCACTGAGGGCCTGGGAGGGCTGGCACAGTGCCGCGGGCACACAGTGGCAGGAACCAGGCAGTGCTGCCTGGGCTCAGAGGGGGCTGAGCCGGCTGTTGGCAGGCAGCAGACACCCTTCCCCAGCTTCCGGAGATGGCTAGGGTCCTACGCCCTGGGAGGTCTGGGAACCCAGCAGGTTCCGGGGAGCCGAATGAGAAATGAGGGCCAGGACAGACAGCTGTGACTCCCAGAAGCCAAGAATGAGGCTGGACCCAGACGAGCTCAAGTGACAGCTGGGTGTCTTCCTGCCTCTGCATGAAAGTATGTGGTTCTAGTTCACCCCCCCAATGGCTTTGCGGCTGGAAGGAGAGCGATGAGAAGGCCGTGGTCGCTGCCTCAGCCTTCGAGCAGCCATCGGCGCTGTGTGCTCCCCAGCTTCCCGCGCTGGGAGAGTGCCTGCAGTGACCTGCTCCTCTGGCCCAGAAAGTCCGGGTGACCACAAGCCCACTGGCCCAGACCGCCCACAGTCTCTGGAACTAAGGTTTCCTGTGACGCTGAGCATCATCCAGAGACGTGGATTACAAGGGAACCCTGGGGGGCAGAAGAAGCTCTCCAAAAGGGAAAGAGAGTTTTCAGTGTGCTCTCTGCCTCTGCCCTTGCTTCTCAGTTACACATGCGTCTGCCTTGTGATGCAAAGTAAATTATGTGTGTGGGGGTTCTGCTCCCAAACCTTGGGTAGATGCTTAATTTTAAAAGTACACAGATAGTGTCAGGAAATTAATAGTGAAAAGGAAATTCAAATTAAAAGCTGAAACAGTGAGCAAAAGTGTCTCCTCTTCAGGAGCTGGATCCACCCTGTGTCTGTAACGGGGATCAGCACCCTTTGTTGGTTAAGGGCAGCAGAGTAAACGTTTGGGGTCTGCCTGCTGCGTCCTCTCTGTGGCAGGAGCTAAGCTCACCCCTGGAGAGAAGGTGGCCTCGAACCAGATAGAGGGAAATGGCCTGGGTGTGCCACGAGGCTTCACCTAAAAGAGCAGGCAGGGCCCACCTGGACCAACCCCTGGTCAAGGGAAAACCAGAACACCGAACTTCTACCCACAGTTACAGATGATAGGCTGTTCTGAGGGAACAGAGGAGAATATGGACTCGAGAGATGCAAAAGACACCTTTAGGTAATGTTCTTTTTTCTTGGGTAATGGCAATATCTATCCTTTTTTATTGTTGCTGTTAAATTGTAGTTCCTGAGTACCAGCCGTGTTTTCACTCGGCTCTGGAACAGATAAGCGCGTATCTTGGTGACCTCTGACCTCTAGATTACAGTCTAGCTGGGGCAGGAGCCAGTGAAACGACAGGGCATCCCACAGAGTGTGGGGGAGGAGGGAGCCCTGGTGACCTGGGGGCAGCTTGTGGCTCGAGAGGGGTGAGCACTGCTGGTGTGCCTGGGAGGCATGTGAGCAGGCAAGACTGGCATCAAGCGTCAGGGTTGGAAGTGAAGCCAGGTAGCCAGGCACTGGAGGAGCGGCTGTGCTGTGCGCGCCTTGGAGGCTTCATCCCTGGGAAGCACCCATGACTGTGGGCTCCTTACGGGGCTGTCTTGAGGACAGAGAAAGGTAATGTTGGTGCCACACCCTCGGCAGCTCCTGGGACCTGGGAAACCATTTGTCAAGTAGCTGAGTGCTGGAGGTGGACGTGATGACTACTTAATAAAATGCGATGAGGTGGAGTTCCACGGAGAACAGAAGAATTTCCCAAAAACACTTTGGCCATGTAGCCTGGTCAAGAGTCTGCTGTGTCCTCTGCTCTTAGGATAGCGGGAACCCCTGCTTTATGACTGTCCGAGCCCCAAGGACCCGGAGGAACTGGCGGGCGAGAGGGACAAAGGAGGCAGCTCACGTGTCCCAGCAACGGGACACTGACCCCAGGAGAGCCACCCCGGGGGATGGGGGGGCGTCACGGCTGCTGTGGAGGCGCCAGTAGGGACCCGTGGAGATGCCTGCAGGCAGTCTGAGGGGAGGAGGGCAGGAGACAAGACTCAGACCTGTCAGCGCAGAAGTAACTCCAGGTCCTGAGTCGGGGCCCGGGCAGGAGGAACATGAGGGCGTGTGGCCTCGAGTCCACCAGCAGGTCAACTGCTGGCCCAGCCCTGCACGGGGCTCCCTGCCCTTCCCTGTGGAGGCCAGAGGGCTGAGCAGTGGTCAGGGGTGCAGAGGGCCAGGCCGTGAGAGCCCCACAGCCCTGAGCAGACCTGCAGAGCCTCAGGCATCCCTGCCTGGAGCCCAGCCAGCCGCAGGGCCGCGGGGGCTCCTTCCTGCCCCAGGATACCCTTCCAGGACACGGCGGGGGCACGGCCAGGCCAAGGATGGACTGCCAGCAAGCTCCTGTTCATGGGGCCCCGGCTCATTCATCCTCCGTGACTTTTTTCCTTTTTTTTTAAGGGTGGAGGAGCTGTGTGCTTCCAGTACCTGTGGGAGGGTGCAGGGTGAGAAAGTGGCTGTCTGTCCAGAAGATGGGGTGATTCGTGGTCCTCCCTGGCTGTGGATGCCAAGCTGGTGCCTCAGCCAGAGCAAATTGTGCGTCCCCGGACCCCTGTCTCCTCTGCTAATGTGTCACTATCACTGAATTAATTCAGCGGAAATTCTTTCCTTGGACTGATGGTCACAGTTAGACCAGAGCACTGATTCTGGAACCAGAGAGGAATTTGGACATTTTTGCTCTTTCACTCTGGGCAGCAGTGACTACTTGGAAATTCTCCAGGAGTCATCTAGAAGCCCCCATATTTGCATCAAGGACGGAACTGTCTCTGGCTCACGCCTAACCGCTCCTCTAGCCCGGGAGCTCTGCATCTGTGCTCCAGGCCTTGCATCCCACCCCCCGCAGGGGACAGGTCCCTCTCAGGACTGAGATCCCAGCATGTCAGGGAAAGACGATGACAAAGCTGAGAGGGGGTGATCGCCCTATGGGTTCTGAAATGAAGGGGGGAGGGGAGACAGAGTCCTATTTATTTATTTACATATACTTATTGATTTATTTATAAATTCTAATAAAGAGTAGAGATTTATGTAGAGTTTTCCTTTACATTTAAAAAATTTTTTAGTTGAACTATAATTGCTTTACAGAATTTTGTGGTTTTCTGTCGTGCACCAGTAAGAATCAGCCATGGGTATACACATGTCCCCTCCCTCACGGACTTCCCTCCCTCTCCCTCCCCATCCCACCCTTCTAGATTGTCACAGAGCCCCTGTTTGAGTTCCCTGAGTCACACAGCAAATTCC
>SJYV01010011.1:285407-353108 GCA_006410875.1 Neotragus pygmaeus
TATCAGTATATGATATTTATATTTCTCTTTCTGAGTTACTTCACTCAGTATAATGTGCTCTAGGTTCGTCCACCTCATTAGAACTGACTCAAATGTGTTCCTTTTTATGGCTGAGTAATATTCCACTGTGTATATGTAGCACAACTTCTTTATGCATTCATCTGTCGATGGACATCTAGGTTGCTTTCATGTTCTAGCTGTTGTAAACCGTGCTGCAGTAAACACTGGGGTACACGTGTCTTTTTCAATTTTGGTTTCCTCAGGGTATATGCCTAGAAATGGGATTGCTGGGTCATATGGTGGTTTTATTCCTAGTTTTTTAAGGAATCTCCATACCATCTTCCATAGTGGCTGTGTCAATTTACATTCCTACCAACAGTGCAAGAGGGTTCCCTTTTCTCCACACCCTCCCCAGCGTTTATGGTTTGTAGACTTTTTGATGAGGGCCAGTCTGACTGGTGTGAGGTGGTATCTCATTGTGGTTTTGATTTGCGTTTCTCTAACAACGAGTGACGTTGGGCATCTTTTCATGAGCTTGTTAGCCATCTGTATGTCTTCTTTGGAGAAATGTCTCTTCAGGTCCCTTTCTCACGTTTTGATTGGGTTGTTTGCTTTTCTGGTATTGAGTTGTATGACGTGCTTGTATATTTTGGAAATTAATTCTTGGTCAGTATGTAGAGTTTTAAAACTAGTTTGAATAAAGTTGTTGGTGTAGCATCAGAAAACCACACGGAAAGCTGCATAGACCTGGGAAGTGACCACGTTAGTATTGGGGGCAGTGGAGTCCTGTGAGGCCAGTAAAAAATGATTAAGTAGTGTGGTGGGGGCTCTCTGATTGGCCTGGAAGTATGTGCACCAATATCGGAACATTTGAAAAACAGATTAAATGTACTATTAAGGACCACCCAACTTTAGTTGGAATAGTTTAGAATATTGCAGGCACGCATTTGTATAGTCAGCAAAATAGAAAAAAGGCTGACTGGATAGACACCAACCCCAACTACTGTTCCCTCCAGATCTGATACTGCAGGCAGTTTATATTTCAGAGGAGCTCTGTGGGGCAGACGCACATGCCAACCTAGGCCGGAGCTGCTGTTACACTTTAAAAAAATTATTTTTAATTGAAGGATAACTACACTTTTGTGTTGGTTTCTGCCATACGTCAACATGGATCAGCTATAGGTATACATAGGTCCCCTCTCTTTTGATCACACTGTTTTAGTTATTATAAAATAACTCTAAAATCTGCTCGCAGCTATTCATACAGATGTAACACCACACACACATGGTCCTCGAGTATTCATCCTTTTCTGCAGTTTATTCTCCGATGGCCCTGTAGGTCACTAGGACTTGCAGACCTAAATCACGGTGCAGCCCCACGCACGTGTGTCCAAGTGGCCAGCATCCTGAATGCAGCAGCAGCGAACACTGGTGAGGAGGGGGCACCGCAGGAAACCCAACGTGCCTGTTCGTCTTAGTTCTCATTTTGAGGGTTCTAAGTCTCGATGGCACCCCACTCCAGTACTCTTGCCTGGCAAACCCCATGGACGGAGGAGCCTGGTGGGCTGCAGTCCANGCATCACCGACTCGATGGACATGAGTCTAAGTGAACTCCAGGAGTTGGTGATGGACAGGGAGGCCTGGCATGCTTTGATTCATGGGATTGCAAAGAGTTGGACACGAATGAGCGACTGAACTGAACTGATTGTGGGGGTCTATCCTGTGCATTCTAGAATTCTTAGCTTTATATTTGGACTCTACATATTGGATGCCAGAAGAACCCCCTAACCCCTAACCCCCAGGTTGTGACAGCCATAGATGCATCCAGCATTGTCCACTGTCCTCTGGGGAATAAAATCACTGTCTCGTGGGTACTGGTTATCTTTCTCTTCTCCCCGTGCTCTGTACATAGAAATAGTAACATTTATCCCTGCTAGCTTGCAATGTGCCAGGTAAAGTGTCAGGCACCTTCCATGCATCATCTCATTAAGTCTTCAAAACATCCCATTATCTTTAAATTTTTTCTTATAGGTGAGCGAGGCTGAGGTGCTTGGGTAGATTAGTAAATCACCTGGAGTCACATAGGTGCTGAGGGTGAAGCTGAGATTTTTCTCAGCTCCGTGTGTCTCCAGAGCCCTGAACTTCATAAGAAGTGTTTTCACTAAACTACTTAGTTGTTTGGAGCTCCAAATTAATCAGACTCTGAATATATTTGTTGTTTTGGATTTGTTCAGCTAGTAAGCTGGAAGAAAATTTGAATGGGATTGTAGGTCATGTATTTCTTTACGGTTTATTATTATTTTTACTACATCACTGCTTTTTATTGTTAATCCTTTCTCACTAAAATACCATCATCGACACAAATATTATCAAAACAAAATCTTTCTTCTGAGTCTAATTTCTTAGCATAAATCTCACCTTTCTTGTTGTTTAGTTGCTAACTCATGTCCAACTCTTTGAGACCCCATGAACTATAACCCACCAGGCTCCTCTGTCCAAGGGGTTTTCCAGGCAAGGATACTGGAGTGGGTTGCCATTTCCTTCTCCAGGGGATCTTCCCAACTCAGGGATTGAACATTCATCTCCGCATTGGCAGGTGGATTCTTTACCATGGATCCACCGAGGAAACCCAAATGTCACCTTACTAAACATAAAAAATAAAATAATTTCTTTGTAGGTGAACTACTACTTTTCTGAATCATCTTCAGATNTCATTTGGTTCTTTCATGCCTTGGGGGAGGGCGGGGGTGGGGAGACGCCTTAGAGCCTCTGTAAGGAATTTTTCTTATTTTTCAAACTTCCTGCCTGGCTGTCACAGGAGCATACAGTGGCCTGTGGACGTCAAAGCGGGCTGCCAGTTCTTCTGTTCATCCACCCCATCAGTCAGCTGTTCCTCCCACCTTTTCATCAGAGGGACTCTGAAAACACATGGAAACCCCCAGAGTGTAGTGTATGGGGAAAGCAGAATCTGGACCCATAGTTGCGGATATGGATAATGGGAATTCAGATGCCAGATTGCCCACTTCCTGATTAGGTAATCTTACAAGAATTACTTCAGTTCTCTGCCCTGTGGTCCCTGCACTCGGTTAATATACACGAAGCACTGGATGCCTGGTGTGTGATACTGACACTCATTTCCTCGTGAACAGGGACTGAGATGTATTTTTGCCATGTGTTTAGCATAGAGCCCGGGACACGTTAAACCCTCCGCTGTGGTCAGTGGTCTTTTTACTATGATTGCTATCATCATGCTCTTGTTGGTAGAGTTGCTGCGTGACCAGGGCGTTGCACGTCTGTTCTGGGAGCCACACAGCTGCTCTGTGATAATGACCTTGTGTGTCTCCTTACTTCTAGGAGTGATGAGAGGCCTGGACAAGGGCAGGAGTGGTCCTGGTGTCAGCTTTGTTCATGTTCCCTTCCCTTGGGTAAACGAACAAGAGGGCCCAGACCCACTGCTCCATAGGGTCAAATGAAATTGAAATGGTTACAATTGAAAGCGAAAGTCACTCAGTCGTGTCCAACTCTTTGTGACCCCATGGACTATACAGTCCGTGAAATTCTCCCAGCCAGAATACTGAAGTGGGTAGCCTTTCCTTTCTCCAGGGGATCTTCCCAACCCAGGGATCGAACCCAGGTCTTCCGCATTGCCGGCCAATTCTTTACCAGCTGAGCCACCAGGGAAGCCCAAGAATACTGGAGTGGGTAGCCTATCCCTTCTCCAGAGGATCTTCCCGACCTGGGAATCGAATCAGAGTCTCCTGCATTGCAGGTGGATTCTTTACCAGTTGAGCTATCGGTTACAATTGAAAGGNGAGCCACCAGGGAAGCCCAAGAATACTGGAGTGGGTAGCCTATCCCTTCTCCAGAGGATCTTCCCGACCTGGGAATCGAATCAGAGTCTCCTGCATTGCAGGTGGATTCTTTACCAGTTGAGCTATCGGTTACAATTGAAAGGGAACTTACATGTCTTTCTGTGTGTGCATGCTAAGTTGTGTCCCACTCTTTGTGATGCCACAGACTGTAGCCCACCAGGCTCCTCTGTCCATAGGATTCTCCAGGCTAGAATACTGGAGGGGGTTGCCATTCCATTCTCCAGGGGACCTTCCCGACCCAGGGATCAAACCTGCATCTCTTAAGTCTCCTTCATTGGCAGGTGGGTTCTTTACCACTCGCGCCACCTGGGAAGCCCCAAAAATGTCTTTCTGGAAGTCCTTCATTTCATGCATGAGGCATCAGGCCCAGGAGTGTCAATGACACTTGGAGACAGACTTGAGCCCTTGAGTCTTAGGGCTTAGTCCAGGGGCCGTCCCGCGGGCCTGCCGGCCTTCTGTCAGGGTGGGGCTGGCGGGAAGGGGCACAGCTCATGGGCTCCACTGTCAGTACAGAGAGTACCCCACGACGCTTACTCCTGCTCTACCCCTCACTGAGATGAGATGATGAGATGATGATGGATCCCCTGGTTCAATTCTGTATCATGGCTTCTCTGTGTCCCCATATTTTCAATGCTGAATTTCCTACTGAAGGAGTAGGGATCTTGTTAAAAAGTAAGAACACCCATCTCAAGGCCACCCGCTGTCTTCCTCAGTCCCACTGAGTGTCCCCAAGCCCTGCTTCAGGGTGCAGACAGGGGTGCAGGGACACTTCTGACCACTGGGCCCACGTGGGCAGTGGCCGGGAGCTGGGGGGACCCCTGACCCATCTCCTTACATGCCTGCCCCCTTATGAATAGGACGCATTCAGAGAATGTGAATGGTCAGTCTCTTCTGCATTTTGGATGAACTACCTACAAAAGGTTTCTCTGAACTGCATTTCACCTTCCTGTGTGTGTCTGCCCACCAGCCTGGGCCTTGAAAGCCTGCTTGTGGCCTGTGCCACCTCTGGGCCAGGAGGAGGCCAGGAAACAGGTGTGGAAGGTGATGGGCTGGGGTCGCAGCCGTGGGAGTGCACTGAGGGGGAGCCTGGGCGGGCCAGGGCTGAGACTGAGCGACGGTCCCCTCATCCCCTGCCAGAACGCTGCCAAGTCCCATGCTGTTTGCTCCCTGAACGGTGTCCGGCAGGAACAGCCAGGCTGCCTGGCCAGGCCCCAGCATCCCTGCGGTAGCCATGCCCTTGGTGGTGAATTCAGGGTCAAGGGCATGAATGGCTTGGCCAGCGCCACCCAGGACCATCACAGGAATCCCAGGAGCGCAGCCCAGATGCCTCTCTCCCTGAGGCACTGTACTGAGCTGGGGCTTCCAGGCTCCTTCCTAGGTTGAGATACTGTGACTCTGTAGTCGTCTCTCCGAAATGATACTTCATTCAGAGGTGATGGGAAAAACAGGGACTTGGAAGCTCTGCTCAAACCAGCAGCGCAGACCTGTTGTCTCCTGCTAGCCTCTCGCAGCCTGCCCCAGGGCCTGCAGAGCCTAGGTTCCTAAGGACCAGATACGAGGAGGAGTCCAGTGATGGGTGTTTGCTTGCTCCAAGAATCCCATCCACTTGGAAACAGAGCATTCAGAGGGTTTGCAAGTTTTCTCCCAAAGATGATGGTTTCCTCCTTTAGGCAGTTCTTACAGAGGTGTCCCTTGTGGCTCAGATGGTAAAGAATCTGCCTGCAACGCAGGAGACCCGGGTTCAATCCCTGGGTCAGGAAGATCCCCTAGAGGAGGGCATGGCAACCCACTCTGGTATTCTTGCCTGGAGAATTCCATGGACAGAGGAGCCTGGGGAGCTATGGTCCACACAGTTGCAAAGAGTCGGGCACGACTGAGACACTCACGCTTTCACTTTCAGGCAGTTCTTATATGGTGACTTTGAACTTCTGAGCACTGGCGATGAGTGAGTCAGAGAAAGCTAAACCAGCATGAGATGGTTCTCCCACCCCATCAGATAGAGGAGACACTGGAAGCCCAGCAAGGTGGAATGACTGCATGAAGGTCACACGGACAGCATCCGTATTGGAGCGCTCGGATTCCCTTTGCCTGCCCTGCCCAGCTTGAACACAGTCTGAGTCTTTGGTTAAGAGCGAAAACGAAGCTTCCTGAGCAGTCCCTTCAAAATAGCACTTAGGAAGAAGCAGGGGCCATCAGAACAAGAAAGGGCAAACACCAGTGTGCCTCTGTGCACTGCTCCACCCAGTTTCTCATCTTTATATTACCAAAAAAAAAAAAAAAGGTCTCAAATAACCCAAACAGGCAGGGTCTGATCTGCAGACAGTCTGCAGGCATCCGCCCAAGAAACTGCCGGTCGGCCGGTCCATCCTCCTCTGATTTATGTTGTGTGTGTTAAGCCTTAAATTGTTGAGACTCTGGCTGGCTGCAGTGGTATTACTGGAGGGTTGGTGCATGTTTTCAGCTCACAGAGCTGGCTCCGGGGACTGGAGGTGTTGGCCCCGAATCAAGTTCAATCTCACACCTGTCTGAGACAATGAGGGCCTTGTTAGACGCATCTCCAGCCCAGGCGGCTCGGCCTGCTTACTTCTCGACATTCAGAACAGGGAGGGAGGGGAACCTGGGCAGGGGGCGGGGGCTAGAAGAAGCCAAGCTGAGCCTGGGACATGCTGAGGTCGCCACCTCCCTGGCCCTCTCCTTCCTCCTCATCCTCCCCAACCCCATTTTATAAACCTTTCCTTATTTTTGGAAATTATTTTAAAAAATACAAATAAACAATACTAACAGTAGCACCCTTATGAAGGAGAGTTTCCTACTGCAAAACAAGCAGTCCAGGGCCTGCTGGAGACTAAATTCAGTTGCAGCCCCAGGGTTGGGGTGGGGGGGTGAGGAAGTGGGTTAGCAAGGTGTCTTAGCAGGGGTGGAACACCACCCCCCACCCCCCCCCCAACCAGGGCTGATGCTTGAGCTCCTCCCATGCTGATGGGGTCTTTCCCTGGTTTCCCCTTCCATTGGTGATGTGTCAGTGATGGGAGCGGAAGGGAGCTTCCTGCTCAGCATTGTATCACGATACTCACTACACGGCAGACGGTGCTGTTGCTGTTCCGCCTTCCTGTCCCTTGTCCCAGGCAGAGAAGACGCGGCCGCCAGCACTTTAGTCTGCGGGCCCTTTGCAAGTCCGCTTTTTCCCTGAGACCCCTGACCCTAGGCAGCCACATGGGTGGGACCTTCTCTGGGTCTAGGCTGATGCCCCTCAAGGCCAGTGGCTCTGGGTGGCCTTTATCCAGTCAAAGCCATCCTGGGATGACTTTGTCTTCATAGGGAGGGGTGGTGTGGAGGCCTGTGGGAGAACCATCCCGAAGGGAGTTCCCCAGAGTTAGGAAAACCACCCCTTGGTGCCAGACTCCCCAGTGGGGAGCCCACCTTGGGGGTTCCTCTCCCGTGGAGCTGCCATGTTTTGGCCGCCAACACCTCCCAGCCTCCCTTCTCTTAAGGTAAAAGCGAGGCTCTTACCCTGAGCTGGGAGGCATCTGGGCACTGGTGGTCACTCCATTCTGCAAGAAACAGGCAGCCCCATCCTACTTGCTGGCAGACAACTGCATAAGCATTAAAGGTCCCTGCAGGTCTCATGATCCCAGCCTCGGAGACATGGCACAGGACACCCAAGGCCTAAGACTTACCCGAGGGGAAGTGGGACCTGGCATTTTCTTAGCACAAATCACCTTTAAAAACAAAATATTTCTTTACGGCTGTCGCTGCCTGGGCATTTCTCTGGCTGTGCTGCTTGGGCTTCTCACCACGGCGGCTTTTCTCTTGTTGTAGATCATGGGCTCGGGGGTGCTCGGCCTTCAGCAGCTGTGACACATGGGCTCCTGGGCTTGAGAGCGTGAGATGTGTAGTCGTGGTGCTTGGGCCTAGTTGCTCCACGGCTCATAGATCTTCCCAGATCGGGGATGGCACCCCGTGTCTCTTGCACTGGCAGGCGGATTCTTTACCACTGAGCACACCAGGGAAGCCCTGCATAGATCACCTGGAACAGGTATCTCTTTGTGAATATCAGCCAAAGTCCCCAAGGGACGAGAGGCTCACTTTTCAGGGGTGACAGAGTGAGGCATGTAAACAGCAAGTGACAGAAAAACCTGGGAACTCACTCTGGCTCCCCTCCAACCTGGCCGTGGTTCCCTTCTCTGTGACCTTGGGTGTGACCTTGACCACAAACATGAAGACCCCCTGCGGTGAGAGGTGGCATCACCAGCCTCCATTGTGAAGCTCCTCCTCCCATCTAGACACATCACCCAGCGAGGATCTGATGACCACAGAGGGCTGGTCCAGAAATAACAGGGCCCACTGACCTCATAGCTCTGACCTTCCCCACTGACCTCATAGCTCTCCATCCATCGGAGGCCCGGCCTGTCTCTGGGCCATGAGATGGTCCACAGAGAGCCCACCCATGCTCCGAAATGACTGAAGAGGCAAGCAGATAAGCCTGAAAGGCTGTCTCTTATACACATCTAGATGTGTATAAGAGACAGCTTGGAGACAGACTTGAGCCCTTGAGTCTTAGGGCTTAGTCCAGGGGCCGTCCCGCGGGCCTGCCGGCCTTCTGTCAGGGTGGGGCTGGCGGGAAGGGGCACAGCTCATGGGCTCCACTGTCAGCACAGAGAGTACCCCACGACGCTTACTCCTGCTCTACCCCTCACTGAGATGAGATGATGAGATGATGATGGATCCCCTGGTTCAATTCTGTATCATGGCTTCTCTGTGTCCCCATATTTTCAATGCTGAATTTCCTACTGAAGGAGTAGGGATCTTGTTAAAAAGTAAGAACACCCATCTCAAGGCCACCCGCTGTCTTCCTCAGTCCCACTGAGTGTCCCCAAGCCCTGCTTCAGGGTGCAGACAGGGGTGCAGGGACACTTCTGACCACCGGGCCCACGTGGGCAGTGGCCGGGAGCTGGGGGGACCCCTGACCCATCTCCTTACATGCCTGCCCCCTTATGAATAGGACGCATTCAGAGAATGTGAATGGTCAGTCTCTTCTGCATTTTGGATGAACTACCTACAAAAGGTTTCTCTGAACTGCATTTCACCTTCCTGTGTGTGTCTGCCCACCAGCCTGGGCCTTGAAAGCCTGCTTGTGGCCTGTGCCACCTCTGGGCCAGGAGGAGGCCAGGAAACAGGTGTGGAAGGTGATGGGCTGGGGTCGCAGCCGTGGGAGTGCACTGAGGGGGAGCCTGGGCGGGCCAGGGCTGAGACTGAGCGACGGTCCCCTCATCCCCTGCCAGAACGCTGCCAAGTCCCATGCTGTTTGCTCCCTGAACGGTGTCCGGCAGGAACAGCCAGGCTGCCTGGCCAGGCCCCAGCATCCCTGCGGTAGCCATGCCCTTGGTGGTGAATTCAGGGTCAAGGGCATGAATGGCTTGGCCAGCGCCACCCAGGACCATCACAGGAATCCCAGGAGCGCAGCCCAGATGCCTCTCTCCCTGAGGCACTGTACTGAGCTGGGGCTTCCAGGCTCCTTCCTAGGTTGAGATGCTGTGACTCTGTAGTCGTCTCTCCGAAATGATACTTCATTCAGAGGTGATGGGAAAAACAGGGACTTGGAAGCTCTGCTCAAACCAGCAGCGCAGACCTGTTGTCTCCTGCTAGCCTCTCGCAGCCTGCCCCAGGGCCTGCAGAGCCTAGGTTCCTAAGGACCAGATACGAGGAGGAGTCCAGTGATGGGTGTTTGCTTGCTCCAAGAATCCCATCCACTTGGAAACAGAGCATTCAGAGGGTTTGCAAGTTTTCTCCCAAAGATGATGGTTTCCTCCTTTAGGCAGTTCTTACAGAGGTGTCCCTTGTGGCTCAGATGGTAAAGAATCTGCCTGCAACGCAGGAGACCCGGGTTCAACCCCTGGGTCAGGAAGATCCCCTAGAGGAGGGCATGGCAACCCACTCTGGTATTCTTGCCTGGAGAATTCCATGGACAGAGGAGCCTGGGGAGCTATGGTCCACACAGTTGCAAAGAGTCGGGCACGACTGAGACACTCACGCTTTCACTTTCAGGCAGTTCTTATATGGTGACTTTGAACTTCTGAGCACTGGCGATGAGTNCACTCAAAAAATGAATATCATGGCATCCAATTCCATCAATCATGGCAAATAGATGGAGAAACAATGCAAACAGTGACAGGCTTTATTTTCCTGGGCTCCAAAATCACTGCAGATGGTGACAGCAGTCATGAAAATAAAAGACGCTTGCTCATTGGAAGAAAAGCTACAACAAACCTAGACAGCATATTCAAAAACAGAGACGTTACATTACCAACAAAGTTTTGTCTAGTGAAAGCTATGGTTTTTCCAGTAGCCATGTCAAATATGAGCATTAGACCATAAAGACTGAGTGCTGAAGAACTGATGCTTTTGAACTGTTGTGTTGGAGAAGACTGTTGAGAGTGCCTTGGACTGTAGGGAGATCAAACCAGGCAATCGTAAGGAAATCAGTCCTGAATATTCATTGGAAAGACTGATCCTAAAGCTGAAGCTCCAATACTTTGGCTACCTGATGTGAAGAGACAATTCACTGGAAAAGACCCTGATGCTGGGAAAGAGTGAAGGCAGGAGGAGAAGGGGACAACAGAGGATGAGATNTGGTGGTATTTCTTCTTCTTGGATCTGTCACAGCTGTGATGGGGGACGTTCATAGATCAGTTTCTGGACCACATTGTTTAGGAGCAGGGGGCCCTCCACTGCCCTTGGGCTGGTTGGGGGGGACCCTCCACTGACCTTGGCCTGGTTGGGAGGGCCCTCCACTGCCCTTGGGCTGGTTGGGGGGACACTCCACTGATCTTGGGCAGGTGGGGGGCCCTCTGCTGACCTTGGCCTGGTGAGGGAGCCCTTCACTGACCTTGGTCTGTTCAGGGTGGTGCCCTTTCTTTGCCTTTGGCCTGGTGGGGGGTCCCTCCGCTGACCTCGGCCTGATATAGATGGAAGCCCTCCACTGCCCTTGGCCTGGCTGGGGGTGGAGAGGCCTTGGCACAGGGTGAACCATTGTACGGGGTGGGGGCTGCATGTCTGGAGCCATCTTCCTGAAGCCCAACAGCTCCTGGGCCTGCTGTCTGGGCACATCTCCCTGGCGAGGTGCCGTTGTCTTTTACATTCACAGCACATTGAACTACAGCATTGTGAAGGGCTTGGCTTCTTAATGATGACTCACCATGCGTGGGACCCTGTGTGTGAGTGACACAGGCACGGTCTTTTAAAACAGCGTCCCACGTGCACCCGGGAGAAAAGTCGCCCATGCAGGTTGATTTCCCTGATGCGAGAGGGAAGCGTGTTACCTCTACAGCAAGTTGGGGATAAATTGCATTAACTCAGGAGCAAGGCGCTGCCTGGCACAGCCTGGGTGTGCAGCAGCTGGAACAGTCCCCTTCCGTTTGTCCAGACTTGGGTGGCCCAGAAAGCAGCGGGTGCTGCATGTCTGGTACTGTCTAGAGGTGGGCAGAGGGCCCACAGACACATGTTTTTCAGAACAGTATTCAGAATTTCGAGACCATTTATCCCAGTGTAGAGTAGCATCAAAACCGTATGCGGCGTGGGCGCCTCTGGTTCAAGGTGATGGCAGATGTGGACTTGGGGCCACTTAACTAGAGTCCTCACCTCGCCTTTAGTGGCAGCCGTGGTCTACCGGCCACAGCACCTGTCTCGGGGGACACAGCTGCCTTCTTACTAAAGAGACGTATTGCTTAGTTTGCTGTGGGCTGTTACCAGGTAAATATGACAGTTTACGGTCCATGACAGTGAATGGGTATGTGTCCTAAAGGAAGCTTTCTTTTTGTGGCTGAGTCCTGAGTGCAGGATGGAGAGAGGCAGATGTGTATCTCCTCCATGAAGGAAGACCACTTCCAGTTTGGTCTTAAGGGCTTCCCAGGTGGGAACTTTAGCCTGAAGCTGGAGGCGGAGCTGCGTGTCTCCCAGGGTGTCAGACCAGGAGCCCTTCTCCCAGCAATGAGAGGCTGAAGCAGAGCCAGAGCCCAGGGCCTGCTTGGGAAGAAGCCAGGCTGAGCAGGAAAAGCGCAAGTATTTAGGGAACTGTGATCCCATGTTCTAAGCGGAGACTGGCCCACATCCCTCGGGCTCCTGGGAGAGCGGATTCCCTGTGTTGAACGTGCAGGGCTTTTGCACAACTTCAGGCCTCTGTGTCTGCTTTGCCCACACGCTGGAATGCTTGCCCCCGTCACACTCCTCCTGGCTCATCCTGGGAGCACCTTGTGACCTGGGAACAGGTCCTTGCTTTGGCCTTACCTGCTCCACCTCCTGGGAGGTTCTGGCATTTAGTGCCTACAACCGCAGGTCTTTGCTTCTATACCCCTGTTAGGATGAGTGGTCTTGGGAGTCAGGGAATTTGATCTCCTTGCTCACTTGTCTAGAACGGCATCGTAGATACTCAGCAATATTCATTGTGGAGCTTAGAGACCCAGGCACCCACCATGTTTAAGGACAGGGCCAGGCTGCTGATCACTTACCACTGTCCACTCCTGCATGAAGATTTAGCTACATGGTCTCCCTCCATCTGGGAGAACTGGTCATTTAACCAGCAAATTTATCAAGCAGCAGTTAGATTTTAGGAAGAAAAAAGAAAAAGTAGGATATTTTTTCTTCTTTTCCTGAGACTGACAACTCATTTGAATTGACAAAATGTGTTTGTGTGTATACATCTGTACAGACATATATGTACACACACACACACACGCACACACATCCATCCATCCATACAGACATGCACACTTCCTTTTTTTCTCAACTTTTTATTGACGTGTAGTTGGTTTGTAATCTGATGTTAGTTTCAGTGATATATATTATTTTTATGTAATCTATATTATATGTAGATTCTCTTCCATTACAGGTTATTACAAGATACTCAATATAGTCCCCTGTGCTGTGTAGTAGGTCCTTGGTGTTTATCCGTTTTGTGTATAGTAGTGTGGATCTGGTAATCTCAAACACACGATCTGTCCCAGCCCCGCTTTCTGCTTTGGTAACCAGAAATTGAGTGTAGTTTCTCTGTCAGTGAGTTTGTTTCTGTCTCATAGGCAGGTTCATTCATATCACTTTTTAGATTCCACATATAGGTGATGGCATCTGTCTTTTGCTCTCTCACTGCATTAATATGATAACCTCTGGGCCCATCCATCTTGTAGCAAATGGCATCATTTCATTCTGGAAAAGACTCTGAGGCTGGGAGGGATTGGGGGCAGGAGGAGAAAGGGACGACAGAGGATGAGATGGTTGATGTCATCACCGACTCGATGGATGTGGGTTTGGGTGGACTCTGGGAGTTGGTGATGGACAGGGAGGCCTGGCGTGCTACAATTCATGGAGTCGCCAAGAGTCGGACACGACTGAGCGACTGAACTGCACTGCACTGAATACTCTGTTGTATATGTGTACCACATCTTCTTTATCCATTCCTCTGCCAAAGGACGGAGGGTTGTCTCCATGTCTCCTGTGAACACTGAAGTGCATGTATCTTTTTGATACATCTTTGTCCAGGAGTGGGACTGCTGGGTTAGACGGCAGCTGTTTAGCTCTGTGGAACCTCCACGCTGTGCCCCGTAGAGGCTGCTTCAGCCTCACTCCCTCTCTCATACGTGCACATTGAGTGATGAACAAGCCCCTGAGCTGCATGAGGGCCTAGGGCTCGAGTTCCACAGTCAAGTACCAGCCTCAGCACTTTACTACTGCGCAGCACAGGACGTGACCCAAAACAAAGTGAGGAAGAGACTGTTTCCAGGAGCAGAGGGAGGGGAAGAGCTTCAAGGTGGGGAAAGCAAATGAACCAAAGTTTGAAGGTAAAAAATGAGCATGGACTTTACAGGGGGCAGTGAGGAAACTGAAGGCTTCATAGTGAGATTTTGGAACCAGTGAGAAGCTCGAATACAAAATGTTGCTTTTGAGCTGCACGAATCTGAGCGCCTCGGAGACTGTTCAACATGGTGTGTGACTTTGTATTGGACAAGATTCAGCATACCTTGTTGATTTCAGTTGTGTAGAAACTACCAGGACAGTACATGACACTTTCAGAGATTTTTTTTTTTGATCAGAGATTTTTAAAAATTTAATCAAAGAGATTTTTTTCAAAAAAGACAAGCTTTAGATTCACAAGAGCCTACTGTCCATTGAGGAAAACTGACCATTCTGTAATGTGACATGCTGCTCTCTACTGCAGTCCATCCGTGGGAGCGTGAGAGAGAATACCCCAGCTCCTTCTGGGCAGATCTGAGAGGGCTTGGTGAGGAGTGTTGCGTTGAGCTGGTGACAAGCTGAGTGTGTGCGTGGGAGGACACGCGTCCTGATGAGCTGACTGTGAAGACCACAGGCAGGCCGAGCGTTTCCAGCCTTTGCGGTGGGGAGCAACTCACGGCTTTGAACGAGGGAAATGTTTAAAATGTGTTTCATTTCTCTAAACATGGTATTGTGTTTATACACCCTGTATCTAATACACCCAGTATTGGAAGGATCTGCGGGTCTGTTTCTTTGTTCTTCCTCCTGGTTCTTGCTCAGGATACCGCGTTTCCATGTGTCCTTTGTGATTTTATCTCTTTCCTCTTGTTACGGTTACTATAAGGCACTGGTATTCCTTGGAAGGCTGTCTGTGAGAATTCCTTGCAGGGAGGGCCTGCTCTGCTAGCCATCTAAAGAAACTGCCAGCCTGGGACTGTTTCAGACCACATCCAAGCCCGGGGGGTGTTTTCACGGCAGTAGTCTAGGCTGTAAGTCTAGACAAAGGTCGTTCGTGGTTTCACCTTCCCTGGACTTCCCCCCCGCTGCTGTCCTGAAATGAGGCAACGTCCTTTGCCAGGTTCTGGCCAGACTCGTGGGTGGACAGTCCTGACGTCTGGTCACGCTGACCCTGCGGGCCTCTCGGGGAGGGGTCTCCGCTCTCCAGGGAGGGTGCTGTGATTATGAAACTCTGTACCTGAAGCCAGCCTGGGGTCTCTTCCTCTGTCTGAGGTTTTTATGAGGCTGTGAAAACTGAGGCCCATTCTCTGGCTTCTGGAATGTTCCCTCAGGGTGAGTGAGGTTTCAGAGCTCTGCTCTCCACTCTGTGCTCCACCCACAGGGATCCTTACTTCCTGAGAGCACTTCAGTGTGTTGGAAGATGAGATTTATGTTTTATCAAACATTGCTAAATTGTTTGCAGTGATGGATCAAAATACCTGGCCAGCTCTCTTACCTGAAACAAAAGTTCTAAAATAAGATTTGTGTTTTAGGAAACCCGCTTTGCAGAAATGGGTTCCTTCCACTTTGCAGAGGAAGAGGTAGGAGGGGGCTGTGACGGTACAAGTGGCAGGTGATGGGAATCTGAACCAGGGCGATGGGAAGGATAACATCTCCTCTGGGCTTGTGGTCCGGGTGCCGGTGGGCATGTCGTAGAGGGGACTGAAGGAAATTTCTGAAACTGAGGAGAGGTTGAGGTTAAAGACATATTCCAACAGCCTCCCACACGAGGGGAGTGAGAAATACCCCAGGGAGAGCCTGTTAGAGAGGAGGCGGGCACTTGAGAAGTGCCTAGAGGTCAGAGTCGGACACAGAACGAGGTGGCTCACAGACACGAGCAGGCAGGAGTGGCCGGGAAAGCCGGACAGAGGCCGGAAGAGCCGCCGCGGCCGATGGTGGAGGCCGCCTCCAGGGAGGCCGGGGCTGGGCCCGCGGGGTCGAGGCCCGGGCAGTGTTAGGAAGAGGCTTGGCGGTGTGGTGCCCTGGTGACCGGGAGGGCCTCTGAGGCCCCATGTGGGTGCAGCGCCCGGGGAAAGCAAGGCCATGAAGGGTGAGAAGGGAGTGGAAGAGGAGGATGCGGAGGCAGGGAGCACAGAGCCCTGCTTGTACAGAAACAGGTGACGAGGGAGGAGAGGGGAAATGGCCTCAGCGATGGACGAAGGCTCCTGGGAGGTGGCCTGAGGACAGGAGACGGCTGTCAGGAGCCCGCTAATGAGGAGCACACGTGGGGCTGAACGTTCAGGACAGAAAAGCGTGGCCGTGGGGGCGTGGGCCCAGGACGAGCCGGGAGGAGCACGATGCTGAACACACGCTGGGATGCGAGAGCGGGGAGCCCCAGCTGGCCATGTGTCAGATGACAGGAACCCCCGAAATGCAGAGGTGTTGAGAGGCAGGGAGACGCCAGGGGCGGGGGAGGAGGGACAGGGCTGCGGCCTTACTGCAGTGGCCCTTGTGAGGAGCCAACTTTTCCCCCACCCCCACCCCCCAAAACAGGAAGGGCGTTGAAGGGGCCAGCCATGCCCGGATCTGTGGTCCAGCCTGTGTGGGAAGCCACGTGAGCACCCAGCGGCGCCATGGGGGCCTCAGCCTCCTGCCCTGCCTCCCCGGCTCCCGGCACCGCGGGGCTTCCACACGGACCCTCCCCTGAGGCTGCAGCCCCCGGCGGCCTCCTGGTGCCATCATGCCTCTGGTTGGAGGGAAGGCTGGACACCTCTGTCCTCTTTTTTCACCAGTAGACGAGGACGTACCTTTAACGAGTGAGTATTCAAAACAGTTTTGCTTCCTCAAAACACTAAAAGCAGAGTTGCCATATGATCTAGCAATCCCTCTCCTGGGCATATATCCAGAGAAAATTATAATTTAAAAGATACGCGCACCCCAGTGTTCGTGGCGGCACCATTCACAGTAGCCAAGACATGGAAGCAACCTAGGTATCCATCAACAAACGAACGGATAGAGATGTGGTGTATTTATACAATGGAATGTTACTCAGCCAAAAATAAGAATGAAATAGTACCATTTGCAGCAACACGGATGCAACTAGATATTATCATGCTAACTGAAGGAAGACGGAGACAGACAAATTCTATATGGCATCATTTATATTGTCGCTGTTTAGTTGCTAAGTTCTGTCTGACTCTTTGCAACCCCATAAACTGCAGCATGCCGGGCTTCCCTGTCCCTCTGGAGTTTGCTGAGAGCAAACTCATGTCCATTATGTTGGTGATGCTACCGCATCCTCTGTCATCCCTTTCTCCTCCTGCTCTCTGTCTTTCCCAGCATCAGGTTCTTTTCCAATGAGTCAGCCCTTTGCATCAGGTGGTCAAAGTATTGCAGCTTCATCTTCAGCATCAGTCCTTCCAAAGAATATTCACGACTGATTTCTTTTAGGATTGACTTGTTTCATCTCCTTACAGTCCAGTGGACTTTCAAGAGTCTTCTCCAGCACCACAGTTTGAAAGTATCGGTTCTTTGGCACGCAGCCTTCTTTGTATTGTCCAGCTCTCACATCCAACATGACTACTGAAAAAGTCATAGCTTTGACTAGACAAACCTTTGTCAGCAGTGATGTCTCTGCTTTTTAATATGCTAAGTTTGTCATAGTTTTTCTTCCAAGGAACAAGCATCTTTTGATTTCATGGCTGCAGTCACATGATTCTGGAGCCCAAGAAAATAAAGCTTGTCACTGTTTCCATTGGTTCCCCTTCTATTTGCCCTGAAATGATGGGACTGGATGCCATGATCTTCGTTTTTTGAATGTTGAGTTTTAAGCCAACTTTTTTTAAAGCCAGCTTTTTCACTCTCCTCTTTTACCTTCATCAAGAGGCTCTTTAGTTCCTCTTCACTTTTTGCCCTAAAGGTGGTATCATCTATGTATCTCAGGTTATTGATATTTCTCCTGGCAATCTTGATTCCAGCTTGTGCTTCATCCAGCCCAGCATTTGGCATGATGTACTCTGTAAGTAAGTTAAATAAGCAGGATGACAATATACAGTTTTGACGTACTCCTTTCCCAATTTTGAACCAGTCCATTGTTCATGTCTATTGTCCATGTCCAGTTCTAACTGTGGCTTCTTAAGCTGTATACAGGTTTTGCAGGAGGCAGGCCAGGTGGTCTGGTATTCCCATCTCTAAGAAATTTCCACAGTTTATGTGATCCACACAGTCAAAGGCTTTAGCATAGTCAATGAAGCAGAAATAGATTTTTTTTTCTGGAATTCTTTTTTCTATGATCCAATGGATGTTGGCAGTTTGATCTCCGGTTCCTCTGCCTTTTCTAAATCCAGCTTGTACGTCTGAGGATGAGAGTAAGCCTGAAAGGCCCGGCTCCCAGCCCTCCCCCATGGCTCCCCAGCAGCCAGGCTGCCAGACTGTGGAAAGAATGCAGGCCTGGCAGGAGGATCCACCCCAAGGACTGGAATCTTGCTGTAGAAGCATGTTGCCCCTGCAGTGCTTACTGTGATGTGGTTTCTTTTGAGAAAGATGATCATTTAAAAAAAGAAGAAATTGGAATCTATTTATTGCCTCAGATTTGAAGGTACAAACAATGCCCATTTTTTTTCCTCAAAGGAACTTATAACTGCAGGTAAAGATTTAAGCCAGTGGAAAAGGACGATATGAAAATATTATGGATTTAACTGGACTCACAGAAGCTAATGGTCTTCTCCCTTCCAAGTCAGTGCCTGTCTTACCATGCCATGCCTCCAGTACTTTGCTAGGATCAGGGCTGCTTCTAAGGATAAATAAGAATAAAAGCATCTTGAGAACCTTCCCATGCCTCAGAGCAAAGTGGTTGCTGTCTGCTTAGGATGAGGAAACCAAAGCGCAGTCAGGTTTATCATAACTGGTGAACCTGATTATGGGCTTCCCTAGTGGCTCAGACTGCCTCTTGACTCCCAGTAACCGCTGCTGGGATCAGGTACTGTGCACCCAGCCCTTTTCTTCCTGTCCCTGAGCCGTGCCTCCCCAGGGGTCCCACAGCATCCGTCAGGACTGTCTGTCCTGCTGTGATGTGAGGGGTCAGGAGGATCAGGGACGCGGCCTAGAAAGGACCAGATCCAGGGAGGAAAGTGAGCGATGAAGCAACAACCCCAAAATGTACTTAAAATCTGCCAGTAATAGGTTCTGCCTTCAGTGTTAAGTTGCAGACCAGCCTCACAAAGTTTGTGATCCCAAACTCACTCAGAGAAAGGCTGCTGTAACTCAACCTAAATTTCTGGCTGAATTTGGGACCCACGGGTCAAAACCGTAAGGATAATCACCTTTCTCCTTCTGAGAGTTTATCAGTTTAGGTTCCAGGAAATTATTTCAAATTATTTTAATCTAATTGTTCTGGGTTTTTTCCCTGAGCACTCATACTTCAAATTCTTCCACTCTACCATGATTGTGGGGGCAATAGGGTGGAAGTCAATTATGCAATAGCCTGTAAGGTCTGTCCTGAGCAAATGTGGCGTTTCTGCTGGGCTTGGCAGTCTAAACATCTCACCACACTGGGAATTCTGGTTGGAAATGGTGCCGACGTGTCAGAGATTCAGAAAGTGAGGGTCACGGGGATGAAGGGATTTACTCCAAACTGACACAGCTGCTTTGCAGCAGAACTGGCACAAAGACGGATTTGGAAGCCCAGTCATGGGCTAGTTTCTTTTTTCTTTTTTTAACTTTTTATTTTATATTGGTGTATGGTCAGCTGGGGCTTCCCAGATGGCGCAATGGTAAAGAATCCGCCTGCCAAATAGGAGATGCAAGAGATGCAGATTCAATCCCTAGGTTGGGAAGATCCCCTGGAGGAGGAAATGGCAACTCACTCCAGTATCTTGCCTTGAGAATCTCATGGACAGAAAAGCCTGACGGGCTACAATCCATGGGGTTGCACGGAGCGAATATGACAGAGCTCAGCACAGAACCCATGGTCGAGTAACAGTGCTGTGTTAGTTTCAGTTGTACAACCAAGTAATTCAGTTATTCACATACATACGTCTATTCTTTTTCAGATTCTTTCCCCATTTAGGTTATTACAGAGTATTGAGCAGAATTACCTGTGCTTAAATCTTTAGTTAGGGAGTTTGGGATGGACATGGACACACTGCTATAGGTCCTTGTTGATAATCTATTTTAAATACAGCAGTGTCTCCGTGTCTATCCCAAAATCCCTAACTATGCCTCCTCCCCACCCTTCTCCCCACCCTCATCCCCGGCCCCAGTAACCACAAGTTCTTTCTCTAAGTCCATTGAGCCTGTGTCTGTTTCATAAGTTCATCTGTATCCTTTTTGTTTGGATCTGCGTATAAGGGATGTCATGCAATGCTGGGCTCGCTTCTTGATGCCTATATTTCCTCACGAGGCTCCCCAGAACACTGGACCGAGAGCAGACCTTGATGGTGATTCCCAAGTCACGTTACAATGTTCTTAGTTTAAAACTTTCCTCCTGCCAAACAATGAACATTTTAAATCTTGCAGTGGCGGACACCAGATTTCTTCTCAGCAACACCAGGATGGATATATAAATGGGAACATTCACTTTAAAAACTCAGAAACAGGCTTTCACAGAGTTCTTTCTCTGAGAAGCATGCTTGTGACTGCAGGGATACCATGCCATTTTCTTTTAGCAGCCTTGTGGGGTTTCTTTTCTTTTTAGTGAAATTACTACGTGTTATTTCATTTTATGTTTATTTATTTGGTTTTGGCTGTGCTGGGTCTGTGTTTCTGTGCGGCCTCTTCTCTAATTGCAGCGAGCAGGGGCTTCTCTTTAGTTGCGATGCGCAGGCTTCTCATCGCAATGAGCTCTCTTGTTGCAGAGCACAGGCTGTAGGCGTGCGGGCTTCAGGAGCTGCGGCATGCAGGCTTAGTTGCCCCGCAGCATGTGAGATCCTCCCGGATCAGGGCTCGAACCCATGTCCTCTGTACTGGCAGGCAGATTCGTACCCGCTGCACCACCAGGAAAGTCCTGTGTGGTGCTTCTATGATAGAATTAAGTATAACATTGTCACAGCTTCCTTGTCTCTAAACCCTGGACAAGTTTGAACTCACCAACCTAGTACAAGGCACATGAGTCCCTGAGGGCACAGCCAGCGGGGCGGATAGGAAGTGTATTTGCAATCTATATCCTGCCTGTCCCCTAGCCGGAGACGGCTCTGCACAGCAGAGGGTCCCACACTCGGGGAGTTCCGTTCAGCTGTCTGCTGTTCCCACACTGGTCACTGGTGAACACAGTAAGCAGAGTGAACCGAGCAATGAGGGCGCAGGAGAACCGTGCTGCTGTGGGGCGTGGCCTGCTCCTGGGATGACCAGGTGGCCCCTGAGAAGGCTGGGGCAGCATCCGGTCCAGTGCCTGGCAGAAACAGGGCTTCAGCGATTAGCACAGGGGGCTAGGGGAAGCACAGACTACTTTCAGTGCTAAATGAGCCATGATGTGAAGTGACAGGATATCCTGTATGTTTATATTACTTACCTTTGGGAACGGCTCTGATTGCTTTGCCCAGCAAATCTTAGCAACAGACTGTGGGCCTTGAATCACCCCAGTGCCTCCATCTGGGAAAATTGCTTGGTCTTTGTCTCTCGGTTGAGTTAGACAAGGGCCAGTTGCAAAAGGATCAGAACCTTGAAAACTGCTTTGTTCAGCTGATTTTTCCAGGTTTCCTTTTGCAGTGTGGATGATGTGTTTATTTGACATAATAAATACCGCCATCCATTTTGTTCTAGGAGCCGAAAGGCCGTGTGCTTGCCCAAGGAATTTCTCCCTGTTTCCATGGGAAAGAGCACGGCTGTGTTTCATAGAATGGGCCTGCAGCTTCTTTCTTCACTAGGGGATGCACAGAGCTGTGCCCTCCCCACAGGTCTGAGCTCAGGGATCAGAAAGTATCCTCTGCCCCAGAGGAGCTGGCTGCTTGCAGCCCCGTAAGCAGAGCAGACGGGTGGGGGACTGGACCCTGCAGGGCGGGCCTGTGGTGTGTCTAGCTGGGCCTGGGGGCCCATCCCTTCAGGCCTGAGATGGGGTGTCCAGCGGGATCCTCGGGTTGGGACAGTGGAGAACAAAGCCAGACCTTCTGCCCCTAGCCACAGGAGAAGAGGAGCCAGAACTCTGCGGAACCATGGAACCGCAGTGAGGCACCCTCAGGATTTTCGAGCTCCTATGCACTCCTGAGATGCGTGCCCTGCCCCATGAGGGGGGCATGCATGTGAAACACACGCTCTGCGGTGACTCGGAGTGTGTGCAGTAGGCAGACTTTGCAGACAGCTGAGAGCTCTCTGCCCCTTGCAGTTTCCACAGGCACTCCTTAAATGGGCATAAGTGCTGGGTGGTTGGCGTACAAAGGCAGGGGAGGCTGAATCAGTGACGTGAGTGCGTGTGTGTGTGTGTGTGTGTGTCTGTAGAGGGGGTGCAGTGGGCGGGGGCGGGGGTTGCAAGGAGGCTGCAAGCTTAGCAGAATGTTTGACCCAGGCAAAGAGCAGCTCCAGCAACCAAATAAGGAAGTTGGCGCTGCAGGATTTCAGGATAGAAGCCAGTGGAGGTTCTAGGCGATCTGGGAGAGTGAAAATAAGCCAAGAAAAATGTCAAAGGAGTCTGGTTTCACTTGCTCACACTAAATAGAGAGGGCAAGCGGGATATCTGCTCTTTAAGCAGCGGTGAGAAATACACATTATGTCTCTGCCCTCTGGTAGACCAGCACCTGAGAGATGTTTAGAAGCGCTCAGAGCAGCTGACATAACAAGCTTCTCTTGTTCAACATGGGTAAACACAAGCTATACCTCAGAAGCACCGTGGCACTCCTTTTATGTCTAATTTACGAGACTTGTAGCTGAAAATGATGAAAGTTTCCCAGAAGTCAGAGAGATACCTTGACTCCCAGTCTCAGACATGCTCTGAACATGGAGTTGTGTCCTTTGAGAAAGAGTGAACCTTCTCACAAACTGGGGGAATGCCCTGGAGACCCACCATCTGACCCAAATGTGCTGGTCATTAGTGAAGATGTCAGAGGAGGAGATGATGCAGAGAAACCATCAGTGCCTCGTTCCCTCTTCTCAGCCACGTCTCCCAGGCTCTGCAAGTGCTAGACGACCTTGGCTGCTGAGCAGCACTGACTTCACTTCAGCACTTTGCTGTAGGAGGAGGGGAGGCTTAGAAGAGGAATTTCTGCCCTAAACACAGTGAGAAATGCCTTTTCATGGCACAGAACCAGCATGGAGAGGTCGTGATTTCTCTTTCCTGAGCAATCAATGTGTTTGTGTTCAAAGCTAGGAACAGATATGGGATGTTGACCCTGGATCAGAATTTTTAAAATCCGCAATAACTTGAACTGTTGATAACTTGAAGGTAGTCAGGGAAATGAACCCTCTTTCTGCTCAACCCCTCTTTCTTTCAGCACAACTGAAAGCCCACTCTAGGTTCTGAAACTTCTAAAACACTGCCTCATGGATAAGCGGGGTCTGGGCAGGTAGCTGACCAGAGGCAAAGGGCAGGAACCCCACAGCCTCTGAGACTGACCCCTGCATCAGGGTGTGCTCAGGGGCACGTCCAAACCCACACGCAGAAACAAGCCCTGTTGAATGAGCCGCCCCCTCACCCTCTTCAGAAAGAGGTAGTCTTATGAGATCATGCTTGCCATCACTAACAAAGAAGTGAATTTTTGTAAAAAAGCTATGTAGCTATAAAGGTCAATAGTTACACCAACAGTGTTTGCTCTCACGGTCACACTTTTCAGTATTTTCCCTGAGGAAATAATTCAAAAGAGGAATGAGTTTATAAGCCTGAAAATATCTCCTGCATTTTTAAAGACAATTTCAGAAGAAAGGGGGGAAAAAAAACCACTAGGGTCAAAAAGTACAGAATGTTAATTCTCTCGTCTCAGTGACTAGAATATTATGCAGCCACTAAAACCAACTGTGATTCAGGCAGGGACAGCAAGTACATTTGTGAGAAGTAATGTAATGAAGCTGGAAAGTTTATGTGATGACATATTATGTGTATAGTTATGCTTTGATGGTAGGAAACGGGAAAGAACGTGGAGAGCATGTCAGTGTTAATGATTATGAATATGGATTCATTTTTTTTCTTGCTTTATGGTACATTTTCATAGTAAACACCTTTTAAACTTAAAAGCAAAGCACCCTAAGAGACAGTTTCCAGGGTAAGAAAGAACTGAGATTTCAGTGTTTATCTGAATAGCAGATAAACTCACAGTGTTCTCTTTTTGTCCCTAGTGATCTTTTTACCAGCTTTTATGATGTTAAGAACTGTGATTTCTACTTAGGAATGATATGTCAATTATTTGTTCCCCCCACCCAAAAAAGCTCGTCATAGTTTTCTGAGAGTAAAGCAAGGGAGATGTAACTGCAGAGAGGCCTGGCCCACAGCCCTGTGATCTGGTCAACATGGGGTGACCAGAGCTGCGTTTCCATGCAGGGCTCCTCGGCCTCACCAGCAGCCCCCCAGTTTCAAGGGGAGAAGATACGGGACGCCCGTGCGGGACGGTCTCAGAGCGCTGACCGCCTCTGGCAGCAAACCTCTGCTTGCAGCCGGAGCAGCACATCCAGCCCTTCCGTCAGGGCTTCAGCCGCATGGCCCCTCTGCTACTGGAAGGGACTCTAGGGACTCGGGGTGATGAGAAAGCACTTTGCACCAGTTACTCGTTTGAATTCTTCTATTTACAGGGCGAACCTAGTGGAGACGTAGAACAGTGCACAGATCCTTTCCAGGCTCTGGTATCAAAATACAGGGAAGCAAAGAAATCAGCCTACCTTCATGGAAATTCCTGTGATGACTTACAGTAACTGTTCAATAATTACAGCCGTTAGATGTAATCTCGTCCAGGCCCGTCTCGTGCAGGTGTGCACGCACAGACACAGGGGTCGATGTGAATCATGGGCGATCTCACTTGAGTTCATGGAGGAGCCGCTGCTGGGGTGGACGGCGTCTCTGAGTCTCTGGAGGGTGTTTTGCCATCATGGTTCCACTGGCTGCCCCTCCCCACCTTCCCCTGGCTGTGGTGACTGAAACAGCTGGCCACCAGTAACCTGTGTTCCGGACTCAGCAGAGGTGACTCCTTAACAGTTGCTTCCTCCAGTTGCTCACATAGAACGTAAGCTCCTGCGTGGCTGTGTTTCTCAGTGACCGTGAGAGTTGCTGACTGTGTGGACAGCCGCGCCCTGTGTGCTGGGCCTGCCGACAGGTCATCTCCCTGGGTCCTCAACGCGCTGCATGGGGCAGCACTGCTGCGCCCATTTCCCAGGGGGAACAGACTGAGGCTCAGAGAGGTTACATCGCCTGCCCAGAGACACGCCACTGGGCTCAAGCTCCTGGGTGTGAATCTGCGTTACCTCAGCAGATGTGAACAAAAGCTTTGGAGGGCATGTTTGCAAGTCCCAGCTAGATGGCAGTTCTCTTAAAAATGTCTGAAGGTATGAGAAAGAAGTTCCACTTCAACTGAGAGAATAAAACGCTGGCTTCAAGAAGCCAGATGTCCAAGTGGTAATTTCTCAGTTTAAATAGGAAGATGATAAATATAGAAACAGCACCAAAAATTACCTGGGTCAATACAAATGTGGAAGACAGACACACAGATATTGAAATACATGTTGTCAGTAAGGAGTCTGACAATGCTGTGCTTTGCAGAGTGAGGATCTCAGCGAACATTGTGGAGTGGTTTAATGTCTGTGTTTTTGTGGGTTCTGGGTCCTTCCACATCAGTAGGAACGAAGATTTGGCAGGTCAGCCTCTCCACTTATCCACAACATCCAGGTTCCGAACAGCAGACCCAGAGCTGCACCCGTAAGGCTCCCGTAACGTGCAAGCTGGGCAGGCTCCTGGCTCTCTCAGGCCTTCAGCTGTCTGGGGTAGTTAAGGAACTCCCTGTAAAGCAGAACAGTTGGAAGGAATTACCTGCACTTGTTCTATCTCCCNTGCTGGCATATTGAGTGCAGCACTTTCACAGCATCATCTTTCAGGATTTGAAATAGCTCAACTGGATAATACTACTCTAATGGTAGAAAGCAAAGAGGAACTAAAGAGCCTCTTGATGAGGATGAAGGAGGAGAGTGAAAGAGCTAGCTTAAAACTAAATATGAAAAAAACTAAGATAATGGCATCCAGCCCCTATACCTCATAGCAAATAGAGAGGGGAAAAGGTGGAAGTAGTGACAGATTTCCTCTTCTTGGTCTCTAAAATCACTGTGGATGGTGACTGCAGCCAGGAAATCAGAAGACGTTTGCCTCTTGGTAGGAAAGCTAGGACAAACCTATACCGTGTGTTGAAAAGCAGAGACATTACTCTGCTCACAAAAGTCCATATGGTCAAGGCTGTGGTCTTCCCAGTGGTCACATATGGTTCTGAGAGCTGGGAAGGTGAAGTGCAGAAGATTTGATGCCTTCGAACTGTGGTGCTAGATAAGATTCCTGAGAGTCCCTGAAACAGCAAGGCGATCAAATCAGTCAATCTTAAGGGAAATCAACCCTGAATACTCATTGGAAGGACTGATGCTGAAGCTGACATTCCAGTATTTTGGTCATCTGACGCACACAGACAACTCATTGGAAAAGTTTGGGAAAGATTGAGGGCAGAAGGAGAAGAGGGCAACAGAGGATGAGATGGCTGGATGGCATCACTGATGTAATGGACATGAACTTGGGCAAACTTCAGGAGATGGTGAGGGACAGGGAGGCCTGGCATGCTGCAGCCCGTGGGTCAAAAGGAGTTGGACACAACTGGGTGACTGAACAAGTGTATGCACGTTTCTGTTGTCCACATCATTGACAACTCCTTTTTCTGGTATGTCAATCTTTAGTATTTTTTTTTTGCCAACAATGCTTTCAATATTTTGTAGTCCTCACTCTAAGATGATGACTTTCCTTTCCACTTCTCTGAGAAAATAGAATAATCAGAAGAGACAGGCCGCATTCCCATCACTACTTCTACCTGCATCCCTGCACCAGTGCCCCTGCAGTCTGCCTTTCCTCCATTATTGTGGAGGAACTGTTCAGGCTCTTCACTGTGAGAATCATCCCACTTGTGCCCTAGATCCCGTCTTCTGTATTTACTCAGGGACATTGCTCCACTAATTCTGTCCTCTTTCTTCTGCACCATCATTTCCCTGTCCTCCTTTGGATTGTTTCCATTAGTAACAGACAGGCAACTACTCCTCCCAACTTAAAACAACAGCAGCAACGTAATGATAATTAATGCGACTGCCAGCAACTGCTCCGTTTTCTACTTTCCTCTATGAAACTACTACAGTTGCGGCTGCTTGCCCTGCCCAATTCCTCACTGCTCATTCTCCTCCTGTCCATCACCAGTGACTGCCGTATCGTTAACTCCAGTGATCCCTTCTCAGGCCCTACCTTACTTGATCAATCAGCAGTATTATTATCACTCATTCTTTAAATTTCCAGGATACTTCTGCTTTCTTGATCTTCTTTGCTGGTTCCTCTTCATCTTTCTCATCTCTTAACATTGGGTATTCTAGACCTCAGTCCTTAGATTTCTTCTTTATTTTTTCCACTTTCATCAAGAGGCTTTTTAGTTCCTCTTCACTTTCTGCCATAAAGGTGGTATCATCTGCATATCTGAGGTTATTGATATTTCTCCCGGCAATCTTGATTCCAGCTTGTGCTTCTTCCAGCCCAGCATTTCTCATGATGTACTCTGCACAGAAGTTAAATAAGCAGGGTGACAATATACAGCCTTGATGTACTCCTTTTCCTATTTGGAACCAGTCTGTTGTTCCATGTCCAGTTCTAACTGTTGCTTCCTGCATATAGGTTTCTCAGGAGGTAGGTCACGTGGTCTGATATTCCCATCTCTTTCAGAATTTGCCACAGTTTATTGTGACCCACATAGTCAAAGGCTTCGGCATAGTCAATAAAGCATAGTTGGTTTACAATGTTAGTTTCTGCTGTATAGGAAAATGAATGGGTTATCCATATGTATATATCTACTCATTATTAGATTCTTTTCCCATATAGGTTATTACAGAGTATTAAGAGTTACCTGTTCTATCTCTTGACTTCCTACTTGTGCATTGCAGTCCCCTGTGATGAAAAGGACATCTTTTTTGGGTGTTAGTTCTAGAAGGTCTTGTAAGTCTTCATAAAACCGTTCAGCTTCAGCTTCTTTGGCATTAGTGGTTGGGGCATACACTTGGATTACTGTGATATTGAATGGTTTGCCTTAGAAATGAACTGAGATCATTCTGTCAGTTTTGAGATTGCATCCAAGTACTGCATTTCTGATTCTTTTGTTGACTATGAGAGCTACTCCATTTCTTCTAAGGGATTCTTGCCCACAGTAGTAGATATAATGGTCATCTGAGTTAAATTCACCCATTCCAGTCCATTTTAGTTCACTGATTCCTAAAATGTCAATGTTCACTCTCGCCATCTCCTCTTTGACCACTTCCAACTTGCCTTGATTCATGGACCTAACATTCCAGGTTCCTATGCAATATTGCTCTTTACAGCATCTGAGTTCACCTTCACCACCAGACACATCCACAACTGGACTGTTTTTGCTTTGGCTCAGCCTCTTCATTCCTTCCGGAGATATTTCTCCACTCTTCTCCAGTAGCATATTGGGCACTTACCGACCTGGGGAGTTCATCTTTCAGTGTCCTGTCTTTTTGCCTTTCATACAGTTCATGCGGTTCTCAAGGCAAGAATGCTGAAGTGGTTTGCCATTCCCTTCTCCAGTGGACTATGTTTTGTCAGAACTTTCCACCATGACCCATCCATCTTGGGTGGCCCAACACAGTATGGCTCTTAGATACCTGGAGTAATAGGCAAGTTTGGCCTTGGAATACAAAATGCAGCAGGGCAAAGGCTAACAGAGTTTTGCCAAGAGAATGCACTGGTCATAGCAGACACCCTCTTCGAAAAATACAAGAGACAACTCTGCACATGGACATCATCAGACGGTCAGTACTGAGTCAGATTGATTATAATCTCTGCAACCAAAGATAGAGAAGCTTCATACAGACAGCAAAAATAAGACCAGGAGCTGACTGTGGCTCAAATCATGAACTCCTTATTGCCAAATTCAGACTTAAATTGAAGAAAGTAGGGAAAACCGCTAGGTCATTCAGGTATGACCTAAATCAAAGGGACTAGATCTGATAGAGTGCCTGAAGAACTATGGACAGAAGTTCATAACATTGTACAGGAGGCAGTGATCAACATCATCCCCAAGAAAAAGAAATGCAAAATGGCAAAAGGGTTGTCTGAGGAAGCCTTACAAATAGCTCAGAAAAGAAGAGGAGCAAAGGAGAAAGGGAAAGATAAACCCATTGAATGCAGAGTTCCAAAGAATAGCAAGGAGAGATAAGAAAGCCTTCCTCAGTGATTAAAGCAAAGAAATAGAGGAAAACAATAGAATGGGAAAGACTACAGACTCCTTCAAGAAAATTGGAGATGCCAAGGGAACATTTCATGCTAAGATGGGCACAATAAAGGTCAAAAATTTTATAGACGTAACAGGAGTAGAAGATATCAAGAAGAGGTGGCAAGAATTCACAGAAGAACTATATAAAAAAAAGATGTTAATGACCCAGATAACCATTATGGTGTGATCACTCACCTAGAGAATGTGAAGTCAAGTGGGCATTAAGAAGCATCACTACAAACAAAACTACTGGAGGTGATGGAATTCCACCTGAGCTATTTCAAATCCTAAAGGATGATGCTATAAAAGTGCCGCACTCAATATGCCAGCAAATTTGGAAAACTCAGCACTGGGCACAAGACTGGAAAAGGTCTGAATTCATTCCATGCCCAAAGAAACGTGATGCCAAAGAATGTTCAAACTACCACACAATTGCACTCATCTCAATGGTACCCCACTCTGGTACTCTTGCTTGGAAAATCCCATGGACAGAGGAGCCTGGTAGGCTGCAGTCCATGGGGTTGCTAAGAGTCAGACATGACTGAGCGACTTCCCTTTCACTTTTAACTTCATGCATTGGAGAAGGAAATGGCAACCCACTCCAGTATTCTTGCCTGGAGAATCCCAGGGACACAGGAGCCTAGTGGGCTGCTGTCTATGGGGTCGCAGAGTTGGACATGACTGAAGCGACTAGCAGCAGTAGCAGCAGCACATGCTAGCAAAGTAATGCTCAAAATTCTCTTAAGTGAGGCTTCAACAATATGTGAAGCAAGAACTTCCAGATGTTCAAGCTGGATTTAGAAAAGGCAAAGGAACCAGAGATCAAATTGCCAACATTCCGTTGGATCATCACAAAAGCAAGAGAGTTCCAGAAAAACATCTACTTCTGCTTTATTGACTACGCCAAATCCTTTGACTGTGTGGATCACAACAAACTGTGGAAAATTCTGAAAGAGATGGGAATACCAGACCACCTGACCTGCCTCCTGAGAAATCTGTGTGCAAGTCAACAAGCAACAGTTAGAACTGGACATGGAACAACATGGTTCCAAATTGGGAAAGGTGTACATCAAGGCTGTATATTGTCACTCTGCATATTTAATTTCTATGCAGAGTACATCATGTGAAATGCTGGGCTGGATGAGGCACAAGCTGGAATCAAGATTATTACAAGAAATATCAACAACCTCAGATATGCAGACGACACCATCCTTATGGCAGAAAGCAGAGGAACTGAAGAGCCTCTTGATGAAAGTGAAAGAGGAGAGTGAAAAAGCTGCCTTAAAATTCAACATTCAGAAAACTAAGATCATGGCATCTGGTTTCATTGCTTCATGGCAAATAGATGGGAAAACAATGGAAACAGTGACAGATTTTATTTTCTTGGGCTCCAAAATCACTGCAGATGGTAACTGCAGCCATGAAATTAAAAGATGCTTGCTCCTTAGAAGAAAAGCTATGGCCAACCTAGACAGCATATTAAAAAGCAGAGACATTACTTTGCCAACAAAGGTCTGTCTAGTCAAGGCTATGGTTTTTCTAGTGGTCATGTGTGGATGTGAGAGTTGGACTGTAAAGAAAGCTGAGTGCCAAAGAATTGATGCTTTTGAAGTGTGGTGCTGGAGAAGACTCTTGAGAGTCCCTTGGACTGCAAGGAGATCCAACCAGTCCATCCTAAAGGAGATCAGTCCTGAATATTCATTGGAAGGACTGATGCTGAAGCTAAAACTCTAGGACTTTGGCCACCTAATGCGAAGAGTTGACCCATTAGTAAAGACCCAGATGCTGGGAAAGACTAAAAGCAGGAGGAGAAGGGGACGACAGAAGACGAGATGGCTGGATGGCATCACTGACTCAATGGACATGAGTCTGAGCCAGCTCCAGGAGATGGTGAAGGACATGAAAGCCTGGTTTGCTGTAGTCCAAGGGGTCGCAGAGTCAGACACAACTGAGCATCCAAACAACAACCTGCGCTATACAGTAGGCTGTCATTAGTTATCTGTTTTTCATATAATAGTGTGTATATCAATCTCAATCTCCCAATTTACCCCTCCCCATCCTTTCCCTCCTGGTAATCATAAGTTTGTTTTCCACATCTATGACTCTCTTTTGTAAGTAATTTCATTTGTACCATTTTTTAGATCTCATATATACATGATATCGTATAATATTTGTCTTTTTCTGTCTGACATTTTTCACTCGGTGTGATAGTCTCTAGGTCTATACATGTTGCTGCATATGGTATTATTTCATTTTTTCTATAGCTGAATACTATTCCATGAATGTACCACATCTTCTTTATCCATTCCTCTGTTGATGGACATTTAGGTTGCTTCCATGTCCTGGCTGCCGTAAATAGGGCTGCTATGAACTTTGGGGTACATGTGTCTTAATTACGGTTTTCTCCAGATATATGCCCAGGAGCGGGATTTTTGGGTTACATAAGGAGCTCTGTATTTAGTGTTTTAAGGAACCTTCGTACTGTTCTTCATGCGTTTACATTCCCAGCAACAGTGTTCATTCCCAGCTCCCTTCTCGCCACACCCTCTCCAGCACTTATTGTTTGTAGCTGTTTTGATGATGTCCATTCTGGCAATCCAGCTGCTGAGTGCATCAGGCTTCTCGTTAAGCCTTTTAAGGGATGGTTGTGCCCCACCTACACACCAGTAACTCACTCTCAGTGAGCAGTTTTATTTTCCCAGATGTGCATTTTGCTCACAAGGGAGTTATGACTAATTAACTCATAAAAGAAACGTCCACACGAATGAGCCACTGCAAAGCACCTGTTGTTAACAGCCGACTGTCTCCCACTTAGACGATAAAGAGTCTGAGAACACAGGACCTGTTTTCTTCTCTGAAAAGCGTGTGACGCCGACTGACTTAGGTTCACACACAGTACAGCCCTACAGAGAGGCAAGGGGCAGACGCGATTCACAGCCGATGAAACAACGTGTGCGGGGCAAAGACGAGCCGCAGCCACGAGTGACCAGGCTGGCTTGGGACGTTCACGGGCCCCAGGCGCTTCTGCCTCTGAGGTTTCTTCCTCCATTAAAAAATCTGAATTTTATAACAGCATCAGCATAAAGATAGATGGAATCCAGGCTAGGTTTATTATTACATCGTTAGCGTGTTAACAGTCATGTGTATTTATTTTTCTTCCTTTTGAGTTAAATAGTACGTAAAACTTACCATTTGTTTGTGGGCTGCCACAGGTGGGAGGACAGGAGCCAGGGCACCCACTGGTGGATGAGCCAGCCTTGCCCAAGGTGACACACAGTGGCCATCCTGACCTTGGCCGGCCCGGTGGTAACAGAAACTAGCCCCCTTTCACTTCTTTTTTTCTTGGTGCTTTTTCCCAAGCAACAGGGGGGCAAGGTATCAAAGTGAGGCCAGCCCTCTGCCAGCCACCCACAAGGGAAGGCGGAATCCATCCCACCACCCGTGGACTCAGGAGCCAGGGGCGGCAGTGGTTGGGAAGTGTCCGGTCCCGCCACTGACACACCCATGTCCCGCAAGGCTGTTCAGAGCGGAGGGCTTGATCTGAAGGAGGCAGCGGTACTGGTAGTCTTCCCAGCGGGTGCTGTCTTCCTGCTTCTCCTTCTTGAAAGCTTTCAAGTCTCACTCTGTCAACTTTTGTCCTAAATTACAACTTCTTAAAGGTGTTCACTTTCACACATTTAATCTTTGCATCAATCATGCAAAGGAGATAATAGTATCAATATCTTCATTTTATACATGAGAACACTGAGGCTCTTCTTTAATGTTTTTAAATTTTTATTTTACATTATGGTTGACCAACAGTGTTGTATTAATTTCAGGTGTACAGCAAAGTGATTCAGTTCTACATATACGTGTATCATTTTTCAAATTTTTCTCCCATTTAGTTTGTTACAGAGTACTGAGCAGAGTTCCCTGTGCTCTAGAGTAGGTCCTGGTTGGTTATCTGTGTGTATATATAATACACACACAATGATATATACACACACACACCAGTGTGCACAGTTTTAAACAGGTGCCCTAAACTCCGGTCTCCCTCAGCGCAGTCTTCTTTCTTTCAACTCTTCATGTGCACATTTCATCACAATTCATTACTTGTTATAAAAGACAAGGCTATCTGAAAACACTGCTAGGACACTCAGTTCTTTGAAGACTCTCTTGACATTATCCCATAAAGTGACCAAATTACCTCAGATTCAGTTAACTTTCTGAGGTTACTATGCTGCTGCTGCTGCTGCTACTGCTGCTAAGTCGCTTCAGTCGTGTCTGACTCTGTGCAACCCCATAGATGGCAGCCCATCAGGCTCCCCTGTCCCTGGGATTCTCCAGGCAAGAACACTGGAGTGGGTTGCCATTTCCTTCTCCAAGGCGAGAAAGTGAAAGTGAAGTCGCTCAGTCGTGTCTGACTCTTGCATCCCCATGGACTGCAGCCCACCAGGCTCCTCCATCCATGGGATTTTCCAGGCAAGAGTACTGGAGTGGGGTGCCATCGTAGAGGAAAGTCTTTTTTTCTCTTGAAATCTAGTACTTTGTTGTATCAAGGTGATATAATATAACTCATTTAATAGCCCTAACAGGCAGTATCAGTGTGATTAAGTCAGTTGTTTTACTGATCAAACACATAGACTATATATCAGATAAAATAATTCATTTAATTGCTGATGTTGCCAATGTTTCCTCTAGTGTCTCAGGATACAGAGTCGGGATTTTCCAATATAAAATGTGTCCATTAAATTTCTATTCTTAGAGCAAATTTAATTGGAGTATTTGATTTCACCATATTGCACCCTCTCTCCTCATTCCCTTTCAGTATCAGAGTCTAGGTTTGCACGTTTTCTGTGTATCAGAGATCTCTGCCATGAATAATCCCAACAGTTCTCTTAGTACTTGGGAATCTCTGCTAGAAAACCATTCAGTGCAGCACTCAGTCATATTTCCATAAGCGAAAGTAATTAAGCACTTCAGATAACACAATCGCATGAATTGTAATGCAAGGCACTGGACGGACCCTCTGGTTTAGGAAGTGAGGGGTTTGCTGAGGGGCGATTCAGGGCTCGGAAAAGAGGCTCATCTCCTCCTGTGACGTGGCCCCAGTCTGCACCTGTGTGCTCAGCGGTCCCCAACACCAGCCCTGGCTCCGTGACCAGGTTGCCTGACATCCTGTATTTCTGGGAGCAGAGTCAGATGATGGCCAGTCCGCTCATCTTCCAAGCGTCCGGAGGAATCTACACAAAAAGCAACACAAGACTCTTTGTCACAGCATCATCGGCTTTAAGAGCAGTCTCACCTGAAGCTGCATAAACTGCCGCTGCGGTGGGCGCAGTGCCACACTGTGCCCTTGCGTCTGTGCCAGTGGCTCAGCTGAAGGTTTTTCTCATGCACGATGGAGTTAACCTGACCAGTCAGTTGACTGCGGTATTTCGTCATTTCCTCCGCAGAATCACAGAAAAAGGCAAATTCCTTCTCAGTAACCCCGTGGAATCCAGGGGTGACTCCTCTAGAGCCGGCACAGCTGCTCTGCCTGGGAAGTGGGCACTGGCGGGGAATGAGTCAGACCCTCCGTGAGCGCAGCAGGACGTGCTCAGAACTGCCTGAGCCACGGCAGGCCAAGCTGACGTTCTTGTGCACAGTACATCAGGGAGTCCTTCCACACACACGTGCTTTTCACTCCAGAGTTAGACGGCCTGGAGGGTGGGCCCTAGAGCTAACAGTTGGCGCCGTTCCTTCTGCCCTGGCCTGCTCTGTCTCCTTGGCCAGGTCACCTGGCCTCTCTGTGCTCCTCCAGGAAGGGGCGTGTGCTAACAGCCGCACCTCCCATGGCTTGAAGAAGCAGATAAAATGAGAGACTATGTATGAAATGACTGGCATGGTATCAGATTATTACTTTCTACTATGTTTTGTAAAAAACAAAACAAAAAGAGATGAAAGGAAGAAAAAAGAAAAGAAACTAGGCTTCATTTTGTTAAAAAAAAAAAAAAAGAAAGAAACCAGTCCCTTCCACCCACTTACCGAGCACTGTGGTGGGGCTGCCCAGGCAGGATCTCGTTTATCTTCTCAAGGGCAAGCCAAGGGAAATGCCTTTCCATCATTTTACAGATGAGAACTCTGAGTTCGAGGTCACGGCAACAGCCTAGGAGGGACCGTGGCTCCCACTGGTCTGCGTCTGTGATTTGCCTGGAATCCTTTGCAGGTTCAAGGCCTCCAGTACTCAGGAGGCGAGCCCAGCCTGTTCTTCTGTTTAAAGTTTCACCATCTTTCTTTAACCTCCATGACTACAGCCCTTCTAGCGGCCACGGTCCCTCTCACATGGTATTTCATGTCCTCTGAGCTCCAGTCACTTTTACACAAGAACAAACAGCCCCACGTATTTCCCCCCAGCCTTTCTCCTGCCCTTGATAAGAAGTTACGTACAAACTGAAGAGCCAGAAAGCTCTTGGCCGCTGGAACACGACTCTGCTTTTATGTTGAAAGTATGAATTGTCCTTGGAGTTGTGCCCTCCCCACTGGTCCGTATTCATGGTCAGATAATGCACGGGCTTAGCCTTTTGACGAGATCCATGTTTTTAAATATTTCGTACTTTTCGTTAAAATAATTAGATAGTTGACACAAAAACATGTTTCTTAAATGATGTAGTTAATTACAAAGAGTCCAAACTCAAAGTGGTCCCAGACTTCTTAATGGTCATTTTAAACATGCATAGAACAAAGGCTGGTCTTAAGCACTCTCCTCTCAGAAACATTTTCCCCAAAATACTATTATTTATAGTTGGAACCCAAATCAGTCACAGTCTAGAACTGCTCTGCTGTTTTCTTAGTCCGTTGTTTTTTGCTGAGCATATTTGGAATTCCTTGCAAAAGTAATCTCTGCAGTTGAAGAAATGGGTCATGGAGCCAAGATCTTGTAGGTTTTAAAAACTCAACAAGAGCTAAAGTAACAGGTTTTTAAAAAGAATATCAAAGCACCAGAAGTGAGTGGAAATAGACCCTTATACTGAATTGCTATCAGAACATCTGTTTCATTCACCATCTATCACTGGGAGGAAATAGATAGCGAAAACCTCCCAACAGAGGATGTGCCAGCCACTGGCCAAGAATCTTCTGAGAACATCTCAAGGTTTGGGTAATTTTCATTGAAATATTATTTTAAGCAAAACACCTGAAGATATACTAACATTCTTTTCCTGCTCCATGTATATAAAAGGAAGGGAAATAGAGATGTTTGGTTTTACATGTTAGAAAAACACGGCTGGGTGCTGACTTGTGGTAGTTTTTCGAGTGGGCATTCTGTGAGAGGGCACCGTATCCACTTGGTAAAGCATTAGCCCCAGTTCTGAGCGTGTGTGGCACAGGGGCTGTGTAGTGCCTGCCAGCAGTCAGAGCCCTGTGTCTGCGTCTAGGGAGGACCTAGGAGTCGGCCCCTCCAACAGGATCATGTTTGTTCAGGGATGCTATTTGCTTTTAGGGGTCTTTTGCCATTTTGCTTTTTAAACACCTGTACTTTACTTTTTTCATGAGAATATGAAAAGGAAAAAAAAAAAAGAATGGTTTGAAAGATTAGCTTCACTGCCCCATCCTCCTCTCCAGACAGACAGCTGAGCACATTACTTCATCTCAGATTAAATCTGAACATTTTAAGCTTAGGTGTTTGAGCCCAAGTGGGCCAAGTGACCCTGGAGATGGAAACTCGAAAGGAGACTCGGCCAGATGCCCCCCCGCCCCCAGAGGAGGCAGTGAGGGTCCCAGATGCAGCTCCTCGGGGTGAGACTGGATGCAGGTGCTCTCTACCCTCTCCTGCTGCCTCCCCGCCTGACAGTTCCAAGCTGGAGCTCAGGGACAGTGAGGAGGAAGTCTAAGGGGAAGCTGGTCAGGGTCTCAGTGTGCGCGAGGGGAGGTGTGTTCTTTCTCAAGCTTGGCTGCACTCCTATCAGCACTGATAACACTTGTCACAAATCCTGGATGTGCCAGCATGATCGCTAAGATGTACCCACCCCTCCACCACTGCAAGCACAGAAACTTTAAAAAGTTGAGAGCATTTGAAAACTCGGTGTTCTCAGTTCTGCCAGACCTCAGAGAAGTAGAAACTGGTCCCCATTTCTGGGCTCCTGAGCTGGCGTAAGGCAGTGGTGGTAGATCTCTGGGTCACCCTTCCATGCTGCCTCCAGACGGGAGCAGAATGGATGTTTTCAGGGAGTTCACCAACCCTGTGGGTCTAGTCCATCCTACACACTCTCCCAAGCCAGGTAAACACTTGGTGGTGGTTGTTATTCAGTCATCCAGTTGTGTCTGACTCTTTATGACCCCATGGACTGCAGCACAACAGACCTCCCTGTCCCTCACCATCTCCCGAAGTTTGCCCAAAACCAATGTCCATTGCATAGGTGATACCATCCAGCCATCACATCCTCTGACACCGTGTGCCCTCAGTCTTTTCCCAGCATCAGGGACTTTTCCAATGAGTTGGCTGTTTGCATTAGATGACCAAAATACTCAAGCTTTAGCTTCAGCATCAGTTCTTTCTATGAGTATTCAGGATTGATTTTCCTTACAGTTGACTAGTTTGATCTATTTGCTGTCCAAGGGACTCTCCGGAGCCTGCTCCAGCAACACAGTTCAAAAGCATCAATTCTTTGGTGGTAATTCATGCTTACCTCTGGAGGGGGGCATGGCACCCCACTCTATTATTCTTGCCTGGAGAATCCCATGGACAGAAGAGCCTGGTGGGCTACAGTCCATGGGGTCACAAAGTCAGTCACGACTGTGTTGAGAATGGACTTGTACATCGTAAAATCATAACAGTTAAGAACTGTAGCTTTAAAGTTCATCAAATTAATCCCATTACCATGAAAAAAAACTCCAGACTTCCACAGTTAAAAACGGCACAGACCACTAAATCCTAACTCCCATTTCAGAATGTCAACTTCAGCCTTCGAAAAAACCCTGAAGAACACAAGCGGTATCATTCCTGTATCCCTAACAGCCACTTGCCTGGGAATGAGCACACCAAAGTTGAAAGGCGAAGTTAAACAGTGACGTCCTGTGCTTTTCACCTCTGTTGCTTGCAAAAATCAAGAGAGAATAAAGTTATGTAGTAGACCTCGAAAGATGGCCACAACATGCTGTAGGTTACAGACTCATCTGTGAGTGATGCTCTGATCTGTGCATTGACTGTGTGTTGGATGCATGGGCGGGAGTCTGGACAAGAACACTGCACCCTCTAACTGAGTGTTTTATCTCTGAGGGTTCAATCACAGGCAAACGTCCTCTTTGGGTATCTTACAGACATCGTGTTTAATCTAAAAACCATTTATTTCAGGGAGAGAGAGAGAGACGGTAGAGTTCCTGTCTCAGGTCTGTGAACCCAGAAACCCTATTGTTCCATATTAATAGTGAAGACAGGGATGCGATTACTGGACCAGTTACCGCAGCCAATGGCCTGCACACCTAGATGGAAATGACTGGCGTTTTCTCGGTGACCATTTGCAGAAAGGGCCAGGCGCAACCCTGGATGTTCAGCAACTGTGAGCCGTTAGAGCTCATCTGAACTGTGAGCCGTTAGTGTTCATCTGTTCGTTTTTGTGAGAGTTGGGCGTGAGTAGGAGAGCTGTGGGCTTTGATGGTCAAGGAGCGGGTGCTGTGTAGGAGGAACAGGCCAAAAATAACTGCTGACCCAGCTGCTCGGGGACAGGCAAAGCCAGGGTTCTGAGCTGGGTTAGTGACGGGAGAAGACACCCACCGGGCTTCAGGGTGGAGTCCACCGAAAGCCACACGTTTTACACGAGGAAGTCTGGAGTTTAGGAGTCCATTTCCTCCTTGAAAACAGTTACATAGAAATCGCTGCGTGCTGCGTTAAACTAAGTGACTCGGGGCCTCGAGAAGTTTATGACCGAGAAATCACAGGACAGGGACCGCGTTCCTGAGACATTGTGAAACCGGCCCGCCCAGCGCTTCTCACCCTCAGGGCCCTGAATTCAGTTACTCATTGATAAGCGAACAGAGTGAACGGATTCGTGAAGCCTAGAAAGTATCCCCTCTCCCCCTTAAAAAAGGAAGAAGCCTCCACACGATCTTGGTGCTGTGGGGTTTGAGCGCGGCACCGACCCTGACGGCACTGGTGGCTTGGGGCTGAACCCTGGACCCCCGCCCGGGGCGCTGGAATGTGCTCGGAGCCCAGGGACTAACCGCCCCTCATAAAGGAGATAAAAACCTGAGGCAGATCACCGGGCAGGCAGCCGACATCCCTCTTGGCTTAGAAAAAAGGTGGAATTCTTCCCCGTTATCCATTACTCCTGGAAGTTTCCCGAAAGCCCATTTGTCCCAGTGCTGCCCGGCCTCGGGGCCGACCCGGGGAGATGTGTATAAGAGACAGCAGTAACCCCGTGGAATCCAGGGGTGACTCCTCTAGAGCCGGCACAGCTGCTCTGCCTGGGAAGTGGGCACTGGCGGGGAATGAGTCAGACCCTCCGTGAGCGCAGCAGGACGTGCTCAGAACTGCCTGAGCCACGGCAGGCCAAGCTGACGTTCTTGTGCACAGTACATCAGGGAGTCCTTCCACACACACGTGCTTTTCACTCCAGAGTTAGACGGCCTGGAGGGTGGGCCCTAGAGCTAACAGTTGGCGCCGTTCCTTCTGCCCTGGCCTGCTCTGTCTCCTTGGCCAGGTCACCTGGCCTCTCTGTGCTCCTCCAGGAAGGGGCGTGTGCTAACAGCCGCACCTCCCATGGCTTGAAGAAGCAGATAAAATGAGAGACTATGTATGAAATGACTGGCATGGTATCAGATTATTACTTTCTACTATGTTTTGTAAAAAACAAAACAAAAAGAGATGAAAGGAAGAAAAAAGAAAAGAAACTAGGCTTCATTTTGTTAAAAAAAAAAAAAAAGAAAGAAACCAGTCCCTTCCACCCACTTACCGAGCACTGTGGTGGGGCTGCCCAGGCAGGATCTCGTTTATCTTCTCAAGGGCAAGCCAAGGGAAATGCCTTTCCATCATTTTACAGATGAGAACTCTGAGTTCGAGGTCACGGCAACAGCCTAGGAGGGACCGTGGCTCCCACTGGTCTGCGTCTGTGATTTGCCTGGAATCCTTTGCAGGTTCAAGGCCTCCAGTACTCAGGAGGCGAGCCCAGCCTGTTCTTCTGTTTAAAGTTTCACCATCTTTCTTTAACCTCCATGACTACAGCCCTTCTAGCGGCCACGGTCCCTCTCACATGGTATTTCATGTCCTCTGAGCTCCAGTCACTTTTACACAAGAACAAACAGCCCCACGTATTTCCCCCCAGCCTTTCTCCTGCCCTTGATAAGAAGTTACGTACAAACTGAAGAGCCAGAAAGCTCTTGGCCGCTGGAACACGACTCTGCTTTTATGTTGAAAGTATGAATTGTCCTTGGAGTTGTGCCCTCCCCACTGGTCCGTATTCATGGTCAGATAATGCACGGGCTTAGCCTTTTGACGAGATCCATGTTTTTAAATATTTCGTACTTTTCGTTAAAATAATTAGATAGTTGACACAAAAACATGTTTCTTAAATGATGTAGTTAATTACAAAGAGTCCAAACTCAAAGTGGTCCCAGACTTCTTAATGGTCATTTTAAACATGCATAGAACAAAGGCTGGTCTTAAGCACTCTCCTCTCAGAAACATTTTCCCCAAAATACTATTATTTATAGTTGGAACCCAAATCAGTCACAGTCTAGAACTGCTCTGCTGTTTTCTTAGTCCGTTGTTTTTTGCTGAGCATATTTGGAATTCCTTGCAAAAGTAATCTCTGCAGTTGAAGAAATGGGTCATGGAGCCAAGATCTTGTAGGTTTTAAAAACTCAACAAGAGCTAAAGTAACAGGTTTTTAAAAAGAATATCAAAGCACCAGAAGTGAGTGGAAATAGACCCTTATACTGAATTGCTATCAGAACATCTGTTTCATTCACCATCTATCACTGGGAGGAAATAGATAGCGAAAACCTCCCAACAGAGGATGTGCCAGCCACTGGCCAAGAATCTTCTGAGAACATCTCAAGGTTTGGGTAATTTTCATTGAAATATTATTTTAAGCAAAACACCTGAAGATATACTAACATTCTTTTCCTGCTCCATGTATATAAAAGGAAGGGAAATAGAGATGTTTGGTTTTACATGTTAGAAAAACACGGCTGGGTGCTGACTTGTGGTAGTTTTTCGAGTGGGCATTCTGTGAGAGGGCACCGTATCCACTTGGTAAAGCATTAGCCCCAGTTCTGAGCGTGTGTGGCACAGGGGCTGTGTAGTGCCTGCCAGCAGTCAGAGCCCTGTGTCTGCGTCTAGGGAGGACCTAGGAGTCGGCCCCTCCAACAGGATCATGTTTGTTCAGGGATGCTATTTGCTTTTAGGGGTCTTTTGCCATTTTGCTTTTTAAACACCTGTACTTTACTTTTTTCATGAGAATATGAAAAGGAAAAAAAAAAAAGAATGGTTTGAAAGATTAGCTTCACTGCCCCATCCTCCTCTCCAGACAGACAGCTGAGCACATTACTTCATCTCAGATTAAATCTGAACATTTTAAGCTTAGGTGTTTGAGCCCAAGTGGGCCAAGTGACCCTGGAGATGGAAACTCGAAAGGAGACTCGGCCAGATGCCCCCCCGCCCCCAGAGGAGGCAGTGAGGGTCCCAGATGCAGCTCCTCGGGGTGAGACTGGATGCAGGTGCTCTCTACCCTCTCCTGCTGCCTCCCCGCCTGACAGTTCCAAGCTGGAGCTCAGGGACAGTGAGGAGGAAGTCTAAGGGGAAGCTGGTCAGGGTCTCAGTGTGCGCGAGGGGAGGTGTGTTCTTTCTCAAGCTTGGCTGCACTCCTATCAGCACTGATAACACTTGTCACAAATCCTGGATGTGCCAGCATGATCGCTAAGATGTACCCACCCCTCCACCACTGCAAGCACAGAAACTTTAAAAAGTTGAGAGCATTTGAAAACTCGGTGTTCTCAGTTCTGCCAGACCTCAGAGAAGTAGAAACTGGTCCCCATTTCTGGGCTCCTGAGCTGGCGTAAGGCAGTGGTGGTAGATCTCTGGGTCACCCTTCCATGCTGCCTCCAGACGGGAGCAGAATGGATGTTTTCAGGGAGTTCACCAACCCTGTGGGTCTAGTCCATCCTACACACTCTCCCAAGCCAGGTAAACACTTGGTGGTGGTTGTTATTCAGTCATCCAGTTGTGTCTGACTCTTTATGACCCCATGGACTGCAGCACAACAGACCTCCCTGTCCCTCACCATCTCCCGAAGTTTGCCCAAAACCAATGTCCATTGCATAGGTGATACCATCCAGCCATCACATCCTCTGACACCGTGTGCCCTCAGTCTTTTCCCAGCATCAGGGACTTTTCCAATGAGTTGGCTGTTTGCATTAGATGACCAAAATACTCAAGCTTTAGCTTCAGCATCAGTTCTTTCTATGAGTATTCAGGATTGATTTTCCTTACAGTTGACTAGTTTGATCTATTTGCTGTCCAAGGGACTCTCCGGAGCCTGCTCCAGCAACACAGTTCAAAAGCATCAATTCTTTGGTGGTAATTCATGCTTACCTCTGGAGGGGGGCATGGCACCCCACTCTATTATTCTTGCCTGGAGAATCCCATGGACAGAAGAGCCTGGTGGGCTACAGTCCATGGGGTCACAAAGTCAGTCACGACTGTGTTGAGAATGGACTTGTACATCGTAAAATCATAACAGTTAAGAACTGTAGCTTTAAAGTTCATCAAATTAATCCCATTACCATGAAAAAAAACTCCAGACTTCCACAGTTAAAAACGGCACAGACCACTAAATCCTAACTCCCATTTCAGAATGTCAACTTCAGCCTTCGAAAAAACCCTGAAGAACACAAGCGGTATCATTCCTGTATCCCTAACAGCCACTTGCCTGGGAATGAGCACACCAAAGTTGAAAGGCGAAGTTAAACAGTGACGTCCTGTGCTTTTCACCTCTGTTGCTTGCAAAAATCAAGAGAGAATAAAGTTATGTAGTAGACCTCGAAAGATGGCCACAACATGCTGTAGGTTACAGACTCATCTGTGAGTGATGCTCTGATCTGTGCATTGACTGTGTGTTGGATGCATGGGCGGGAGTCTGGACAAGAACACTGCACCCTCTAACTGAGTGTTTTATCTCTGAGGGTTCAATCACAGGCAAACGTCCTCTTTGGGTATCTTACAGACATCGTGTTTAATCTAAAAACCATTTATTTCAGGGAGAGAGAGAGAGACGGTAGAGTTCCTGTCTCAGGTCTGTGAACCCAGAAACCCTATTGTTCCATATTAATAGTGAAGACAGGGATGCGATTACTGGACCAGTTACCGCAGCCAATGGCCTGCACACCTAGATGGAAATGACTGGCGTTTTCTCGGTGACCATTTGCAGAAAGGGCCAGGCGCAACCCTGGATGTTCAGCAACTGTGAGCCGTTAGAGCTCATCTGAACTGTGAGCCGTTAGTGTTCATCTGTTCGTTTTTGTGAGAGTTGGGCGTGAGTAGGAGAGCTGTGGGCTTTGATGGTCAAGGAGCGGGTGCTGTGTAGGAGGAACAGGCCAAAAATAACTGCTGACCCAGCTGCTCGGGGACAGGCAAAGCCAGGGTTCTGAGCTGGGTTAGTGACGGGAGAAGACACCCACCGGGCTTCAGGGTGGAGTCCACCGAAAGCCACACGTTTTACACGAGGAAGTCTGGAGTTTAGGAGTCCATTTCCTCCTTGAAAACAGTTACATAGAAATCGCTGCGTGCTGCGTTAAACTAAGTGACTCGGGGCCTCGAGAAGTTTATGACCGAGAAATCACAGGACAGGGACCGCGTTCCTGAGACATTGTGAAACCGGCCCGCCCAGCGCTTCTCACCCTCAGGGCCCTGAATTCAGTTACTCATTGATAAGCGAACAGAGTGAACGGATTCGTGAAGCCTAGAAAGTATCCCCTCTCCCCCTTAAAAAAGGAAGAAGCCTCCACACGATCTTGGTGCTGTGGGGTTTGAGCGCGGCACCGACCCTGACGGCACTGGTGGCTTGGGGCTGAACCCTGGACCCCCGCCCGGGGCGCTGGAATGTGCTCGGAGCCCAGGGACTAACCGCCCCTCATAAAGGAGATAAAAACCTGAGGCAGATCACCGGGCAGGCAGCCGACATCCCTCTTGGCTTAGAAAAAAGGTGGAATTCTTCCCCGTTATCCATTACTCCTGGAAGTTTCCCGAAAGCCCATTTGTCCCAGTGCTGCCCGGCCTCGGGGCCGACCCGGGGAGATGTGTATAAGAGACAGCAGTAACCCCGTGGAATCCAGGGGTGACTCCTCTAGAGCCGGCACAGCTGCTCTGCCTGGGAAGTGGGCACTGGCGGGGAATGAGTCAGACCCTCCGTGAGCGCAGCAGGACGTGCTCAGAACTGCCTGAGCCACGGCAGGCCAAGCTGACGTTCTTGTGCACAGTACATCAGGGAGTCCTTCCACACACACGTGCTTTTCACTCCAGAGTTAGACGGCCTGGAGGGTGGGCCCTAGAGCTAACAGTTGGCGCCGTTCCTTCTGCCCTGGCCTGCTCTGTCTCCTTGGCCAGGTCACCTGGCCTCTCTGTGCTCCTCCAGGAAGGGGCGTGTGCTAACAGCCGCACCTCCCATGGCTTGAAGAAGCAGATAAAATGAGAGACTATGTATGAAATGACTGGCATGGTATCAGATTATTACTTTCTACTATGTTTTGTAAAAAACAAAACAAAAAGAGATGAAAGGAAGAAAAAAGAAAAGAAACTAGGCTTCATTTTGTTAAAAAAAAAAAAAAAGAAAGAANGGGTCTCCTGCACTGCAGGCAGATTCTTTACCAGCTGCGCTATCAGGGAAGCCCACTCTCTCCCAGCGTTTACTCAAATTCGTGTCCATTGAGTCAGTGACACCATCCAACCATCTCATCCTCCGTTGCCCTCAGTCTTTTCCTCCTTCCCTCAATCTTTCCCAGCATCAGGGTCTTTTCCAGTGATCTAACTCTTTGCATCAGGTAGCCAAAGTATTGGAGCTTCAGCTTCATCATGAATCCTTCGATGAGTATTCAGGGTTGACTTCTTTTAGGACTGACTGATTTGATCTTTTTGCTGTCCAAGGGACTGGCTTTTAAATTTGCCAATGATCTGGAAACATTTTAAATAGGGAGATCTCACACTGAAAGAAATTCTATTTCCGGCTTTTTTTTTTTTTGCACCATCAGACACTTCACAGCCCTCGCCCAAATTCCAACATGGTGACAGCTGGCTGAAGCGGAGAGTCATTTCTTCCTCGACACGGGGCACGCCCTCGACTGTCACAGACACCTCCCCACCTCCCAAGCGTTCTAAGAATGACAGTGTTAGCCCAAAGCAAGGCTAGAAATCTGTCTTCCATAAAAGCCCAGTGACTTGATGCTTGAGGAGATAAAGCCAGTGGCCCGATGCCTGAGGAGATGATAAGGCGTGGGGCACTAGCCAGCTCTGCCGCCTCTAAAGAGGGCAGCTGCGCCTCCCCCTGGGGGAGCGCTCTGTTCACCTGGGGGAGCTCCGCTGAGGGCCGTCCAGGGTAGACCCCGGCCCNACAGCAAAAAAAAAAAAAAAAAAAATAGACTAAAGGAAACAGAAAGTCATTTGTAGAGGGACACAGAAAAAAATTGTATGTGCTGGCTGAACTGGTAATTACTTTACATCAAAAACTTTGTTAGTATAAATTGGATATCATTTTCATCCATTTCACTGACAAATTTTAGGACAAATGGTAAGGAAATCACTTAGATAAAATGCAGAGATTCTGGAATGATCCTGAGAATGCATTATTCTTTCTTTTCACAAGAATATTTTTGGCTCACCTGTCCAAATGGCTATGAGAGGCAGTAGATTCCTGAGTATAGGAAAGGGTTTTACTCTGCAAAATGAAGATCTTTAGAAAGACACTTGTGAAGGGCTTCCTTTCAGGGGCTTGATGAGACCCTGGTAAGAGATCTTTTAAGAAAAGATTATGGAAGATACTGGGAAGGACTTGACTTCCAAAAATTTGTGGATCTTTGGGGATTTAGATGGGGCAAAATTGAACATGTGTGTTTGCATGCACTCACACTGGCTGACCTCCTTAGCCTTTGAAACAGAAGGCAGACCAAGAACCTTAAAGAATAGAAAAAGGTTGTCTGTATGACTTTGAAACTGTGGCTGAAATATCATCTGCTTTAGCCTTTGACTTTTTTTAAGGAGGAAATCAGATGCGTGAGAAATCAGACAATAGGAATAAGGAGCAAATAAATCTTTAAAAGAATATGAAATAGGTGATTGAGATTGACATATACATGTGCTTAGTTACTCAGTCATGCCCAACTCTTTACGATCTCATGGAGTGTAGCCCACCAGGCTCCTCTGTCCATGGGGATTCTCCAGGCAAGAATACTGGAGTGGGTTCCCATGCCCTCCTCCAGGGGAACCTTCCTGACCCAGGAATCAAACCGGGGTTTCCCACATTGAAGGTGGATTCTTTACCATTTGAACTACCAGGGAAGCCCAAGAATACTGAAATGGATAGCCTATCCTTTCTCCAGGGGATCTTCCTGACCCAGGAATCGAACCAAGNACCTTCCTGACCCAGGAATCAAACCGGGGTTTCCCACATTGAAGGTGGATTCTTTACCATTTGAACTACCAGGGAAGCCCAAGAATACTGAAATGGATAGCCTATCCTTTCTCCAGGGGATCTTCCTGACCCAGGAATCGAACCAAGGTCTTCTGCATTGCAGAAGGATTCTTTACAAGCTGAGATACCTGGGAAACTTGACACATACATACTACTGTATATAAAATAGAAAACTAATAAGAACCTATTGTATAGCAGGTGGGACTCTTAGTCAATATTCTATAATGGCCTATATGGGGAAAAAAGCTTTAGAAAAGAGGGAATATATGTATAACTGATTCACTTTGCTGTATATCTTAAACTGACACAAAAGTAACTAAATCAACTATACTCCAATAAAAAACTTTTAAAAAAGAGAGAAGGTAGAGCTGAAAAGGTGAACTGATACCTTGGAGGGCGAGAGAGTACAAGACAGTGATGTCACAGGCAGGCTTTTTCCTGCTGCCTGCCTCTTAGCATACCTTTAGCCTCGAGAAGTAGATGGTCATTCAGCTTCCATTCCTTCAGAGAGTTCCTCCACTTAGTGCACCTCAACAACCAAGCTGATTCCTAAAGAGATCACAAGAAAAAACACTCACTATCTGAGGGATCTCTATACATCCAGCAAAGGAAGATGAAGTAGATTTGAACCTCTGGGGGAGATAGATGAAGGTTCAGACAACAGGACTATCTGATAATAACATGGTAACGAACAGCTATGAAGATTCAAGTTAAGCACAAAACAGGACTTCTCCAAATAAAAACTAAATATGTGAAATAGAGAATTCAGTAGATGAGTTAAAGATATGGGATGGTTGTTGTTAAGACTGGGATTAGTAGCCTAGAAGAATGAGTGCAAGAGTATTATCTCAAAATACAGCCCAAAAATGTAGAAAAAGAGCAAATTTGAAAAGACATGAGATCTGGAGAACAGATTTCAGAGATGTGATACCCAAATCTCAATTTCAGAAGGAGAAAAGGAAACTGATGGGAGATATACAATAACTACACTTGTGACTGAAGAATGTTTCTCTGAGATGAAGATTACTTTCTACAGAATGAATGAAAAATTACATTAAGTTTCTGGAAATTGTAATGAAAAAGTCATATGCTAGATTCTTGAATTCAAGACAAAGGGAAAAGTAGGATAAGTAGGATGGTGCACTTGATTTTGTCTGTTATCTATCTACATAGTAACTTGGTAAGGAATAGGATGGTAAAAACTTCTTACAAACTGTGACATTTAAATATTCATTTATACAAGTCAATCCTAAAGGAAATTAACCCTGAATATTCATTGGAAAGAATGATGCTGAAGCTGAAGCTCCAAAACTTTGGCCACTTGATATGAAGAGGTCACTTGTTGGAAAAGACCTTGATGCTAGGAAAGATTAAGGGCAGGAGGAGACTGGGGTGAAAGAGGATGAGATGGTTGAATGGCATCATCGATTCAATGGACATGAGTTTGAACAAACTCTGGGAGATAGTGAAAGACAGGGAAGCCTAGCATGCTGCAGTCCATGGGGTCACAAAGAGTCCTGAGTGAGTGACTGAACAACAAAAATAACTTTTTGAAATATTTCTCTTTATACATTGTTATTCTAATACACTAAACAGTTTAATGAAAGTAAATCAAATGTCTCCAAAAAGTTAAACTTATACAATTTCCATTCTCATTTAGAAATTAAATCATTATCTCAAAGGAACATTGTGCATAGTGTTTATATGGGTTATTTCATCCAATGTGACTTTAAAGAGAAAAGAGAACCTGAAATTATAAAAGAGATTGCTTTAAAAGTATAGCAATGATGAGAGTTATAAGACCACTGGTGCCATAAAGCATTCATCATTCTTTCTCTCGTAGGGCTATTTTCAAAATAGCAGGACATCAAGTACTTTTTATTAGAATTCAAATGACTTTAGAAATAAATGTTTTGTACAAAATGATAATATTTTAAAACATATTATAGTCAGCAAAGATATAAGTGTAGAATTAATGCTGTGGAAAAATAAGCTATAACACTTAAAGCAAGCAGTTGCTCCTAATACTGCTTCTGTTTTCCATGAAGTGTAACACTGGTCATCACAATAGAAATGCAGGGTCCCATTCTTCCCCCTCTTCACCTGCATGGATTTGAGAAACTAAACTTATTTCCTTGAACATCCCTCTCCTTTTGTAAAACAAGAAGAATGATAGTTTCTATGTAAGGATTATTAGGCACAGGTGCTTATCTATATAAAGCACTTAATATAAAAACGTGCTGCAGTGGAAGTGATGAAGAATAGAAGAAACTAATAATATAGGCTTCCTTTTTTTCCATTCTTATTCTCCCCAGAAAATAACTTCTTAACAACAGATACACTGACAGATTATGAAACTTACAAGGAAAAGCATTGATGTTGGTGACATTCTTATATAGGATATAAGCTATGACAAATCTGGACAGCATATTAAAAAGCAGAGACATTACTTTGTCAACAAAGGTCCGTCTAGTCAAAACTATGGTTTTTCCAGTAGTCACATGAACGTGAAAGTTGAATATAAGGAAAGCTGAGCATAAGGGTCCTTTCCAGTGAGTTAGCTCTTCGCATCAGGTGGTCAAATTATTGGAGCTTCAGCTTTAGCATAAGTCCTTCAAATGAACTTTCAGGACTGATTTTCAGTTCAGGTCAGTTTAGTCACTCATTCATGTCTGACTCTTTGTAACTCCATGGACTGCAGCACACCAGGCCTCCCTGTCCATCACCAATGCCCAGAGCTTGCTCAAACTCATGCCCATTGAGCTGGTGATACCATTCAACCATCTCATCCTCTGTTGTCCCCCTCTCCTGCCCTCAATCTTTTCCAGCATCAGGGTTTTTTCAAATGAGTCAGTTCTTTGTATCAGGTGGCCAAAGTATTGGAGTTTCAGCTTTAGCATCAGTCCTTNTTTCTATGGGAAAAGTTTCCAGACACTATCAGATCAAAGGGTGCGTGGATTTCAGTTAATGAGCGCAGCCACGCTGCCCTTGAGAAGATCTTATGACCTTATCTTTACCTGTAAAAGGAGGTGAAAACATTAGCCTTTCCCCATCTTTTTCTAACTGAACACTCAGTGCAGCTCAACTGCTCTACTGATTTTGCTTGTGAGGAAGCTGAGCCAAAAGGGCCTGTGACTGGAGAGTGACCCCCAGATTGTGACAGAGGAGAAGATGAGACCCACCCCCCGAGAGTGACAGGGACACACGAGGAAGGGGGCTTTGTGCTGTGAACTGTCAGCTCAGGGTCACCGTGTAGCTGTGGGCCGCCCCTGGTCTCAGGGCCTGTCCTGGGTGCTCTGAGCCTAGCGAGGAGAGCTGGACACGTGCACAGCTCAGGGTCAGATGGGACATGGAGACCACTCTCGTGGTCGGAGCCTGGGCAGCAGGCCCTCTGTTCACTGGCCTTCAGCCCAGCAAGGATGCCATGCTGCTTGGACACAGCTGCGCCTGGGCTCTCCCCCTCCCTGCCTCCATCTTGTCTCGAAAGAAAGCGTTTCACACCGTCATTGAGGATAACGTGTTTTGCACAAAACATAACTACATTCAGGGTAAGAAAGGAGACAGTACTGAAAACAGAAAGTTAGAGTACGTGTCAAACTTAGAGCTGTATGTCCATTTGAGTTCCGAGCTCTCAACACTGGTGGAATTCAAACCCTCAGGCAGTTTCCTCCTGTATGGGAAGGAAAGGCTTAGATTCAGAGAACGTGCTCCACACTGAAATATCCTGAAGACAAGTTATCTAACTTTATGAAATATCCTGAATCCTGATCTTTAGCAAAGTAATGAAATGTTCAGTTTTATGAATTTACTTCATTTCTGTATTTTATCAGTGTCCAAAGCTACTTGGAGCTCTGAATTCAGGACAGAAGCGACGTTCCTTCATGCCTTCTGCCTGTTTCATAACCAGATAAGCATTTGCTTTTACTGTGGACACACGTGGCCTTTCCCCCGAAAGGCAGCGTGAGGGCCCCACACAGCCTCAGGGCAGGCCGGGAGGTGACCTTGCAGTGAGCTGAGGGCTTTTCTCATCACAGCAGCAAGTGCTGGTCGAGACCTTAATGCCCCAGCAGGCGTGCAGCCCGGCGTGTCCCCATCCCTGGGCGCTCACGGGGCACCAGGGTGGGCGCTGACCCTGGCCTGCATTCTTCCTTGGCAGTGCACAGCTTCAGGGGTGAGCGGGCCCGGAGGGACCCCGGCACCCCTCCCGGGGACTCAGTGCTGGGGATGCGTGGTTGTTTGCTCTTGCAGGAGTCAGACCGTGTTTCCTTGCGGGGGCAGCTGTGATGGGCGGGAAACCTGTGGCTGTGACGTGGACTTTGCTGCTCGGCAGACATGGGTGTGAGCACAGGGCAGGGGCTGTCTCTCCTGGGCCCTGGTGGGTTGTGAACCAACCTGTGGAGAATTTGAGTCTGCTTTTCAAAGTCTGCCTCAAATACTGCACTAGGTTCTGAGATCCTAGAGAGGATTTCATGCAAACCAAATTTAATCTTCGTATTTTCTGAATATTGAAGGAAAGAGAAGGGATACTAACATTTTTACATCCCAATCTCATGTCAACTTGCCAGGTAGTCAGAGAAGTAGGTGCTGTTATCTCCATTTTTAGAGAAGAGGACGGTGAGACCTGCAGACATTCAGTGAGTGGCAGTGTTGTGGCCCAGACCACACGTGGCTGGTGTGTGCTGTGCACCCAGGAGGATGAGAGCCAAAGCAGTCTGCCCCGCCCCTTCCTCTCGCCCCACACACACCCACCAAGCGACCTGGAGGACATTCACTCTCTTTCATTGTGTCCACTGAGGAGTGGATCTGCTGAAATCTAAAGTCATAAACTCCTACCGAGGTGTTCAGTATACTTGTTTCACAAACTCCCTTCATCCTGCTTGGACGTGCGATCACAAGAAGCAGAGGGTCTGCCCTCAGGCAGAGTGGGTATTGTCTGACCTTGAAGCTGGGGAGTTTTATGGCCTAGTCCCTGACCAGCCAGCCTGGAGTGGGGCAGTGAATGGGGCCTGTGTGGCCTTGTGTCCCCCTGCCCCAGGGAGGGGCTAGACAGGCTCCTGGGGTCGATGCCCCCCGCAACCAAGAATTCATGAACCGAGTGATGCTGTGCACCCCACCCCCACCCCCAGGCATCCTCTCAGGACGACAGTTCGTTACACGCCAACCTGTTTCAGAAGCCTGGGAAATCCAGCCGCCGTTGGAGACATTGGTCCCCTCTGTCACTGGGGTGTTTTCTGACGGCACCATCGCTGACTGTCGCTTGTCACCTGCTCTCCTGGTGCAGCTTGGGAGCGGGCAGGCGTGTGCTCGGGAGCGGGCAGGCGTGTGCTCGAGAGCAGGCAGGCATGTGCTCGCTCACCGCTCCTCCTCCCGCAGGCGAGCGTCCTGGCGCTTCCGGCACACTCCCCACGCCCATACCACGGGACTCACTGCCTCAGAGGCTGCCGACCTCGGTTCCTGCCTGTCCCCCTAAATCAGATGTGACCTGCGTGTGTCAGACGGAAAAAGGAGGTGCAGAACAACTTTCTTTGCAGAATTGATAGGACAGTTGTCTGTTTCTTGAATTCAGTTGGAAAACCCCTGTGGATTTTTTGTATTCATCCCAAACTGACTTCTACCGAAAGTTTCATTATCTTAGCACTTTAGTAAGTAAGTGATCAAAAAACCATTAAGGCTAAAAGTGGAAAAAACCTTATAGGTTTCTTATGCCCGGTGGATAAGCCCATAGGTGACACTGATGGGAACCCTACCCACTGGCCCTTTCCAGCAGAGCAATCAATGTTGAACCATCCAGTTGCTGACATGCTGTTCAGGGCAGACGGCCAGAATCCAGCCACCAGGATTCAGCTCTCACTGGCCATGCGGCTGACCTGGAGGTCGCTGCCTTCCTAAGTCAGGTGTAAAGGCTGCCAGCCAGGCTAGGGGTCTGCAGGGGCCAAGGACACGGCTCCCCCCGCACCCCACCACCACGCCAGCAGGGCAGGAGTGCAGAGGGATTTATCTCAGATCTGCTGTGCTGCCTGCGTTTGAATAAATCAAGCTGGATAGTGAAGAAAAACAAACAGGCTGCGTTCATGACGAGGCCTGCTGCCCAGCGTGGAGCAGAAGCCCAGGCCAGAAGGCAGAATGGAGGGGAAAGACGATCCCAGAGTCAGTGGTGCAGACAAGAGTCTGTGCTCACTGTAAGTCTGAAGTTCGTTTTCATCAGGGGGTATGATTGGCACGTAACATTTTGTTAGCTTCGCATGTACAGTGTAGTGATTCTGCATCTGCAGTGTGTATTGTGAAGTAGTCACCACAGTAAATCTCCTTAATATCCCACACCATACACGGTTCCAAAAAAGATGTGTGTGTATGTGTGTGATGAAAACTTCTAAGGCCTACTCTTAGCAGCTATTGAATACACAACACAGTATTATTAACTATAGTCATCATGTCCAAGTCACATCCCAGGTCTTAGTTTATAACTAGTAGTTAATACTTTTTGATGACGAAATGGATGAAGAAGGGTCAGAAAGTACAAGCTTGAATTTGGGGTTATTTCCCCAGGGGCATTAAGTCTTGCCTTGAGCTCCAGTCATCAGAATGACTCTGCTTTGTGGACTTTCAGGTGAAATAAGTAAGTGGTCCCCGCCTCTGCTCACTCCGTCTAGTGCTTCTTGGACATGCCGATCTACACACTGTACTCAGAATACTTTTTATCTGACCCATTCACACTAATGGGTGTAGGACTTTGAGCTGAAATCACCTTTTTTTTTTTTCAGTTGACTTGTGAATACTGCTTATTCACTGTTAAACTTGGCAAAAAAAAAAAAAAGCTAGTTAGGATTCATAAAATCAGTTTTCGTAATTCTAGTCTTTTGGGGGGAAACAGAGAAGACCACCCTGCTGTGAGGGTGGAGAGAGGTCACAGCCAGCTGAGCATCAGGAGACGGAGAGATGAGCGGGCAGCCTGCAGAGGGCCTCCCAGACCAGCGTCTTCTCCTTTCACACCACGCAGTCACCAGCCTCTCCTGTTTGTGTCAGAGATGACTTTCAATAGGAAACGTGGCGTTAGACTCTGGTGCCAGCTGTCACAGACGGGATGCAGTTGGACAGGGCCACGCTGGGCGAGGCTGACAGGTGAGGACAAGAGGCCAGAAGCCACTGCTCCCTGGGGGGCCAGGGGGTGCTGGCTGTACCCACACCTGAAGAAGGGGTGGGGGCGAGGCCAGGTGCTACGTCAGAAGGACCCCAGAAGGGCAGGCTGAACTCCAAGAACGGGGCCAGCAGGTCCAGGTCAGGGAACTCAGGACTTGTCCTAAGGGCAGGCCAGTCAGGAAGTTACAAGATGCACCGCTTGAGAGACTCTGGGCTGCTCCGGGAGAATGCGGTGGCAGGTGGTCTGGGAGAGGGAAAGGCGGGCATGGGCAGCGAGGTGCCTGGGCAGCGAGGTGCCTTGGTGAGGTCAGGGGGCCGTGCAGGGCTGGTGCTGGGGTGCAGGCTGGAGGAGCTGCACCGTGATGCACCGTTGAGTGCAGAGAGAGAGAGGACATCTGAGCACTGTCCCCAGTCTTCCGCTTGTGTGGAGCAGAGAACCGAAGTGCGAGGAGGGGGCGGGGCGAGTGCAGAGAATGTGTGCACTCACGCTCAGGCCGGGCGACCGTCCGTGTGGCTGCACACACAGCGATGGGGTGCGAGGGTGGCGTTCGCCCCTCCTGCCTGCCCTGTTCCGTGGGCTCACCCCTGGACGGTGTGCTGAGCTTCAGGTGACAGAGTAATAGAGCCGACGTGGGCCTGCCCTTACAGAGACCGCAGCCTTGCCGAAAACCAGGGGTGGTGATGCCCAGCTGGTCGGGGGTGGGCCGCTCTGGGCCTTGGGTGGGCACACTCTTGTCACTTTTGAATGGACACACGGTGGTGGGGGATACACACCCTTAAACTCAAAAATGCGTCCAGATGCTCCCCAAGGTCCCATGGCAGCCCCAGGAGTTCATCAGGACGGACCTGGGGTGGGTTCTGCAGGCTGAAGCCCCGGGAGCCAGTGCCGCGGTGTCAGGGCCTGAAGGGGCACTGGGTGGGGTCTCGGCCACTGCCCTGTCCTCCCCAGGCCCAAGGTGCTGGGGGGCCCCAGGCAGCCAGCTGTGTGCGCGGGTCACGGCCAGCTCCCGAGCTCAACTATATATAGTCAAGAGCTCGCAAGAGGGAGCTGCTGAAGGGCCGGGAGGAGGAGGGGATGCCAGCAGAATGCCTTCCACTGAAGCTCATGTTTAACAGGCGTTTTTCCATGCTGGCTGTTCCCAGGTGGAGGGAGGCGGCCCGGGTCCCGGGAGAGGCAGGTGCCGAGCTCACCTGTGCCCGGGAGGCACCCTGTACCCTTGTCTCTTTGCTGTGACTCCCGCCTGCCTCCCGGGTGTCTGTGCAGAGGGGCTCTGATGTGTAACCGAGACCGTGTAAATGGATCTTTGTAGTGTGTTTGGGGTGATGTTGCAGAAGAGTGTTCTGAGCTGCGCAGAAGAGGGAGGTTATCGTGTGACTAGCTGTCACAGCTGTTTTAAGAGAAGCGCTGTAAATTGCATTCGGTGATTGTTTTGTTAAGGCGTTCTTCCTGCGCCTAATCTCACACCCTCTGGTTCCAGTGACACACACATTTAGTTAATTTTCTCAGTGGGTTCATCTCTGCATTTTGGGACCTTGGCCTGCAGAGTGTTAAGGGGGTGCCCCAGGGTCCGCTTCTCCCAGGACCATCAGTCTGCCCGTGGGGGCGGGTGCTGTCCAGGCCAGGACCCTCCCCTGGACAGAAGCGTCCCTGTCTGGACACTGATGCACACAGCTGTCCTGGAGGTGACTGCTGCGCTTGCTGAAAGTGTGCTTGAGTTGAGCTTTGCGCGGTCCACATGTCATGACTCTTCTCACCCTCTCAGCCCAGGACAGAAATGCATTGTGACTGCCCCTCGAGGGTATGGACATGGGCTCGGGAACGTGACGTGGCCAAGGGCACTCAGCCAGTGATTGAACCCAGGCTGGTGGCTGACCTGCCTGCAAGGGACACTCCGCCTCTAATCCCTGAGTCGGTGAGCGGGCCATGCATGAAGCTCCCAGGAGCCCAGAAGCTCTGTACTCTTAAATGGAATTGCTTTCCCAGGGCCACGCCCAGCCTGCATGGAAACAGGGAGACCCAGCCAGGTCCCAAGTCAAGACATTCAGCGGTGTTTGTTTTTCTTTCCTTTGAAAGCGTTCAGTTCAGTCGCTCAGTCGTGTCTGACTCTTTGCGACCCCATGAATTGCAGCACACCAGGCCTCCCTGTTCATCACCAACTCCTGGAGTTCACTCAGACTCATGTTCATCAAGTCCGTGATGCCATCCAGCCATCTCATCCTTGGTCATCCCCTTCTCCTCCTGCCCCCAATCCCTCCCAGCATCAGAGTCTTTTCCAATGAGTCAATTCTTTGCAGGAGGTGGCCAAAGTACTGGAGTTTCAGCTTTAGCATGATTCCTTCCAAAGAAATCCCAGGGCTGATCTCCTTCAGAATGGACTGGTTGGATCTCCTTGCAGTCCAAGGGACTCTCAAGAGTCTTCTCCAACACCACAGTTCAAAAGCATCAATTCTTCAGCGCTCAGCCTTCTTCACAGTCCAACTCTCACATCCATACATGACCACAGGAAAAACCATAGCCTTGACTACACGGACCTTAGTTGGCAAAGTAATGTCTCTGCTTTTGAATATACTATCTAGGTTGGTCATAGCTTTTCTTCCAAGGAGTAAGCGTCTTCTAATTTCATGGCTGCAGTCACCATCTGCAGTGATTTTGAAGTTAAAAAAGTTCAGTCGTGAGCGAGATCTTGAAGTGCCCACCTGGACTGGTCAGCACTGCCTTCCCAGCCTGCCTCCCGTCAGTCCACAGCCCTCTTCTGAACAGCAGTCCTCACCCATTGCACGACCCCAGGAGTGCGTGACTGAGCCGATTCTGCTGGGGGGTTGCGCAGTCTGTCCTCCTGCCCACCAAAAGGAGCTCGCTGTATGCTGAGCAGGGTCCCTAGTGGACCCTCGCTTCTCAGGGTTGCTGGTTTCTCAGTTGATTGCTTTAGAATCGAATGGTTCCCTGCACCATTGTGGACTTTTTGTGACCCTTTCTTTTCAATGAAAATAAGCTTATGTCGGGATGAGAGGAAGACGTCAGAATCAGCACACTGATGAATAGCCCCATTTGTATTCATGGAAAGGTAATTATTGAAGGCAGACGTTTGCCTTCATTAATTTTTGCTTTACAATTACATCTTAACTTTGTAAATCTTACCTTTATGAAAGGTAAGAAATCTAGATCAGTTGGCATAGTTTTTTGCAAACAAATTTAATTATATAACATTTTAAAGTATGATTTTCTTTTTTTCCAGTGAAGTGATCGCCACAATAAGCCCACATCCATCACCTTATGTTGGTACAAATTTTGTTTCTTGTGAGAATTTTAAGATCTGCTCTTACCGGCTTTCAAATATACAGCACAGTATTGTTAACTGTAGTCGCCATGCAGTACTATAATGGTGGTGATGGTGAGGGACAGAGAAGCATGGCGTGCGGCAGTTCATGGGGCTGCAGAGTGGGACACCACGGCTGAATAGCAGCTGAATAGCCACAAGCATCACAAGGACTTCCCCACCTCATAACTGGGGGTCTGTACCCTTTGACCTCCTTCACGCATTTCCCCCACCCACCCCCATCTCTGATAGTCACCAATCTGTTGTCTATTAAGTTTTCTGTTTGTTTGTTTTAATATTCCACATATAAGTGATGACAGAGTGTTTTTCTGTGTCTGACTTATTCCACTTAGCATAATATCCTCTGAGTCCATTGAGTTCAGTTCAGTCGCTCAGTCGGGTCCGACTCTTTGCGACCCCATGGGCAATCACTACACTTCAAAAAACTTTTGTGAGTAAAATTTTTAAAAAGGAGCTCTTTTTACCCTATTTCCCTTTCCAGCTACCATCCTATCTTTTTCCTTCCCTTAACAGTAAAATTCTTTGCAGTTACAATCGACACTCACTCATTGTAATTTGTATTTCCCTCTTCAGTTCAGTTCAGTCACTCAGTCATGTCCAACTCTTTGTGACCCCATGAATCGCAGCACGCCAGGCCTCCCTGACCATCACCAACTCCCGGAGTTCACCCAGACTCACGTGCATCGAATCCGTGATGCCATCCAGCCATCTCATCCTCGGTCGTCCTATTCTCCTCCTGCCTCCAATCCCTCCCAGCATCAGAGTCTTTTCCAATGAGTCAACTCTTGGCCACATGAAGTGGCCAAAGTAGTGGAGTTTAAGCTTTAGTATCAGTCCTTCCAAAGAAATCCCAGGGCTGATCTCCTTCAGAATGGACTGGTTGGATCTCCTTGCAGTTCAAGGGACTCTCAAGAGTCTTCTCCAACACCACAGTTCAAAAGCATCAATTCTTCGGCGCTCAGCCTTCACAGTCCAACTCTCACATCCATACATGACCACAGGAAAAACCATAGCCTTGACTAGACAGACCTTTGTTGGCAAAGTAATGTCTCTGCTTTTGAATATGCTGTCTAGGTTGGTCATAACTTTTCTTCCAAGGAGTATTCATGTGGCTGCAAATGACAAAGTTTCATTCTCTTTTATGACTGACTGATATTCCAGTGTGTATGCACACCACATCTTCTTTACCCGTTCATCTGTTGGTAGACACTTAGGCTGTTTCCATGTCTTGCCTGTTGTAAATGAGCATGAGCATGCAAATAATTCTTCAAGATAATAAATTCATTTCCTTTGGATAGATACCAAGGCGTGGGATTGCTGGATCCTATGGTAGCTCTATTTGTAATTTTTCGAGGCCCCTCCACTCCATTCTCCCTACTGGATGTGCTGAGTTACATTCCTACCAACAGTGTAGGAGGGTTCCCTTTTCTCCACACATTCTCCAGCATTTATTTGTGGTCTTTTTGATGATGGCCATCCTGACAGGTATGAGTGGATATCTCATTGTAGTTTTGATTTGTGTTTCCCTGATGATTAGTGATATTGAGCATCTTTTCATGTGCCTGTTGGATCTTTGAATATCTTTGGGAAAATATCTATTCAGTTACTCTGCCATTTTTTAATTGGATTGTTTGTTTGAAGCTGAGTTGCTTGAGTTCTGTATATATTTTGGATTTTAACCCCTTATGAAATAGATGATACCCACGTATTTTCTCCCATCCCATAGTTGCCCTTTCATTTTGTGGGTGGTTTCCTTTGCTACAGAAGCTTTTTAGTTTGATGTAGTTCCACTTGTTTATTTTTGCTTTTGTTGCCAGGTTAACATGGTAATATGGGAACATCTTCAGGCCAAAGGGTTACCGAAGTTGTCTTGCAAGTCAAACATAATAGTAATGGGTCTTTAGGGGTGAGAGGGAGATCTTAGCCTCTTAACTTCCACAACATCATCTTAGAGTGAGATACCAAAATGTTTGGTCAGAACCAGTGTTGCAATTGTGATAAATCAAGAGTTGATGAATTTCTGATTTCCCCTCTTTGTTCACTATAACGTGTACCTATTTCAAAAAGTATGTAGCAGCAAGCGCTTGGGGACTGATAGTAAATGCGCTTCTTAAGTGTGCCTTCTCTGGGGACGTGAAAGCTCCTCAGTGTTTCCCGTTACGGCGCCACTGTTTAGAGAAGGAAGATACCGTGGCAGAAACGTGCCTGCCTTCACCCACGTTCCTCCTGACGTTCAGACCCTTCTGATTAGGCCAGCTCTCAGCCTGGGATTGCTCATTGAGCATTAAGCTCTGATTGTTTCAGGCAGCATGTCAAATTTGAAGAAGCTTTCCTAATAAGGAAGAATGATGTAATGTTGTGGAGGGGGGCCAGGCCTCTCTGTGTGTTTTATTTCCATCAGCCGAATTCCAGGGGAGAATGGTTGCCAAGCAGGGGGGCTGCTGGCTATTTTTAGCCAGATTGCCTCAGTAACACCAGGAGGCCTTTCTTCCAGCCCTGCACTCACTAGTATGCTGGTAGATGTTTTTCCTGGCATCTCGTTTTTATAAAGTTTGATCAAGCATAAGTAATACTTTTATTAACATTTTAACATTTTCTCCGAGAATGAAAAAAGCATCCTTTGTGATCTCTTTTTAACTTGGCAGCTTTTCTTTGAGATATGGTTTCTCCAGTCAGCAGATAGATACTTTGTATGGTGGTCGAGGAGGTTGTACTAACTTTTCAGAACAGGCTTTTCAGCAGGAGGCCCTTGCAAGCCTGTCTGTCAGAGCATGCTGACAAGCACTGTTCTGCCCACAGTATTCAGTCTAGATCTTCCCCCTCCCAAACCTACCAGGTATAACAACAGGCTGCATTTCAAGGCCATAGGCAGTTGTTTCTGTACTTTGACATTAAGGTGTTTATTTCAACATTTTTATAAACTGGAAAGTCTGCGACCCCATGGACTGTAGCCTGCCAGGCTCCTCTGTCTGTGGGATCCTCCAGGCAAGAATACTGTAGTGGGTTGCCATTTCCTTCTCCAGGTGATCTTCCCCACCCAGGGACTGAACCCAGGTCTCCTGCATTGTGGCGACTACAAAGGTGGATTCTTTACCACTGAGCCACCAGGGAAGCCCGTTTATAAATTGGAGGGAAAATCAAATTTGTGATGAAACTTTCACTCCCTCTCTGGGTGACATGCTACATCCTTCTGACTTCTGCTCTGTTCTGTGCATTTCATCTTCCCCTCGAGCCAGCGGCCCCAGGCCTGTCTCCTCACAGCCCCTCACCCCCAGCCCCTACCTAGCGATGCTCATGTTCCTGGTAGTCGGCGGGGCTGACCTTCCCGCATCACCATGGCCCTGCAGCATGACCTTTACCAGGGCAGGCTGCCTGTGAAGTTGGGGTCCCCCCTTTCTGCCTAAAGGGGGTCACTGGGCCTGAGACGATGGGGGCCCCCTGACAAGGGGCCCCAAGCAGGCACATGAATGTCTTAGAGAAGAATGGGACAGATTAGAAGCACCGTGTTAGAATAATTTCTGATACTGTTTGCTGGGAAGTTGGCAAACAAGATAGAAAACGAGTGAGTCACTGGGGGCTGGCTTGTGCCCCTGTCCTGAGCCGCTGTGTCCTTGCTCCCACAGGCTTGGTGCTTGAGGGCGGGCCCTCAGACTGCCAGGCCCTGCCGTGCGAGTCCCACTCAGTGGCACCCGCCCTGGGGGTAACTCACTGCGCAGAAATGAGATCTTCGGGAGCAGGCGCAGGGAACAGATAGAGCCCAGCCCCAGGAGCGAGGTCCAGAGGTCGGGTGTGAGCTGCCGACACATCCACAGGCCACGGGCACAGCTTGAGCGTGTCAGTCAGCAGTCGGACCACAAAGGAAAAGGAAACGTTAAATTTAGTAGTGTGTCATGTTTAACCCAATAGATGAGAAATACTGTGTCAACGTGCAGTGTAAACAGGAAGAGTGAGATCGTTTTTACACTCTGTCTTTGAACCGAATCTTCAGAAATAGTGTGAGGTTCACACTCACAGCACATCTCGGGCCAGGTCAGCCACGTGGCCAAGCCTCGGCGGCTAGCCGTCACCACGATCGGCCAGCACAGGCTTCGAGGGTTTAGAATGAGAGTCTCCCAGGCCTGCACCCCCCACATCAGTGCAGAAGCAGCAGTGTTAGATACTCTGCGCGGCCATCCCCCTGTGTCACGTCCGGGAGTGTCCGCTGACCTTGCCGACCGTGTGCCCGCCCTTCACAGCAGGGCAGTCGGGTCTCTTGGTGCAGAAGGACCCTCCGAGGACAGGCTGTGTGCCAGGCTCCCCTGGGCCCTCCTACCTGAGCCAGGGCCATGGACCCCCACCCCCCCTTCCCTGGAGGCCGCACCCTTCCAGGGCTAGAACCAGTCGGGGGAGGGCTAGTGAGCAGACCGTAAGTGTAAAAGACGTGTCAGTGGTAAAAGCTGTGAAGCAGGATGGTGAGCTCGAGGGAGACACAGGTCCTTCTTGTCCGTGCAGCTACTAAACGGGTCATTAGGAGTGAACTGGGCTCTGCAGCGGGGCCGTGTTTGCAGGCAGATACCTCCTCTCGTTGAAAAAGACCCTGACCTGGGAAAGGCTGAAGGCAGGAGGAGAAGGGATGACAGAGGATAAGATGGTTGGATGCCATCACTGACTCAATGGACGTGAGTTTGAGCAAACTCCAGGAGATGGTGATGGACAAGGAGGCCAGGTGTGCTGCAGTCCATGGGGTCGGACACAACTGAGCGACTGAACAACAACATACTTCTCTAATTATCAAAGTGACTGAGGAGATTCTCATTTTTACCTAAAAGAGCATTTCATCATTTGAGAACACTTAATACGCAGAGGCACAGGAGCAGCTGAAGAACTCAGACAGTGTGTCGGTGCCAGGCCCCAGATCCCACAGCGGACACGGCTGAGCTGGGAAGCGCGGCCGGAGTCGTGCAGGGAGACAAGCGGAGGGAGTTTCATGTTTCCACCAAGGCAAGCAAATTAAAATGTTTACTCTGTTCCTTTTCCATATTTGCTTAAATAAACTGATACTGATTACTCCCGAAGAAGCTGGCCCTCTCTGTGTGCGTGGCCGGCTGAGGCCCCAAGGAGCGTGGCACCGAGTGGCGAGGAAAGTTTGTGTTTTGGAAAAACTCTAGTTACAAAGAGCAGTAGAGCCAGCATGCCTTCCGAGTCTCTGTGCCGTCCTCACGCGGCTGGCCCGGGAGGGGCCAGGGACTGGGCAGGGTGCGTGCTGGAAGCGGGGGGAGTGCTGAAATGAGAGGGAAAACTTGCTTCTCACAGCCTGCTTTTTGTAGCCTTGCATTTTGAAGGGCGAAAAAAGTCTTATCTTTCTTTTTTTTTTCCTTTCATGGACCATGCTTTTTGGTATTTGTCAAAGAAATCTCTGGTGGCTCAGACAGTAAAGAATCTGCCTGCAGTGCAAGAGACCTGGGTCAGGAAGATCCCCTAGAGACGGGAATGACAACCCACTCCAGTATTCCTGCCTGGAGAATTCCATGGACAAAGGAGCCTGGTGGGCAGTAGTCCTTGGGGTCACAAAGAGTCGGACACGACTGAGTGACTTTCACTTTGTTTCAAAGAAATCTTTGCCTGACTTACAGTCACAAAGATGTTCCTATGTTTTCTTTGTGAGATTTTATAATTTTAGGTCCATGTTTAAGTTGAAGATTCAAGTTAAGTTTTGTATAAGGTGTTAATTGGGGGCCAAGAAGGTTATTTGCATATGGAAACCCAGTAGAATTTTTTTTGGCATGTTTTGTTTTTTTATGAAGGGCACTTCTTTAAGAAATACAATTTAATTTTAAAAGAGATTAAAAGAAATCTTGTATAGCAACGTCTGCAGTTGTTAGTTACAATCAGTTCATTTTCAAAGAGACAAAGTTGTGTTAGGACTTTATCCATTTTCAGACCTGTCATTGTACTTTAATTCTAAAAGCGAAAATGTTAGGTTCTGTTGGTCAAAAAGATTATGTTGACACTTAAGTTTGATGGTGGTATTTTGTTACAAGGTAAGAAATCTTGCAAGCCCTGGATGAGGATAAATTTAAACTAAGTGTTTAGATCAGCTGAACTTAAAAAGGTTGATAAAGACAACCTTTCTGTCTTCAGGGGAGGGTGGGGATACTCAACCCTGACTGGTCTGAAAAGATGTGGATAAAGGTGTTGTTGCCAGAATTCCTGAGGGGTGAGAGATGTGGAAGGCCCCCCCCCCACCCGGTGAGAAGGGACCTGCCCGAGATGCCCATCAGTAGATGGTCCTCCAGTTGCCTTGCTCAGGCGAGTGGTCCTGTTTCATGCTTTTTTTGTCGTTACACTGAGTCAACCTGAGACCACCCACACCATCCTCTATGAGAAGTCTGAACAAATGATGACTGCTGCCTTGATAATGCGCTGATTTCTTAGCAAGGGGGGCTGTACATCTGAGATTATTTCAGATTTAGGATGTGTGAATGATGCATAGGTATTTGAGGGGTTACTGCTTCTCCATGTTCAAGTTTGGGACCGTTCGAGTGATGAATTGAGGAGTCAGGATAAAAGATCCAAGCCTCAGATCTGCTACTCGAGGAGAAGCCTGTGTCATGGGCTCGCTGACACCACAGCCTTGGGTTGAAAAGCTTACCTGCCCCTTCACAGATGCATTGTCATATCTACCCCCACACTCATCAAAGGGAGGAAGGGTGGGGGGTGAGGACACAGGCACGGAGGGCTACCCCAGCCTGGAAACAGTGGAGGAGGGAGTGCCCGCCCCTTCAGGGTCCCAGCATCCTCCTGATTCTCCACAGCAGCAACTTTTAAAAGAGGACAGCATGGTGGTCTCGCTAAATTTAGTCATTGTTAGGTCATGTATCATAAGTGACTTTAAATGTCTTACAGCATATTTTATAGATTGATAAATATCCACAGAAAGAAAAAAGCCACTCATCAATCCATTCTTTTCTGCCTCTTTACTTACAACTGTAGCATTAATCTGAATTTATTCAGAAGGTATTAGCAACAAAAATACATGTAAATTCCTTGGTTCCTTGGTCTGAATTGCTTATGCTTCTGAGATTATAGACATCATTTTGTTTACTGGTAGTCACAACCAAAGCAGTAGATCATACGCAGAAGGTCAGGTTAGGAATACAAGTGTGATTAATAGATTTTGCATCATTTTTACTCAAAACTGTCATCTTCAGGTAATAATGCTATCATATTTAAATCTGAAAATAAGCATTATGCTCATATGGCTTATCTCATTACACGTGTAGACATATGACACGTGGGTGTGTGACGTCTGTGGATGTTTGACGCGTGTAGAGAATGGACGCCTGTGGATGTGACACGTGCAGAGATGTGCAGGTAAACACACCCCCACACACACACGGACACGCACACACAGGGACACAGACCCGCTGGACTCAGCTCTGTGCTGCTCTGAGCCAGGCTCACCTCGGCCATCGGGGCGCAGGTGGCCCTGGATGGAAGCCAAATGAACTGGACCCATCGTTCCTTTGTTCTTTGGAATTTTTATCTATATTCTTGTTAGAGAAGACTTTTTAGTTTGTTAGTGCAAGATGTTCACACCTTGGTGTTTTCCCTCAGGAGGCCAGGAGTGAGGAAACCCAGATACTCCGTCAGCTCCTCGCCTCACACAAGCTGGCCTCATACTCGGGGTGGGGGGCCCGGTGCCCCCTCACTGGACCCTCACCCTCCCACGTGCGTTGTCACGCAGGTGCTGTACTCCCTGCCGTGGCTTCTCCCGCTATTTGTCTTCTATTTCAGAAAGAACACGGGAGCTCCCTGGCATACCAGTGGTCAGGGCTTGGCACTTTCTGTGGCCCAGGTTCAATCCCTGGTCCAGGAACTGAGATCCCGCAAGCTGCGCGGCACAGCCGAGAGCAAGCGGCAGCAGCCCGTCCAGCTGTGCGCACCGCTCCTCCCAGTGAGGGGCCGCTAGCGTAAGACAGTACAGTATAATCGTAAGCCCAGTGTGTGCAGCAGGCTTCAGTGTCTACGTGTCTTGGAAAAGACCTGTGAAGTTCAGTAAACAAGTGTGATGCAACAGCTGTACGTTCTGTGAAGTTTTTTCTTCCAAAAGGCATTTCAAGATGTTGCAGGCTTTGCCTGTGTTGGAGATGGGCCTGAAGACCATGTTACAGAAAATCCCACTTGCTGGAACACCAGATAAATGACTCTGGACTGAACAGAGACATGTGTAGTCCTGCTGGAAACCTCGTGTGGTTCTAATAAATCTCCCTCATTTTTTTCTTAAGAGTCATTTCAATAAATAATTGGGTTTTTTAATCTAAGGGTTATTTTAGTGGTTTTAGTCATTTCTCAGGAAGGGAACATTTATTACAGTTCTTCCCACGACATGTTTGGATAGACTTCATTTCCTGCTGGGAGGAGTGGGCCTGCCTTTCCAGGGAAGACCCCTGGGCCCTGCCCCAGCACCCCTCCTCCCCACCACTGAGGAACATCAGGGCCAACCGGTGAAAGCACAGAGGGTCACAGCCACTTAAAATGGAGGATTCCTTCCACAGGCAGCAGTCTCTCTACTGACCATATCTGTCGAGCCTGCCAGAGTGCCAGTCTGTTTTTTTTCAAGAACATTTTCCTTCTTGGATGAGAGGGTGGAGCTGGAGCCTGGTGGTCAGGTGACGGCGTGTCCGCACCGTGAACCTCCGGACGGTGACACCAAGACCAGCAATAGCTGACCTCTCGGAGGAGCTGGACTGCGCTGAGTTCCTGGGCCCACCTGTGCATTCCTTTCACTGCTTTACCCTCAGGAGGCTGAAGTCATTATTTATCACAGGTTGTTAACTCAGAATGCTTCATTCTTCAGAGACGGGCCTGTGCTCAAACCTAGAAAGTCATCTTTATAAAGTAGTGTTGTTCGTCAGCATGTAAAAGGTAACCGTGTTTTAAAAATCTAGCATCTTCAGTGATTCAGTCTCTCAGGAGATGGAGTAACTTAGCAAATGAGTGGTATTCAGATTCCAGTCTTGAAAGACCCAAGAGTGCGTTTTACACTTGGAGGCATTTTAAGCATACTTAAAAGGATGATTTAAACATAGTTCAGCTTTGCATTCCACAGACAGGAGGAAGCCGAGCTTAGTCAAGGCCTCCAAGTCGCTGGTGGCCCTCAGTTCTGCAGGGAGGTGTGGCGCCAGTGGCAGGGGTTCCGGAAGAGGCAGGCTTCAGAGGCAGAGCCGTCCTAAGGGCTCAGGGCCAGCTGTTCACCGCATTCTTCTTTCTGTCTCTTCAAGGAGCATCTTCTTCCAAGAGCACAGTGAAGGCCAGAACTGAGCGTACATGGGAATTTCTATGCCTGAAACCGATGATGGGTTTTTATGTGTTAGGTGGCCTGTCTCCTGAATGTTCCTAGAAGTTTGGACTCACTTTTAACTTGTGAAATATGCAGTGAGACTCTTCACCGGTGTCTCACTTTCTGTCCCTCTACTGAATTTTAGACTGAGATTGGGTGGCTCTAAATAGTTGATGTTCAGTAGAGGCTGAATGTTTCCTACAGGTATGAGTGGCACAGTGGTAAAGGATCTGCCTGCCAGTACAAGAGATGCAAGAGACACAGGTTCGATCCTTGCGTTGGGAAGACCCCCTAGAGTAGGAAATGGCTCCAGGATCATTGCCTGGAAAGTTCCGTGGACAGAGGACCCTGGCGGGCTACAATTGGTTTGCAAAGAGTTGGCCACGATTGAGCAGTGCACACACACAGAACATTTACTAGTCCCTCAGTGTAACATATGCTGGTTGATAATACAAATACAGGAATAAGAAATTCTGGGAGCAAATTAATTTCTCAGTTTCACAGCTTAACTCCTTCAAGTTACTTGGTATATTCTTAGAGCTCCTCCGGTGAGCGAACGTTTGTCAAGCCTGGCGAAGACGTCAGCATCACCTCCGTGGGTGTTACGTCAGCAACTCCGTTATACACATGAACGTCTTCAGCACGTGCAGCAGGTTCTCTGTGTATCTGGTTCAAGCCCCAGTGCAGTGTCTAGGGGTCAGTGACAAGGAAGAGCAGGGCATAGAAGGGACAGACACCCACTGCTGTGGGCAAAAGCCACACCAGAAAGGTCCTCTGTGGCTGGAGAGACCCCAGTACATGTGGATCTGGGTAAACCTGCCGCCTTAATGAGAAGAGCCAGGGTCGTGCTCACAGGCCAGACGCCTGGGTTCAGCCTGCGTTTGCATCACTTTCCAGGTGTATGACCTTGACAGCCCTTTCAGTGTATCTTTGTGCCTCCATTTCCTCTTCTGTAAAGAGGAAATGACAGGATCTGTGGGGCGTTTAGAAAGATTAAATGAGGCAGGAGGCACTGGCACTTACAGTGGTGTTTGGTACCTGGAAGGTGCCGGGTGACGGCCATAGCGCGGGAGATTCCCGCAACAGTGCTGCGGGGAGAGGCAGGGGCGGGGGACGCCGCCCACCCCGCCCCCTGCACGCACGCACGCACGCACACAGACACACACGGGGACGCGGCCCACCCCGCCCCCTGCACGCACGCACGCACACAGACACGGGGACGCGGCCCACCCCGCCCCCGCCCCCTGCACGCACGCACACACACACAGGGATGCA
>SJYV01010011.1:353539-367741 GCA_006410875.1 Neotragus pygmaeus
CGCACACACACACATACAGACACACGCACACAGAGACGCGCGCGCGGGGCATCCGGAATGTGCATTTGCTTGGACACCAGCTCCATGTCATCTTTTATGATGTGACGTTTCTTGGAATAATAGCTTCTGGAGTTATGTGTTTTAAGAGTTACATGTTTATAATTTATGTTTTAAGAATTTTATATATATTTTTACCATCATATTTTTTCTGTGCCCAACATTAAAAAGCACTCAGACCGCAAGTGTAGAATACTGTGAAAGCAGAAAGAGGAGACTGCCCTCCACCTTGCTCTGGTTCCCACTGCAGAAGTGAGCGCTGGGGACCGCTGGCTCTCGGCCTTCAGTGGGCATGCTCTGCAGCTTGGGGGCAAGCAGGGGTTCAGCCCGCGCTGGTTTGCCCGCTTCCGTCGGGGCGGCTGTGTGGAACCTAGCGTGTCCTCGCCTGCAGGAGGTCCTGGTGAGGCCCGTGCAGCCCTGTGACCGCTCCTGTGTCTGTTTACGTGTGTTGTGCACCAAGGACGCTGGAATGGCTGGGCCCCAGGCCACCTTCAGAGTGTGAGAGAGCATCTCAGATAACCTAAGCCAGAAGTGGGAGCGAGGCGTTAGTGCACGAAATCCAGTGAGCCTGGTCTGTAGGTGGCCTGCCCAGCCGAGGCGCCTGTCTGCCTGCTCACCTTCTCTCTCGTGGCTTGTCTCACGCGTTGGCTCTCGGGTGCTTGCCTTCCATCGGGGGGTCCCGTCCATGTGGTCAGTCGGCTGGCGGAGGACTAGGAGACCCCTTCCTGTCGTCCTCAGTGAGAATTCCTGACAGCCTGGCCTGGTTGTGTGTTTGCCCTTGAGCGTCCTATCTTGTGTGGGGGCGACATGGGTGAGGGCTGAGCAGGACTCTGATTTAGATGTGCTGAGTTGACGTCAAGTACTGCGTTTCTCTCACATGGAAGTGGGTTGTCAAGTTGGTGTTCTGGACCCGGGAGGGACTAAGGGTGACGCAGAGGAAGTCAGGGAGGCACAGAGCGTGAGGCCAGAAAGCTGGGGGAGACGGTGGGGGAGACGAGGCCTGGTCAGAGGTCAGGGAATGAGGATGGGTCTGGTGTCAAAGATCAGAGGAGGAGAGGGCTCCAGGAAAGAGGCTGGGGGTTGCAGGGCAGCAAGGTGAGGATGGGAGGGGATGGGCTGGGGGACCCCTTTAGGGTGAGGAACCCCTTTCTGTCTTACAGTGTTTACAGCATCAGGTCAGAGTGGCCAAGGGACAGAAAAGGTTCTGTGGTAGGAAGAGGAGAAAAGTCTATTAACACAGCAGTGAGTTCACACTTCAGGGCCGCATGTTGCGGTGGAAACACTCCCCGCCACGCAGAACCTGAAAGCCGCTTTTCTTCCTTTCGGGATGGGACGTATCTGTAGGTGTATCTGCCTTAAGAAAAGGAAATGGAGCTCGTGTTAACCAGTAGGTGATTATTTTTCCCTGCATAGACCTGTCCTTCCTCTTAGAGAAGGATTTTACTGTGGGATTATTTTAGTCTGCCTTTCATACCTTTGAAGCTGCTCTATGCTTGCCAGGACATACATTCATTTTTCCAAAACAGATGACAGGGAGGTGAAAACAGCATATGCCTGAGGTTATCACATGTGTACAATAAGCACCATACCAGGACCTGGTCAGTTCTTCAGAAGTTCCTTTAAAATCAGTCTCTTTATAATGTTTAAATGTTGCTGGACTAAGGATTAAGGCTCGTAGGCCTGAGAGTTTATTAGGACCTTGCAGATAGTTGAGAAGCTGTGTCCCAGAGGGGAGAAGTGAATTGTCCGATGTCATAAAAAGCCAGTGGGCAAGCTGGAGTTGAACTCCTTGCACGTTTCTCTCTCTGGTGGCCTCTGTTCTTCTCCTTGAGGATAGCCTGTGTGAGGGCGGCTTTGCCCCTCAGAAAGTCATTGCAGTGTCCTGAGGGCCATGCGGACCGACGGAGCAGCTAGTTTTGAACTTGGCAGAAATCTGGAGATGTCAATTAAATGCACCCAGCAGTTGGTGGGCACCTGCATCTGAGGGGAGAGGGCAATGCTGAGCCAGAACTGCTTGGAGGGGAGAGACGTGGGAGAATGCCTTTCTTCCAGGCGAGTGGAGCCCTTAGGTTGTTTAAGAGGCAGCACCTTTTCCCGAAGCCTGAGCTTCACAGCCCTGCTTCTGGGACACAGACATCTCCCCCAGCCTTAGGGGGATGCTTTTCAGTTGAGTTCAGTCATCAATTGTGTCCGACTCTTTATGACCCCATGGACTGCAGTGTGCCAGGCATCCCTGTCCATCACCATCTCCCAGAGCTTACTCAAATTCATGTCAATCGAGTCAGTGATCCCATCCAACCATCTCATCCTCTGTCGTCCCCTTCCCCTCCTGCCTTCAGTCTTTCCCAGGATCAGGGTCTTTCCAGTGAGTCAGTTCTTCACATCAGGTGGCCAAAGTATTGGAGTTTCAGCTTCAGCAATGAATATTCAGGATGGACTTAGGATGGATTTAGGATGGACTGATTTAGGATGGACTGGTTTGATCTCCTTGCAGTCAAGGGACTCTCAAGAGCCTTCTTCAGCACAACAGTTCAAAACATCAGTTCTTTGGTGCTCAGCTTTCTTTATGGTCCAACTCTTATATCCATACATGACTACTGGAAAAAACATAGCTTTGACTAGATGGACTTTGTCGACAAAGTAATGTCTCTGCTTTTTAATATACTATCTAGGTTGATCACAGCTTTTCTTCCAAGTAGCAAGCGTCCTTTAATTTCATGGCTGCAGTCACCATCTGCAGTGATTTTGGAACCCAAGAAAATAAAGTCTGTCACTGTTNATTTATGAATGATTTTGACTTATAGCATGCAATTTTATTTTATAAAAATGATTGCCTTTTTTTTTTTTTGCTTTTGTTTCATGGAACAAATTCAAAACAAATTAATATTAAAATAACTTAGAAAATTTTTATTGATTTAGATTAAAATAACTTGAAACCCCTTTCCCTCATCAATTTGCCATGAAGTGATGGGGTAAAAGTAGAAACAGTAACATATTTTATTTTCTTAGGCTCCAAAATCACTGCAGACAGTGACTACAGTAATGAAATTAAAAGATGCTGGCTCCTTTGAAGGAAAGCTATGACAAAGCTGGACAGCATATTATTAAAGAGAGGCATCACTTTGCTGACAAAAGTCCATATAATCAAAGCTATAGTTTCTCTAGTAGTCTTGTATGGATGTGAGAGTTGGACTTTAAAGAGATCTGAGAGCTGAAGAACTGATGCTTTTGAACTGTAGTGCTGGAGAAGACTTTTGAGAGTCCTTTGGACAGCAAAGAGATCAAAACAGTCAATCCTAAAGGAAATCAACCGTGAATATTCATTGGAAGGACTGATATTGAAGCTCTAATACTTTGGCCACCTGATGTGAAGAGCTGACTCATTGGAAAAAACCCTGATGCTGGGAAAGATAGAGGGCAGGAGGAGAAGCGGGTGACAGAGGATGGGATGGTTAGAAGGCATCATCGACTCAATGGATATGAGTTTAAGCAAACTCCAGGACACAGTAAAGGACAGGGTAGCCTGGCATGCTGCAGTCCATGGGATGGCAAAGTGTCAGACAGAATGTGATGACTGAACAGCAACAGATTTGAAATTCTTTAATCCTTCATGGGATAATTAGAACAACATTGACATTGTTATAATATATTGTAATAATATAACAATATTTGTTTTATATATTATTACAATATTGCATGTTCTTTAGCTGAATAAAAATAAATGAAAAACAAGGCTCTTCACTATGCAATTTAATATTGAGCAAAGTTCTCTAGAAGGAATGATGCTAAAGCTGAAACTCCAGTACTTTGGCCACCTCATGCGAGGAGTTGACTCATTGGAAANAAGTTAAATAAGCAGGGTGACAATATACAGCCTTGACGTACTCCTTTCCCAGTTTGGAACCAGTCCATTATTCCATGTCTGGTTTTAACTGTTGCTTCTTGATTTCTCAGGAGGCAGGTAAAGTGGTCTGGTATTCATCTCTTTCACAATTTTCCAGTTTGTTGGGATCCACAGTCAAAGGCTTTGGTGTAGTCAGTAAAGCAAAAAGTAGATGGTTTTCTGGTACTGTCTTGCTTTTTTGATGATCCAACAGATGTTGGCAGTTTGATGTCTGGTTCCTCTACCTTTTCTAAATCCAGCTTAAACATCTGGAAGTTCTCGGTTCATATACTGTTGAAGCCTAACTTGGAGAATTTTGAGCATTACTTTACTAGCATGTGAGATGTGTGCAATTGTGTGGTAGTTTGAACATTCTTTGGCATTGCCCTTCTTTGGGATTGGAATGAAAACTGACCTCTTCCAGTCCTGTGGCCACTGCTGAGTTTTCCAAATTTTCTGCCATACTGAGTGAAGCACTTTATCAGCATCATCGTTTAGAATTTAAAATAGCTCAATTGGAATTCCATCACCTCCACTAACTTTGTTCATAGTGATGCTTCCTAAGGCCCACTTGACTTTGCATTCCAGGATGTCTGGCTCTAGGTGAGTGATCACACCATCATGGTTATCTGCGTCATGAAGATCTTTTTTGTATAATTCTTTGTATTCTTGACACCTCTTCTTAATATCTTCTGATTCTGTCAGGTCTATACCATTTCTGTCCTTTAAGTGCCCATCTTTACTTGAAATGTTTCCTTGGTATCTCTAATTTTCTTGAAGATATATGTAGTCTTTCCCATTCTATTGTTTTCCTCTATTTCTTTGCATTGATCACTGAGGAAGGCTTTCTTATCTCTCCTTGCTATTCTTTGGAACTCTGCATTCAGATGGGTATATCTTTCCTTTTCGCCTTTGCTTTTAGCTACTCTTCTTTTCTCAGCTATTTGTAAGGCCTCCTGAGACAACCGTTTTGCCTTTTTACGTTTGTTTTTCCTGGGGGATGCTTCTAAATACATGTTACTAGTTAGCTTTGCACTCACAGCCTCCCTTGAACCCAACNGCCTTTGCTTTTAGCTACTCTTCTTTTCTCAGCTATTTGTAAGGCCTCCTGAGACAACCGTTTTGCCTTTTTACGTTTGTTTTTCCTGGGGGATGCTTCTAAATACATGTTACTAGTTAGCTTTGCACTCACAGCCTCCCTTGAACCCAACGCAGTGCATTCTCGTTTGGCTCCTTCTAACTCGTTTTGATGGTCTAAGTGGTTGTCCTCTGGACTGTGACCTGTATACCTCTTGTGTGGTGTGCTTAGAGGTGCTCAGTTGGGTCCAAGTCTGTGTGACCCCATGGACTGTAGCCCTCCAGGCTCCTCTGTCCGTGGGATTTTCCTGGCAAGAACACTGGAGCGGGTTGCCATTTCCTCCTCCAGGGGATCTTCCCAATCCAGGGATCGGACCCTGGTCTCCTCACTGGTGGGCGTGTCCTTTACCACTGAGCCGCCTGGGAAGCCCTGGTATCCCTGTCTCCAGGGGCAGTGCTCAGGCGTTGGGTAGCTCTCACCCAGTGGGCATCGATTCTGTGGTGGGAGACGTGCAGTGAAGCGTGCATGCGGGGCAAGGCCACTGAGGGCCTGCTGTAGCAAGTCACAGAGGGCGCTGCCGCAGTCCTGACTGAAGCCCTGCTGGGTACTCTGTGTCCTGTCTGTAAGCACACAGAGTTTCAGACATACAGTGCAAGCACCCAGAGTTAGTAGCTCTCAGACATACAATGCTGAGTTCGTCCCAGTCGGAGAGGACTCCGCTGTGGGAGCACCCAGCACTTTATCCCAAGTTCACTTACCTGCCTCCGTGTGAAAATGCCTGGCATTGGGCGGCCCCAGGTGGGCCTGTGTCGGGCAGCCTGACTGAACACTCCAGATGCTTGTGCGGGACCGTGCTGTGTCCCCGCGTCTGGGAGCGGTGGCTGTGGGTCACAGCCCTGCCTTAAAGTCCTTCTGAACCACTGGGCCCGGTTCACAGGGTGCAGGGCCTCTGTGTCACACAGTCGGAAGGGAAGGAAGGCATGCACGCCACAGCCTGTTTGCTCTGAGAGCATGACAGCTTTCCAGCCTCATGACCCCAGGAGTCCCTGCGGACAGTTGGGATTGTTCCATCTCCATCGCCGTGAGCCCTGGGACTTTCCAAGTCACACAGAAGCTGCTTTCCAGCAGCCTGCTTTCACAGCGTTCATTTTGACCTTGGGCTACGGCCCCCAGGGACAGAGCCATAACCTTTCTCTGTTTACTGAGCAGTCGGGATGGGGCAACGCAGCACGTGGCCTTGGAGCCCCCCTGCCCTCCCCGCCAACCCATGGGCTTGTCAGCCACCCTCCCAGGCCAGTGGGGAGCCCAACCCCGGCTCAGTCCCTGCCCCGGTCTCCAGGCCCCCTCCCCAGGCAGCCCTGTTGTCCACTTGCCCGTGAAGAGGCCAGTCCCTGCAGGAAGGACGTGGTTCTCTCTGAAAAGGAGCCAGGGCGGGCGTGGCCGCACTTGTGTGAGAGGCGTTCGTGGGGCTCACACGGGGACAGCGTGCATCTCGCCGGCGCGTTCCCTGTCGTGCCCCTGCCGGGCCAGCCTCTTTGCCCCCACTGCGCTTTGCCCCCCGGCTGCCTGGCTTCTCCAACGCTGCCTTCATCAGGTGACAGGAGAGAGGACAGAATCGGAAACTGAAAGTGGTTTCCACAGCTCTGTTTCTCTCGGTCAAATCTGAATCTTCCCCACGCAGCCATCCCTAAATCCGTTCTTGCCGACAGCCGTGCCCAGACGGTCGGGGATGGGAGGATGGGGAGTCGTGATTCCTGAGACAGGACCCCTCATTAGTCCTGACATCCCCTCCGGAGCTGCTGGAGCTGCACCGCCTCACCCTGGAAAGAGTCCATGCCTACATGTATAGACATTTAAAACTTTGCCCAATGGTTCAGATCCGAAAGGCGTGGGTTGCTATGAGAGCAAAGAGGTGTGAGAGTGAAGGGTCCTCAGGAGGGGAAGGGACCACAGGCTCCTTAGAAATCCCACGAAAGGTCCCAGTCCTCCACACACCTGCCTGGTTCTCTAGGAACTGACATGACCTTGAACCAGTCACTTAGAGAGTTCCCCTTTATACACGGGCTGTGGCACGTGAGCAGAGTTCTGTGAGATCATTCTTCAGAATTGAAGGAGGGAAGAGCAGAGAACTGCTGAGACTTCCTGAACTGGGGGTGTGACGGGGTAAGGAGGGGAACGGAAGGGGCTGGACGGGCCAGCTTTAACAGGATGGCCTCACTGTCCTGCTTCAGGCTGGGAGCCTTCACCCAAGTTTCCCACCTTACGCAGAGTCCCCAAGACACTCACATCAGTTTATATTCTTCTTTCATTTTCAGAGAAAGGGCAGCAGAAAAAACACGAACACCAAAAAAGTGATGAATTGTTTTTTAACAAATAGCTTTTTAAAAGGTGTTTTACAACTACTGAGTGTTTCATTTTTATTATGTGGGTTTCAGGTGTAGAGCACGGGAGTGCCACGTCATACACACTGCAGAGTGGGCGCCACTGCATGTCACACTTGACCCCCTCACCCCTTTCACGCCCACCAAACTGCTTCTCTCCAGTAACAGCTAGACTAATGTCTTTACCTGTGTATTTTGTTTGTTTAGGTTCCACATAAGAGTAAAAGTCACATGGTATTTGTCTTTCTCGAGCCTCCAGGTCCATCCACGTTGTCACGAAATGGCGCCGTTTCTTTTTGTGTTTATGGCTGAGTAGTACACCATTGTGGAGAAGGCAATGGCATCCCACTCCAGTACTCTTGCCTGGAAAATCCCATGGACGGAGGAGCCTNGATCCACACAGTCAAAGGGTTTGGTGTAGTCAATAAAGCAGAAGTAGATGTTTTTCTGGAACTCTCTTGCTTTTTGATGATCCAACAGATGTTGACAATTTGATCTCTGGTTCCTCTGCCTTTTCTGAAACCAACTTGAACATCTGGAAGTTCACAGTTCAGGTACTATTGAATCCTGGCTTCAGGAGAATTTTGCGCATTACTTTGCTAGCACGTGAGATGAGTGCAATTGAGTGGTAGCTTGAACATTCTTTGGCATTGCTTTTCTTTCAGAAAGAATGATCTCTGCATACACTATAATGATTCAGTATTTTTATAGATTAAATTCTATCAAAAGTTGAAAGATAATGACTATATTTCTCTGTGCTACACAGTATATCCTTGTTGCTTACTTTTTTTACAGTAGATTATATCTCTTAATTCTATACCTCTGCTTTAGTATCTTGACTATTGTAAACAGCACTGCTCTGAATATAATAGGGTACATATATCTTTTTGAATTAGTGTGTTTATTTTTTCCAGAAATATGCCCAGGAGTGTAATTACTGTATCATATGGTAGTTCTATTTATAGTTTTTTGAGGAAACTCCACACTGCATCAGTTTACATTCCCACCAACAGTGTACAAGAGTTCCTTTTTCTCCACATCCTAGCCAGTATTTTTTGATGATAGTCATTTTGACAGGTGTGAGATGATCTCGTTGTTGTTTTTATTTGTATATCTCTAATAATAAGTGATGATGAACATTTTTCTTGTACCTGGTTAGCCATCTGAAGGTTTTTTTGAAGCTTGTCAGTAGAGGTTTTCTGCTCCTATTTTGACTGGATTACTTGTTTGGTTTTCTTTCTTTCTTTCTTTCTTTTTTTTTTCGTATTNTGGTGGGCTGCCGTCTATGGGGTCGCACAGAGTCGGACATGACTAAAGCAACTTAGCAGCAGCAGCAGCAGCAGCACACCATTGTGTACGTGTGTGTACATACATACATACTGTCTGTACCTACCACATATTCTGTATCCATTCATCTGTCAGTGGACACTTAGGTTGATTTTACATCTTGGCTATGGTGAATATGCTGCTATGAACAGTGGGGGGTGTATATCTTTTCAAATTAGTGTTTTCATTTTCTTTAGATAAATAAGAGGTGGAGTTGTTGGATCATACTGTAGTCATTATATTTTCAGTTTCTTGAGGAATCTCAATACTGTTTTCCATAGTGGATACCCCAGTTTACATTCCTGCTAGCAGAATTTTTTTTTCTTAAATTTTTTTCTATTAATATTTTTCAGATTCTTTTTCTCATATTTTTCAGATTCTTTTTCTCATTTAGATTACCACAGAATCCCAAGCAGAGTTCCCTGTGCTAGGCAGTAGAAATTCCCTCTTCTTGCCACATCCGCTCCAACATTTGTTATTTCTTGCCTTTCTGATGATGGCCATGGTGACGTGTGAGGCGACAGCTCACTGTGGTTCTGATGTGCATTTCCCTGCTGATTCGCCATGTTGGGCATCTTTTCATGGCCTGTTGGCATCTGTATGTCTTCCTTGGGAAAATGTCTGTTCAGAGCCTCTGCCTTTTTTTTGTTTTCATTGTTTGTGTTCTTGTTGGTGAGTTGAATGAGTATGTATTATGGGTATTAACTCCTTACAGGATATACAGCTGGTAAAGAAACCACCTGCAATGCAGGAGACCTGGGTTAGATCCCTGGGTTGGGAAGATCCTCCGGAGAAGGGAAAGGCCACCCACTCCAGTATTCTGGCCTGGGGGATTCCATAGACTGTATAGTCCATGGGGTCGCAAAGAGTCAGACACGACAGAGCGACTTTCACTTTCACAGGATATACAATTCACAGCTATCTTTTCCCACTCGGTATATTGCCTTTTTGTCTTGATGGTATTTCCTTTGCTGTGCAGAAGCTTTTTAGATTTATGTAGTCCCACTTGTTTATATTTGCTTTTTTTTCCCCCCTGCTTTGGAGTTAGATCCAGGAAAGCATCTCTAAAACTGATGTCAATGTGACAGATAACTCTGGGTGATTTCCTGAAGCCACAGGCAAGCTTGCCTTTCTGAGACCTTTCATTTCATTTGCTTTTTTGTGTCTCTGTGAAAACCAAGTTTTATAAAAATAACTTGGGAACTGAGAAAGTGACTTAGATTTGTGCATTTCATCATCTCAGAATTCAGGTGTGAAAATCATTTAATTCAGGTGGTGTTGTTTTTAAATATTAGAATTTGCACAGAAACCAAGTCAGAAACGTTCAGATTCACAATGATTGTTCAGCCCTCCCTTCCCCCAGCCCTGCAGTGCCCTGCCTGTTACATCCTCACTTGCACAAAATGGGGGGTTGGGTGGGGGGTGGCCCAGTTCTTCATGCAGGGTGTTCTAGGAACGGATCACCGGGATGCCTGTTCACTTCTTGTGAAATGAACAGAAACTGCACTATATTCTTGAACTGGCACTTACTGCTAACAGTAGCATCTCAGCAGTTTTAAGCCCTTCAGTTCANTCTTCATGCAGGGTGTTCTAGGAACGGATCACCGGGATGCCTGTTCACTTCTTGTGAAATGAACAGAAACTGCACTATATTCTTGAACTGGCACTTACTGCTAACAGTAGCATCTCAGCAGTTTTAAGCCCTTCAGTTCAGTTCAGTTCAGTTCAGTCGCTCAGTCGTGTCTGACTCCTTGCGACCCCATGAATCACAGCACGCCAGGCCTCCCTGTTCATCACCATCTCCTGGAGTTCACTCAGACTCACGTCCATCGTGTTGGTGATGCCATCCAGCCATCTCATCCTCTGTCATCCCCTTCTCCTCCTGCCCCCAATCCCTCCAAGCATCAGAGGCTTTTCCAATGAGTCAACTCTTCTCATGAGGTGGCCAAAGTACTGGAGTTTCAGCTTTAGCATCATTCTTTCCAAAGAATACCCAGGGCTGATCTCCTTTAAAATGGACTGGTTAGATCTCCTTGCAGTCCTCAAGAGTCTTCTCCAACACCACAGTTGAAAAGCATCAATTCTTTGGCTTTCAGCTTTCTTCACAGTCTAACTCTCACATCCGTACATGACCACTGGAAAGCCCTTGTGAGTTAGCAAATGTGGTGGGGTTTTTAATGCCTGGATGAGTAGGCTTGAGCCCGTGGACAACATTAGAACCAGCATCGTGATGGTCTGAGCTTCCTTGGCCAGCTTCTTTGAAGAAGCCTGGCTTGTCAGGGGCCATCCCTGACCTGGGGCAGGGGAGTCCCCACACAAACACAGAGACAGCGTGATGTCTAGAGCCATGTGCTAGGGCAGCTTCACACAGCCAGGCTGGAAATACCTTCAGAGAGAGCTGAAGCCCTGGCTGTCGCGAGCCCAGCTGGCCCAGAGGAGGTGAGCCGAGCACAGAGCGTGCCTTCCACGGGGCACACAGGGCAGTTCCATTCCTGGGGCAGATCACCTGGATGGTGGGGGGATAGACGGTCCAGCGGTAGGACACATCTTCTGGGGAGTAGGAATTAAGAAGAAAGTAAACGCAGGGATGTCAGCAAGGAGCATCTGGGGAGTCGGGAAGTCAGCATTGGCGGGTGGTGTTCATGACTCCCATTCCTGGGTCAGTTCAGTCTACCCAAAGCATAGAATTCTGTGATGAGCTTCAGCATCCAGTGTATCCCAGCAGTGGCACGGCTGCTTTTAAAGCATTCGAACCAAGCTCCATAGTGTTACGCACCAGTGCTCTTGGCCTTCCCCAATCAATAGAAATCGACCAGCGGCCAGACGAGAAATTCATACAAGGCTTTTCTTGGGGCCCCTGCTGCTGCAGAGGGGCGGGGGCCGGGGGGGAGAACAAGAACAAGTAACAGGTGCCCTTGCTTGCACACTCCTGGAGTAGAGAGAGGCTGAGCTGCTCCCTTCCGTGGGGTGAGGGTAGTGCTGTGTCCAGGAGACGGGCCAGAGGGGTGGCTTAGGTGCCTTGCCCGTCCCTCTAGTGGTGCTGTGTGCAGGGGCATGCGAAGAACCTGCTTTTGCTCCTGGCTCTTCAGAAGCGGCAGCAGGGCTTTTCGGTCTCTTTGTGTCTCGTGGTCCATAATCTGCCCCACTGCGCAGTCACGCGGGTGTCATCAGACCCTGCAGTTCTTTGTCACTCGAGGAGCCGTGTGTCCAGGTGCACGCCCTGCAGCTGAGCGTCCCAGTCTCAGCCCGTCTCACGGGGACCACCTAGAGTTCACCGTCTCACTGGGACCGCCCAGAGTTCACCGTCTCACGGGGACCACCCGGGGCTCACCGTCTCACCGGGACTGACCGGGGCTCACCGTCTCACCGGGACCGCCCAGAGCTCACCGCTGCTGGAAGCCTGGCTCCTTGGCTCAGGCTCCCACGTGCAGCCCTGCTGTCCTTATACTTTTCAGTTCCTGAGGAGGCGTCTTTTCATGCGCTTCATTGTAATCACTTCACTGTTAAATTATAGCTGAGAATCGATTCATGGGAAGGAGTTGAGCAGTTCCTTTGCCGATGTTGTATCTAGTGACACTTGATAACAGATCTGAATCCCCTTTTTCTTTAACTTTTGATCAGGAGCTTCAGTCCCTCTTATTGCCTTGAGTTTGAAAATTTAATGCCTATAGATAAGGAAGGCTTGGGGGTTAATTTATTATAATTGGAGGCTAATTACTTTACAGTATTGTGATGGTTCTTGCCATACATTGACATGAATCAGCCATGGGTGTACATGTGTCCCCCATCCTGAACCCCCCTCCCACCTCCCTCCCCATTCCATCCCTCTGGGTTGTCCCAGTGCACCAGCTTTGAGTGCCCTGTTTCGTGTTGAACTTGGACTGATCTGTTTCACATACGGTGATGCACATGTTTCAATGGGAGGGTTGCTTTTTAGTTTGAAATGGTTTCAAGTTAGCCTCTCCCTGCCTCTCCGTGGACTATTCTGTTCTGTTTGTGCTTAGAGTGCCACCTTCTGTCGACGTTTCTTCTGACAGATATGGTCACTGTGTGGATAAAGGAAAACATCTTGGTTGTAAAACTCAGCTTGAGAGGAAAGGTTTTGAGTAAAATGAGAGTACGATTTTAGCCGATTACTAGCTACTTGCTGACTTCTTTATCAAAAAAATTCATACTCTGCTTGGTGGAAAATACTTGAGGAATTAAAACTGCATTATTGTAAAATACGAGAGCTTCCCTGGTAGCTCAGCTGGTAAAGAATCCACCTACAATGCAGAAGAAACCAGTTCAATTCCTGGGTTGGGAAAATCTTCTGGAGAAGGGATAGGCTACCCACTCCAGTATTCTTCGGCTGCCCTGGGGGCTCAGACGGTAAAGAATCTGCCTGCAATGCAAGAGACTTGGCTTCAGTTCCTGGGTTGGGAAGATCCCCTGGAGGAGGGCCTGACAACCTACTCTAGTATTCTTGCCTGGAGAATCCCATGGACAGAGGAACCTAGAGGGCTGTGGTCCATGGGGTCACAGAGAGTTGGACACGACTGAGAGACACAGCACAGCACATTATAAAATTAATAATTTGTTACTGCTTAGTGAACCCCTGCACGTGAACGATGGGTGTTATATGTGTGTTTCAGATGTGATGCCAAATGGCAGCATGTATTAAGGTTTGTGTAAATAGTTAGCAGTTTCAAAATTGGGGCTGAATAAACGGCATGTGTTTTTTAGGGAGCAAAGGCAGAAATCACGGTAGGTCTCCCCCACCCCATCCCACCGCACCCCCAGATCAGCCTGTGGTATTTATTGATTACAGAGTTGACGGCAATGAGGTAGGCAAATTGGATTCACCTAAATCTGCCAAAAATAAATTAAATCGGGTGTTTCTTTTAAACTTTCCCATTGTGATAAATTTTTCCCAAAACGTTGGCCCCAGATGGGAGGATGAGAACTCAGGTTCGAAGTGTTCCGCTTAAGAGATTCTGGTTCTGTTAAAATGCAGTGCCGTGGCTCCCGGGGGTCAGACAGCGTCCACTGGCACCTGTTAGCCGGCTCGCCTCGGGTCTGAGTCCGGTGAGACGCCGGTCAGCAGTGTCCTCGGTAGCCCTCGGGCTTCTGGGGGCCGCACATCTGAAGGTGTCCTTTTTTCCCCGCAGGGACGCACTCAGGATCCAGCAGCTGCAGCAGCAGATCCGCCGCGAGCGCGAGGCCCGCGCGCGCCCCTCGCCGCCCGCGTCCCCGGAGCCGCCGGAGCCGCGCGCGGAGCCCATGAACGCGCTGGCTGCCCACCCCGCGCCCGCCATGCAGGCCTCCAGCTCCTTCAGCTACGCGCGCCCCAAGCAGTTCATCGCCGCCCAGAGCCTGAGCCCCAGCGCGCCCCGGTCCCCGGCGCCCGCGTCCCCGCCGGCCTCTGAGGCCGAGTGGGGCGCGCTTCCGCCGCCGCCGCCACCGCTCAGCCCGCCGGCGCTCGCCACGGGGCCCGA
>SJYV01010011.1:367828-425647 GCA_006410875.1 Neotragus pygmaeus
TATATATACACACACACACACATGTGTATATACATATGTATACACACATGTATATATAAATGTGTATAGATACATGTAAAACTGAATTACTGCTGTACACCAGAAACTAACACAACATTATAAATCAACTACAGACTTCACTAAAAAATACAATAAAATATCTCAATGGTCTCATGGTCTCTTCTGGGCTTGAACAACTTTATTGAATAGCTCTGTGACCTTGACAAGTTCTCTCTCTGTTCCTTCATTTTCCCAACTGCAAAAGGTGGTAATGTCTGTCTACTGGGTTGTGCTGAAATTAAAGGAAATAGTCTATGCAAATGGCATAGCCCAGTGCTGGCACACAGTCAACCTTCACCAAACATTAGTTATTTTTGTTATTAGGTGTCTAAGGAGCCTTTCCATTTCAATACCTGCAATTCAAAACATATATACAGCAGAAGGGATTAAAAAAAAAAAAAAACAACCTGGTTTTCCTGGGTCATTTAACCACCACACTGAAAATTTTAAAATGTGTCAGTTACTTGACCTCAAAAACAAAGCATATTTTTGTGCCTCTGGGTCTAGAGACTCATGGGAAAAATAGGAAATATGGTGAGTACTGAGGAGAACGAGGAGGTTTGCAGACAGCAGGGGTCTGCTCACACCAGGAGGCACGTGCAGGCCCTGGTGTTTATCTAGGAACGTATAAAAAGGTCTGAGGCTGTGGCTGTGAGACAGCTTATGAAACACAAACATTAGGGAAGTTTACTAAAGATCAGGCTTGAAATTTATAGCTTTTGGAAGAAGCACCACATTCCAGATGACAATAAAAATCTGGCCTTCTAAAGGTACCTAGCCGCTTGTGTCACTTTTGAATACATGAATCCACAGGAATGTTCAAGGGAGGAGCCATTCTTTCTCAAGAGATACACCTCCCTTCTCTGGTCTTCAGAGTCCCATGGTGACATCTTGGGCTAAAGTGCTGTGCCTCCGGTGATGGTGACCCTAAGTACTCATCCTCTCTGTTGCGGTGTCATACCTCTTGGAGGATTCTACCCTAAACTAAAATGTGGAAAAATTTTATGCACCAAGATGTTAATTGCAGTTTTATATACAAAAGTTCCTAAATGGAAAGCATCTCAATTTGGCTGTGTTAGGAGAATGTGAATTACAACATATCCAGATAATGGAATAAAAGGCAGCCAGTGCTTATAAGAAGCTTTGCATAACATGAGGAACTGCTTAGAGCACATTAACTGAAAAAAAAAAAAAAAGATTCAGGATACACATTTCTATAAGCAATCTAAGCTCTATGTTGTTAGGAAACATATCAAAAAGTTTTTTGTGCTTGCTCCTGGGTGTCTGAAATATGGAAAAGTGGTTCCCCCTACTTATTAGTATTTTTCTCTATTTTCTGTCTCTTACAGCCAGAAGAATGGCATAGTGCTTAAATACATTGGGTACAAAGGCAGACTGCTTATGACCAACCTCTTAACCTCTCTGAATCTGTTTTCTGGTCTGTCATGTGGGAATAATAGTCATCCCTAATTTGTAGGATGGATATTAGCATGAAAGAGAATCCAGGTGAAAGGCTTGACACAGAACTTTGTACGTAGTCAGCACTCAAGGGATGCGAGCTGGTGTCGCAATTTTCCTGATAAAAGTACCTCCAAAAAAACTCAAAACTATAAAAAGAGGAATATATAGGTTGCTTTCCTACCTTTAATTCAGTCAAAGTCTTACCCTAAAGTGTTATTTAGCAATCTTCCTTTTTATTCGTCCTTAATTACCTATGTTATTTTGAAAAGCAGTTATATAGTTAGCAGCTGAAAGCCTTTCCTGTGAATGAGAATACTCAGCTCTTCTATTTAGGGAAAAGTCTAAGACCCCGGCTCTTCCTTTATCTGCCCACAAACCCTGAGACTCTACTCCTGTCTTTCATTTCTTTGGGAGATCTCCTGAGATGTCCATCTGGGTATCTACCAACCGTGTCAATTTGGCTGTATATAACAGAAAGCTGATCTAAAAGGTATAAAGGAGTGCATTAGTGATTTATTGCTGCATAACAAAGTGCCACAAACGTAGGGGTCTAAAAGACAAGCATTTATTAATTCACAGTTTCTGTGGGTCAAGAGTTTGGCTTGTTTGAATCCTCTGCTCAGGGTCTCACACGGTTGCAGTGAAGGTGTCAGCTGGGCTGTATTCTCATCCAGAGGCTTGGTTGGGGAAGAATATACTTCTAAGCTCACTCAGGTGTTCGCAGAATATATTTTCTTACAACAATAAGACTGAGGCCCTGATTTCTCACTGTCTGGAGGCCCCTCTCAATTCCTAAAGGACATTCATAGTTTCTAGAAGCCTCCTACAGTTTGTAGTCTTTCTATAGTTTCTAGGAACCACCCATATTTCCTGGCCATGTGGGCTTTTCCAACTTGACTGTTGACTTTGTCAGCAAGGGGAGTCCTTGCAAGAAGCAAGTCCACAAACAAAAGGAAACCTTGTTACATAAAACCCAATGTTGTGGAAAATTGTGAAAGAGATGGGAGTACCAGACCACCTGACCTGCCTCTTGAGAAACCTGTATACAGGTCAGGAAGCAACNTTTTTTTTTTTTTTAAGATTTATTTATTTGGCAGCACTGAATCTTAGTTGCAGCATGGGAACTCTTGGTTTTGTGCAGCCTGGGACCAGCGATCGAACCCAGGCCCCCTGTACTGGGAGTGTGGAGTCTAAGCCAGTGGACCACCAGGGAAGTCCCTAAGCCACCTCCTGAAGCTGACTTTTGTGATTGCACCTCCTGCCCCCAACACATACACTCAGAATCACTCTCTGTGTTCTGTGGCCAAACGTCATTTCATTGCTTCTTCCTTTTCAAACCATCTGTCTGCCCTTCCTTCTGAGATTGAAGGCAGGAACAATGTCTTGCTCTGAATCAGTAACCAGGTCACTTCAATATAGTAGATGCTCAATACAGATGTGTGGAACTGAGTTTAATAGTTGTGAATGGACAGGAAATAGTTCTCGAATGTGAAGGAATGAATATTTATTAAAGGTGCTGGACGTTTCATCTTTTCTTATGAAGCCCCGTGATTCACCTTTAAATTCCTCTAAACTTGAAAACCTCTGCCAGTCATTTCCCTTTAATCATTTGGACAGATGCACTAACGACAACGATTTTAAGTGAGACTTTGAGGTCAGCGTTTCACTCACACTTCAGGAAGGAAAAAGAAAAGTATATTCAGAGGCACATGAAAAGGGTGTAATTACCATTTCAGGAAAACACGTTAATTTGACGCAATGCATTACTGCTCTGACAGCTCTCAGCCATTGCACCAGATGGTTGTAAAATGAATATTACGGGAAAAAATACTTTTTTGTTCCTGCTTAAAGTATAGGTAGAGAGCAGAGGCGCATAGAGTAGGGTCTGATGTTAATGGGGGCAAGACTGAGATGGCAAAGGTTTTTAGTGGCTGAGAAGTGTACTTTGTGATAATGTTTCCAGCATGGAGGAGATTCTATGGGCTGCCTACTCACTCACTGGAGTATTAAAAGTTCAATGAGTTGAAATTCTTTACCACTGCTCCACCTGGGAAGCCCTTAAGAGCAGCCTACTGCATGGAGGGGAAAAAAAGAAGAAAGAGAAATGAATGGACAAGTTGTTAGGTTATAGCATCGATCAAGTGACCCCATGGGCCAGGCTGACCTCACACAGGATAGCCTAAGGGTCACTGGGGCTTTTGTAAGCACCCGCAGAGTCCAACAATGAAATGATACTTGTGACTCCAGTGTGATAGACATTGGGACCGTGTCTGTAACTTGGCATGCTGTAGGAAGAGTCAAAGTCTGGCCCCGGGAGCTGAGAGACATGAAACCGTCTATTTCATCTCTCTGGGTCTTCACTGGCCCAACTGTTCAATGAGACAAATCCTATCTACTTTAGTAAATCATGCAAAAGCCTAGACATATCGTTCTGGAAGAAAATGAAAACTCAGCAAATATTCATTTCCATTCCTCTCCTTCTCAGAACATGGTTAAAGGCATTATTAAGCCCAGCCATTCCACAAGGGAAGCTGATCCCACAGGGTTGCATGGAACCCAGGTTCAGAGAAGAGTAAGGAACGGGCTGCTCAACCTCTCCTGCTTACCTGGTCCCATCTCTTGGTCCTTATGCACTGAACTCATTCATTCATTCACTCACACTCTCACAGTGTAGACATCATCACTGGGGCCCACTGGTGTCTTCAGCTCTCTTCTCTTTCTGAGCCCACAGCTCGTGAATTTAGACACAGTCACATGCCTTGCTTTGAATGATGAAATGTGAGCAGAAGGGACGTGTGTGGCTTCTGGGTGGAATAATTTAAGGGTCAGTCTATTCGCCACCTTCTCTTCTCTCCCCATAGCAAATCCCAAAGCCGGTAATTCACAGTGATTCCTCTGTCCACCTGGATCCCTGAGTAATAGTCATGAGTTATTATAAGCCCCCCTTGGACCCAGGTTAGAAATTAGGCATGCATGGACTTCCCTAGTGGTCCAGTGGCTGAGACTCCCAATGCAGGGGGCCATGTGTGATCTCTGGTCAGGGTGCTAGATCCTGCCTGTCACAAGTAAGAGCGTGCACGTTGCCACCAAAAATCCTGCTGCTGCTGCTAAGTTGCTTCAGTCCTGTCCGACTCTGTGAGACCCCATAGGCGGCAGCGCACCAGGCTCCGCCATCCCTGGGATTCTCCAAGCAAGAACACTGGAGTGGGTTAAATCCTGCCTGCCTCAGCAAAGATTGAAGATGCATGTGCAGCAATTAAAACCTGACACAACCAAATAAATGAATTTTTTTTTTAAATGAAATAAAACACACAAGAGCAATAAACCTTTGGAAATTTTGAATACTGAGATTTGGGGTTATTTGTTACTCCGCCATTCTCATCCTTATTCTGACGGATACATTCATTTCATTTTTCCTTCATTTAACATATTCTTTAGTACCTAACAAGTGCTGGAAACCCTCTAGGTGATGAAGGTCCACAGAGAACAAAACAGACCCAGCTCTTGTTCTCAGAGTTAAAGTCAAGTGTGGGGAGGAGTGCACGCACAGTTAGTAAATAAGCATGTATATTAGGTGGCAGATACTATGAGAAAAGTAAGGCAGGGGAAAAGACTTGGGGGAAAGCTGTTTGGGATGCAGTGGTTAGGGAAGGTCCCCTGAGAAGAGGCCATTCGAGCAGACACTCGGGTAACATGAAGGACCGAATGGCTCCTGGTATCTGGGATGGGAACGTTCTGGAGGGGGAGGAGGGGACCACAAGGAGCCGGAGGCAGATCACACTTGGCGGCAGCAGCGCACTTGGCCAGCGTGGCTGGGCAGGCAAGCTCACGAGAAAGAAGGCAAACGATGAGGTCTCATCAAAAGACACCACTGAAGGCTTCCCTGGAGGCCCAGCGGTCAAGAAATCCACACTTTCATGGAAGGAGGTGCAGGTTCCACCCCTGATCGGGGAACTAAGATCCCACATGGCACACAGTGCAGAAAAAAAAAAAAAAAAAAANGGCTGGGCAGGCAAGCTCACGAGAAAGAAGGCAAACGATGAGGTCTCATCAAAAGACACCACTGAAGGCTTCCCTGGAGGCCCAGCGGTCAAGAAATCCACACTTTCATGGAAGGAGGTGCAGGTTCCACCCCTGATCGGGGAACTAAGATCCCACATGGCACACAGTGGAAAAAAAAAAAAAAAAAAAAAAAAAGACACCATTGAGAAGATGAGAAAGCAAACACAGGAAGGAAACATTTATAACGCAAATCTAATACATGACTCATAACTGACTTTTTAAAGGAAGTTCCTGCAAATCAATGAGAAAAAGCCAAATAAAATCTAATGTTTAAAAAGTGGATAAGAGATTTGAACAGCTAACCCACACAAGAAGATCTCCAAATTGCCAATGAGCCGACGAAAAGGTGTTCAACCTCGTTACTCCTCAGGGAAGTAAACTTTTGAAATAAAATGAGACATTCCTATCCATGCCAAGAATGGCTAAAAAGACTGAAATATTCCTAGTATTTGCAAATATCCATCAGCAGTATAATGCACAGATAAATTGGATAGCCATACAACAGGAAACTTCACAGCAATATAAAAGCACACGCATTGATTCGAGAATGTGGGAAAATCTCAGAAATTATGCTGAATGAAAGAACCTAGATATGAAATCGTCCTTACTCAATTCATCCACGTAAATGAGGTTCAAGGACAGGCATAATGAATCCAGGGTAATAAAAAGACTAGTGATTACTGAGACTGGAGGTGGGTAGGGTATTAACTATAAAGAGATTTAAGGGAACTTCCTGGGTTGATGGAAATATTTCATACCTTTATCTGGATGGTAGTTGCCTAGAAGTATACATATGGAAAACTCTGTCGAGCAATAAGATCTGTGCGTTTTACTGTATCTAAATTGCTCCTCAGTTGAAAAGAATCACAGAGAGAAGAGAGTAGGTTGGCCATCTGGAGGCTGTGAGATCACAGAGGACCTTGGGGCTACGGTGAGGATTTTGGATTTCTTTCTGAAAAAGGTGGAAGGCGCAGGGAGATCCGGAGCAGAGCTGAGACAGGATCAGGCTTACTTTTCGGAAGAGTGAGTTTTGTCTGCAGGGTGAGAGTCTGTTGAGACCTTGGTGGGGTCCAAGTGGGTAGCAGCAGTATGTGGGCAGAAGATCTGCCAGAGAGGATGCTGGCATAGCCCTGGGTGATGAAGAAGCAGAGAGTGGGAGCAGTGGTTGGGTCCTAGGTGAATGTCAGAGGTCACAAAGTCACGACTTGATGATGAATTGGATGGGGAGTTGAAGAGAAGGGCTGGAGCCTAACACACTGACTTTGGTCTTGCGCCTGACAGAACGCAGCTGCCAGAGTCTGGGATGAGAAGCACCCAAGAAGAGCCGCTGGGGAGCTGGGGGGTGGGGGCAAGAATCGACTCTGAACACGGTAAGTCTGAGACACCACGGGAGCACTGAGGAGGCTGTTGACTAAATGAGTTTGGATGAATAAGCAGAAACCATGAATGCCCCCTCCCATCGCACACTCACAACTGTCTTAAATAAATAAAACACACACTCCTCCCCCTTTGCTTCCTTCTTACAGAAGGAAGAAGTGGAGCCTTAAAGGTGCCTTTGATCTGTTTCAGCCATAATCACCCTCACTATCATTTTTATTTTTTCTGGACTGAACGTACCAGCTGCTGGGCCTGGAAAACATGGTTAAGATTTGAAGGCGACCTGGCACTCTGTGCTTGTCACAGCATCCCCTCCAGGGTCTTTCCTCTGTCCTGGGGTCGCCGGGTTTGGCACACACGGGGCCTTCCTCCTGCTTCCCCATGCCTCTACTTTCGGCTTTGGGTTGATGATCTCTGCTCCCCACATCCTCCCACGTCGGGGGGCCCAGCCGCCTTCATGGGGAACGGTGGTCAGAACAAAGAGATTCCATGCCCTGCCTGGAACAAATACATCATTAGGGAGCCTGGGACCATATGTGGAGGAGAGGGAAAATGTCATTTTGGTAAAGGCCTCAATTAAAAGGAAGAAAAGCCAGAGCGACAACATTAAATATTCAGGCTCCAGGACCATTATGAGGTTCTCTTCGGGGCACAGAGCTGTCAATTCTGGGAAGTAGGCATTAGAATCAGACCTGCTGAATTTTCCATCCCAGCTCTGCCCCTTGCCAGCCTACTGGCCTTCCAGAAGTTAATCCACCTCTCTAAGAATTGGTTTCTACCTTTATAAATAAGCTTACAAATGGGTCTTCCCAGGTGGCGCTAGTGGTAAAGAAGCTGCCTGCCAATGCAGGAGACACAAGAGATGCAGGCTGGATCCCTGGGTGGGGAAGATTCCCTGGAGGAGGGCGTGGCAACCCCCTCCAGTATTCTTGCCTGGAGAATCCCATGAACAGAGGAGCTTGGTGGGCTTACAGTCCATGGGGTCACAAAGAGTCAGAAATGATTGAAGCGACTTAAGGCACACAAGCACAAAGGGGGTGGGTTCCTGGGGGAGGATCCGATGAGATACATGATTTATAACTGGAGGAAACACTCCAAACACCTGCATCCTTTTCCACACTTCCCACCCCAGGCTTGAGTGTCGCTATGTAACCCAAGCTTCCTCAGCATATGGATGCAATTACATCACATGGGTATTAAGAAAGCACTTTTTATTTTTATTTTTTTCTTTTACTCTTACTTTCTTAATGCAGGACCCTGGCAGCATCACTGACCCTCTCCAAGACACAAAAGCGTGCGCTGTGTGCCCGCAATGACCCCAGTAGGCCACACGGGGGCAGCACCTCACCAATGTCACAGCTTCCTGGGCTCGAAAGGGATGTGGTCCTTTACAGACCAGGCTGTGGGCGCCCAGGTCCCCTGAACTGTGGCGCCCCCTGCAACGTACAGAGCTGCACCTCCCAGGGCTCCCATACCGGTGTAACTCCCTACCACACTGAGGGTAGGCTGTAAAGAAACTCACTTGTAACCCACTTAACAGATAGAAGGTGGAGGCTGTGCCCCTTCCGAGCTTTCCCCCTGTATTTCAAACTCTTAGGAGCCCTGAGTCTCCATGGGAGAAATGGGCCCACCCTTCAGGACAGACTGCATGAAAGGTTCTGAAATTTCAGAAGGGGAGATCCAGCTGTCCCGGCCTCTCCGCTGAGCTCCTCAACGTCTCCAGCCACAGCTGCCATCTGACCACACTGCTGAGCGACTCCAAGTGAGACCTGCAGTGGAACTTCCCAGCTGGGCTGTCAACTCGCAGAAATAGAAGACGTAATAAAACGGAGGCTGCTTTAAATCCACCGGTTGGTTGCAGTGCAGCGATGATGAAGAGCTGATCCAAGCTGCTGTGTTCTGCATCTTCAGTTCACCAGACTTACAGTCCAGGAAGGAGTGTGGGGAGAAAGCCCCTCTCCCACTCTGGATCATGACTTAACATCTCTCTCCGCCTGCTTGCATCCCCCACTCCCGCCTCTGGCCCNACTGAAGAATTGATGCTTTTGAACTGTGGTGTTGGAGAAGACTCTTGAGAGTCCCTTGGATTGCAAAGAGGTCCAACCAGTCCATTCTGAAGGAGATCAGCCCTGGGATTTCTTTGGAAGGAATGATGCTAAAGCTGAAACTCCAGTACTTTGGCCACCTCATGCGAAGAGTTGACTCATTGGAAAAGACTCTGATCCTTGGAGGGATTGGGGGCAGGAGGAGAAAGGGACGACAGATGATGAGATGGCTGGATGGCATCACTGACTCGATGGACCCCAGTCTGAGTGAACTCCGGGAGTTGGTGATGGACGGGGAGGCCTGGTGTGCTGCAATTCATGGGGTTGCAAAGAGTCGGACACAGCTGAGTGACTGAATTGAACTGAACTGATTTTCTCATGATAATAAGAATCCTGAGGCAGGAAGATGGACGTTGAGGGAGCATCTCCATTTTGTCATCTATGTCCCAGGGTCTTTCCTTCTATTTTACCATCCTTTTGATCGTAAAATCATTGTGCTCCTCTAAACACATCCACATTCAAAGAAGAAAGCATGGAAAGGGGCAAAAGACACATGCCCACGAAATATCAATACAATAGATTCCCAGAAGCCCCACCCACCCGCATGTACACTGCTTCTCACTGACCTCATCAGCATCACCTGGCTGCTTCTACCAAACCAGCCATCAGAAAACAGACATATCTTAATAAACCATGTTCACAGGACCCCCAAAACATGAGAAATATCTGTCCCAAACATTTTCAATACATAGGCGCATTGGATAGAGCTTCCGGGGTGGGCTAGCCTATGAATAAGTGATAAAGCTTGGATGAGAAAATTCATGAAAAAAATCCTTTGCACAATGCCTGGCAGAAAACAGCATCCCGATCAATGCTGCCTTTTTGCTCCCTTCTCCCTTTGCTTTCTGTGTTGCCCCCACCTCTGGATCTGAGCACTCCGAACTCTGCAGCCCCTTTGGAGTTAAGCACCCTGACATGCAGGCAAGTCTGCGGAGGAAAGCTGACGAGGGAGGAATGTAATAGCCGCAGCTGGAGCCCTGCCAGGGGACCAGCAACTGCAACGCCCTTATTTGCTCTGGGGAGGAGCAGCTTGGAAACTTTTTATGAGATTCCAGAAGCAGCAAGGTCATCAATTTTATGGCCATGCCGCTTCATTTGTAAATACAGCCTTTGAATGAGAATGTTTGGGCTCCTTGACAAGAGCAAGGCTGATGAACAGGGGACAATCAAATAAAAGATACTGTTCCTCACCACCGAGGCATCCTGAGTCACCTTAGATCCTTCANCGCCGCCACCGCCGTCTCCACCGGGGTCTCCGCGCTCGGCCTGCCGCGCGCCGCCCCCGCTGCGTGAGTGCCCACCACCCCTCTGCACCGGTCTGCACACGGTGGGGGTCCAGCTGCTGGGGGCCGAGGCGGGGGCTGGGTGCGCGCCGAGGGGAGGTTGCAGTCCCTGCGTGCCGGGGTCGGGAGGTGAACTCACCCACGCGCACATTTCCATCCGGGCAGTGGCTGGAGGGGACAGACCTGTTAGCGGTCACGCGATGCAGGTTCGCAAGGCCCTGTCCCTGAATGATGCAGCCAGCCCTGGCCCCAGCCCCTACCCCATCTCTTCAGGGTGCCATCGTCTTCTGCCAGACCCTGTGAATGGCTTTCCTTAGGTCACAGCCCTCTAAAATCTTCACTTAGAAACCCCGTGAGGATAAATAAGCTGGCAGAACAAACCCACAGGGAGGCGTCTGGCACGTCTGGAAGTGTGGGAACAGCTGGCACTCACCCATCGGCTGAGGAGGTCAGAACTGCGTGCTGGCCAAGGCGAGCCCAGGGCCGCATCTCAACCCTCCCTGTTGGAATCCTGCTTCAGGGCTGGCAGGATCCAGTACTCTTCAGAGAGGAAAGGAGGAGACCCTAAGTGGGGTTTCCTATGGGAATAAAAGTGAGACCCGAGAATTTGAGTTACACTCATTCACAGCAGGTTCCCACCCTGGGGTGGGCTTGTGGTTGCTTCGCGATGAGACTGCTGTTTGCCCTCTGGGTGTGCCTAGGGGTGCCTGTTAGGCGTCTCCTGCTTTGTTAGGCGTTTCTAACGCTGCCTGAGGAATTCTGTGATTGAAATCTGGCTTCTTCTCAGGTCCTTATGGGAAAAAGCTCAGTTAGGTGACTGTAAATAGTCACACAAGATGGGGAGCGAGGATGGTAGTGGTGTAATCACGGGCTTTGTCCAGAGTCGAGTCCAACCTCTTGCCTGAGCGAACCTTTGATTGTTACGTGATACCCTTTGTCCCTTAGTATGGAAGTGCCATGAAAACACTTGCTGTTTGGAAGAAAAGCTATGACATACCTAGACAGTGATTTTAAAAGCAGAGACATCATTTTACCAGCAGACGTCTGTCTAGTCAAAGCTATAGTTTTTCCAATAGTCAGGTATGGATGTGAGGGCCGGACCATAGAGAAGACTGAGTGCCAAAGAATTGATGCTTTTGAACTGTGGTGCTGGAGAGGACTCTGGAGAGTCCCCTGGACTGCAAAGAGATCAAACCAGTCAATCTAAAAGAAATCAGTCCTGAATGTTCATTGGAAGGACTGATGCTGAAGCTGAAGCTCTGATACTTTGGCCACCTGATGCAAAGCACTGACTCACTGGAAAAGACCCTGATGCTGGGAAAGACTGAGGTCAGGAGAAGGGGATGACAGAGGATGAGATCGTTGGATGTCATCACCATCTCAATGGACATGAGTTTGAGCAAGCTCCGGGAGATGGTGATGGACAGGGAAGCCTGGTACACTGCAGTCAGTGGGGTCTCAGAGTCGGAGAGGACTCAGCAACTGAACAACAACAACATTTGTCAGTTGGAATTTGATGAACGATGAGTCCACCTCCACCTTGGACAAGGAGGCAGTGTCACAGCTTTTACCATCTTAGGCAGAAACAGTAGTTTATTCTGGTCTCCGACTTTGAACTTCCCTCGTACTCAGCAGTTTTAAGGGCTCATCTCAAGTAACAGAAGCGCCTACCTCTTAGCAGTGTCTGTCATGGTCACTCATACGGAGTCATGGCATCTTATGATTATTACCAGAGAGGAGACCAGCAGCTCCTGCCATTTCTTCAAAGCTAATGGGGACATCACTCCGATCTGATGGCTGTGAGAAGCTGTACCCAAGGGAGGTGGGCCCTCTGACACCGCGTTCAGTGGTGACCCCAGGCCTCCAGCTCTATGCCAGCCTAGAAGCCACAGTTGTGTGGTCACCCTTCTGTCCACAGAAAATTTCCTGTTGCAAAATCACACACACTTAAAGAATTCCTTCTTTTGGTTTGATACATGTGACCTTTGGAACATTTTTTCCTCTGCAAAATTGTGGGATCTCTGGTTTGCATTCTGAATTAAAAACAAAAAAGAAACTTTGTAGCCATCATAGTAACTCAAATAAATCCGTTCCAATTTGCCCAAGAGTGCGCGTCCTTTTCAGGGCTGCCATGGCTGGTTGGCATCCTTGAGTTTGTAGGAGCTGCCCAACCCTGGTCAATTGACGCTTCAGTTACTTGTCTGTGTTTCGTGGACACTTGTGGATTGTAACAACAGACTCAGGCTCACTTACCTGTTATTTGTCTGGTTGGACAGCTTTGCCATACATGTCAAGTGCCTGTAAGTAGACTGATTACAAGTGACTCGGTGAACTAGGAATCCATTAGTTTGGTTGGTTTTTTGTTGTGCTGCTTTGCCTATCTGATACCAAAATCTGAAATGCAAATTTCAGATATCTCTATTTTATTTTTTTGGTGTTGCTTTTACCTTTTAATTTATATTGGAGTACAGCCAATTAACCATGTTTGAGAATTTCAGATGGACAGCAAAGGGACTCAGCCATACATATACATGTATCCAGTCTCCCCCAAACTCTCCTCTCATCCAGGCTGCCGTGTCATATTGAGCAGAGCCCCCTGTGCTATCCAGTAGGTCCTTGCTGGTTATCCATTTTGCATGGCCGTGTGTCCATGTCCATCCCAATCCTTGGTTTGTGACTTGTGCAGTTTTCCTGCACAGCCACGAGAGGCAGCAGTGAGTCTCTTGACCAAGACAGCGCAGGCCCTGGGGACGCAGGAGCTAACACTGTTCAAAGCCAGACAGGCAGAGTGGTCACACCTGTCCCCCCTCGGAACCAGAGGGCATAGACCGTAGAATTCCTGGGGGCAGTTTTGGATGCCAAGCTTGGTATGCCACTCACGTTGGCATTGATTACTCTCGCAGTCTTCCCTCTGAAAAATGGGAGCTCATTCCTGCTGAGCCCTGGCCTGGGTTACCCCTCCAGGAGTGACATCAGCCCTCATTTAGTTGTGAGAAGACTCTCCCCTGCTGCCCGTGTGCTCTGTCAGGCCGTCGTGAACACAGACAGTGGCTGTGACTTCTCAGCACTGGCACAAGCCCCTCCCCGGTGCTGAGGTCTCCACCTGGCAGTTGCCTTTTTTTTTTAGTTGAAGGATAATTGCTTTACAGGATTTTGTTGTTTTCTCTCAAACCTGAACATGTATAAGCCATAAGTATACATATATCCCCTCCCTTTTGAACCTCCCTCCCATCTCCCACCCCGCCCTACCCCTCTAGGTTGAAGCAGAGCCCCTGTTGGAGTTTCCTGAGCCGTACAGCAAATCAGATATCTCTATTTTCCTAATCATCAGTTGCACTAATGGCTGTTTCATTGTTTGTGTTTAGCATCGTCTTGTTCTCATCTGTAAAAGAGTAGCTTCTAAACAGTCTGTGGAGATGTGGTTTTGTGCTTATGTCTGGGCAACAGAGGCCCGGGTGGAGGGCAGGAACGGCGACGGACCACAGAGGCAGGGAGGCTGGACGGCCTCCCCACAGCCTGCGACCTTGATGTGGGTCAGGGTTTAGGGGATTTCTGTGGATCCAGTCCCGCCCCACTTTCCTTCCTGACGCTGTGGGGTCACCGCCCTTCCCAAAGCTGGCTACAGACACACTTGTCCAGTCAGCAAAGTGTCTCCAGTGGAGGCAGTTCCTACCCCAAGCACGCGAGCACTGTTCACCAGGGCCGGTGGTCGTGCGGCCGCTGGTGCTTGCAGGGTCACGAGCACGGCAGGTCAGCACCCCAGGCAGGCAGGGCTGTCGCTGGCTCCTGGGCGCGGTGAAGAGTGCTGGTTTGGGCAACAGTTTACTTTGAAGAGCTGTCTTAATTTTTAATTGTACAAACTGTTGTGAAGGGAAAGCATGTCTGTCAGCAGACACATTTTTATTCCTGAGGAGTGGCTCTTTGCCCCTCGGAAGTCGGCGGGTGGGTGCCGCACTGGGGGCAGATGCTGACCTTAGAGCCTCAGCCTTACTCTGTGCTCAGGTTTTAACATAATTTCTTAATGTTTGCTGGATCACGTTAGTAATCAGTCCAAACGAGATGCTGTCGGAAAAAGAGGTTCCCTGTTACCCCCGGGCTGGCTCTGGCTGCCCCTCCGAGTCCAGCTCCACCCGGACCCCCCTCTCCCGTCGCCTGGCAGCACCACCTCCCCCCCGCCGCTGCAGGAGCAGATTGTCACAAGAACAGTGGCTTGAGGCTGCTGCACAGAGTCTGCTCTGGTGCCCGGAACAGAGCAAGGCCCCAACCAGCGGGTCGGCAGGGGTGTTGGCAGGCTCCCGGCGCCCTGCACAGCATCCTGGGGTCCTCTTCCATTCACTCCTCCCCCATCCCCTCCCGGCCTGCATCCATTCCTGCTTCCTCTTCATTCCTGTCCCACCTAGAATTCCTGCCGCAAGGTGTGTTCTATGATTTAGATTTATTGTCCAGCTTCAGCATCAGTCCTTTCAATGAACAATCAGGATTGATGCCCAAAGTCACAACCTGACGTGGCAGAAACCCAGGTCTGCATACAGACGGCGCCACATGTGGCTGCTGCCTCTTCTGCCTCGGTGCTCATCTCGCCCTGTGATACGCCAGTGTGTGCCAGTGGTTGTGTCTGGCACTGGTCCACACCCAGCAGCAGGGGCGTGGGCCCAGGGTGGACAGCCCGCCCGAGGCCCCGAGCGCTGGGCTGGGTGCCTGCCGGACCAAACCCTGACCCTGCGTCCACTGTGTGCTCTCCCGCAGCGGGCTTCCCAAGAAGGCCAGCAGACCTGCCAGGATGGCCTCCGACGAGGAGATCCAGGGCTCCAAGGACGCGGTCATCCAGGACCTGGAACGCAAGCTGCGCTTTAAGGAGGACCTGCTGAACAACGGGCAGCCGGTAGTGGGTGGTGGAGGGCGGGGACGTGGTGAGCAGGGGCAGACGGTAGGGCAGTCCCTGGAGCCAGCCGAGTTCCATCCTCACCAGCCTCAGGGCTGGAGCCTCACCCTCACAGCTGGCCTTCGGCTGAGCACCGTCCTCACAGCTGGTGTAGCCCCCCAGCCCCCACGCGCCCCTCCGGTTGACGTTTGCTTGTGGAGGGGAGAGCATGGGGGGAGGCTTTGCTGCCTCCTTCCATGAACCATTCCTGGGGGCTGGGGGGAATACGGCAGCTTGGAGGTAGAAGGGGTGGAAGGCTGAGGCCACAGCTCGCCTAGGGCCTCCGACACTACCGAGAAAAGGGACAGTCTACAGCCACGCCCCAGTCACACGCGAGCTTGTCCTGCTTGGAAGCTCAGCAGGGTCGGGCCTGGTGAGTCCGCGGGTGGGAGGCAGGGAGCGGGAACCAGTCCCGCAGGAGGGTAGGGCTGGGGGCTGCGGCCCATGGCCTGCCTCTGCCCAGAGGCGGTAGACGGGATCTCAGTTCTGGGCTCTCTGCCCCGCCCCGCCCTGCTTCTGCAGAGAAGGCCGCGCACGTTAGGAGACCGTGCTGATCTGGTCTAGACTATCCAAGCGCGGGTTCCGTTAGCACGCTTGTCCTGGTCTGTCGGGGCAGCTCAGCTCCGTTCTGGAAGGGAGTGCCCGCTGTTCCGAGGCTGCAGGTTGTAGACAGACAGGGGACAGTCCACACAGGTGCCGCCTCCACGGTGCTTCGTTGTCAGGTGTTGGCTTGTTTGTTTTCTGGGCTCACTGCCCGTCCTCACGTCCGAGTTCCTGAAGGGCATAGGCACACGAAGTCTAGGAAATGAGGTTCCTTGGGGGGGCAGTGACCTGTGTGCTTTACCAGGGGCGCTGCTGGCCTGGCTCTTCAGTAGAAGCAGAGAGGGGCCTCTTGTGTAAAGCCTCCCTCAGCACCTTCTCCAGAGGGGAAGGCCTGCGTGCCGACTCTGTTTTCTAGGAGCTGCGGTTATCCCGCCCTGACAGATAAAAGACGTGAGCACAGACTGCTTCGGTTGGGAGGCCAGAGGAGGGGGCTGGGTACTGATCATAGTTACTGGGGCTGAGGAAGACTGACGTGCTAAAGAGACCCCACGTTACTCACCTCACTGAGATTTTCACACGGGAAGTATCTTCTCCCTGAAACAAGTGGTTGCATGTGCAAATGAACACATTCTGGAAGTTTTCCCTGGCTCTGTCAACCAGAGCCTTTGAAAGATTAAAACAAAGACTTATGGGATCTTTCTCAAGCCAGGTAAAGGCTTTTTTCAAGGTTTTTTTTCTGTTTGTTTAAGTATTCCTTATGAACTAATAACTCTTGGTTTAAAAGATTTCTATAAGCTGTTATTATTACACTACATGTGTTTATATTTGTTACATATACGTCATATCTCTTTTGCATAGAAGTATATATTATTTGTATTTATCCAGCAGTGAATGCAGAGAAGGCAATGGCACCCCACNTCAAGGTTTTTTTTCTGTTTGTTTAAGTATTCCTTATGAACTAATAACTCTTGGTTTAAAAGATTTCTATAAGCTGTTATTATTACACTACATGTGTTTATATTTGTTACATATACGTCATATCTCTTTTGCATAGAAGTATATATTATTTGTATTTATCCAGCAGTGAATGCAGAGAAGGCAATGGCACCCCACTCCGGTACTCTTGCCTGGAAAATCCCATGGATGGAGGAGCCGGGTGGGCTGCAGTCCATGGGGTCGCTAAGGGTCAGACACGACTGAACGACTTCACTTTCACGCATTGGAGAAGGAAATGGCAACCCACTCCAGTGTTCTTGCCTGGAGAATCCCAGGGACGGGGGAGCCTGGTGGGCTGCCGTCTATGGGGTCGCACAGAGTCAGACACGACTGAAGCGAGTTAGCCGCAGCTTAGCAGCAGCAGTGAGTGACATTTCCAGTATTTTCCGTACATTTCCACATTTGAGAATTTTAAAAGGACAAGTAAGGTTTCTGTTCTTAGAAAATGTGACCGTCAAACGGCTTTTTTCTGATGCTGCACGTGACTCTGTCCGCATTTCTGGCGTCTTCGTATATGACTTTTTATATTCACACGGCGCAGCAAGTGGTTCAGAAACACAGCAAGTGAATGAGTCTGGCTGCTGGTGGCAAGTGTGTCTGACGCGGCCTGAATATCAAGTGATGCTTCCACTCCAGAGGAATGGGGTGGTACCGGGCCGCCTTCCCCAAATATTAGGAAGGCTTTTTACGAGAACAGGTGTTTAAAAAGGTATTAAAACTGTCTGAAAACTGAACCCATTATTTTTTTAACACACGTGAGAAAATTAAACAGCAGCATGTGGATGAGCCGCTCTCTGCCATAGACGCCTGTCTCCACCCCTCCTCATCCTCAGCCCCTTTTTCCCAAAACAAGGCCATTGGAACTTCAGGTCTGTTTGCCATTTAGCATATGTCCTGCTTCTCTTCCCGGTTTCCACTGGGACTAAAACCAGCAATTACTGGAAAGCAGTGGTTTACCCGGCATATTTTCCTGATTAGAGAGAGAGTTTCTAGGAGAGTCTGTGTCTAGATTCAGAAGTTTGGAAATTCATCTGAAATAACTTACACATTTTTTAAAATTTTATTTCGTGTTACTAAATATTCTCTTTTGAATCAAAAGCTTGTTTTTAAAATGCCCCAATGAATGGGCTGATGATCGTTTTGGAGCTAGCACTCAAGGGCACCCATCAAACCAAACACGAGTGGGCCGTTTGGTTTGTGTTCAGCCCAAAGCCCTGGTCGCTGAATGCAAAGAAGCCTCACCACCTTCGCTGGGAGCAGTCTCCCCTTAGGCTCGAGGCCGTGGGTGCAGGTCGGCAGGCCGCTTCCAGCCCCTCTGCTAGGTCAGCGTGTGCAGCCTGCCTCCAAGACTTCCTGTGTTTGCCTGTGTCCACCCCCGTGCCTGGCCCCGGAGAAGAGCTCTCGAAGCAGCACTGCCCACCAGCCTCGGACTCCATGCCCAGGCTCGGAGCTGTCTGAAGCCTGTGATAGCTGTGACCGTACACGTCCTGTAGAAAGCATCTTGCTCTGTAAAGATCTTTGTCTCCGTATTTATCATGAGGCATAAATGCGTGACACACGCTTTTAGGTGACCTCTGCCCTGTTGCTTGCCGTGTTCACCTTCAGTGTTCACCATCACTGTTAGTTGATGGCTCCCGGGGGGGTCACCCTGACTCTCAGTGCAGGGTCGGGGCTGGAGGGCAGGTGAACACAGGCAGCTGAGGGCTCCCGTCTGCACGGGCGCCGGAGGTGGCGAGGGGCGGCCACAGAGGGCCACAGACCTGTTTGTCCTCTGCATTCGTGTTCTCAAGGCGCTGCAGCAGTGGGGTTTTTCTGACTCCTGTGGCTTCTTTGCTTAGAGGTTGACCTACGAAGAAAGGATGGCTCGGCGGCTGCTGGGTGCCGACAGTGCGACTGTCTTCAACGTCCAGGAGCCAGAAGAGGAGGCGGCCAACCAGGTATGCGATCCTCCCGGCTTCCCGGGAGAGCAGAGTGTTCTCCGCCTGCCACCCCCAGCCTCCCTAGGGACCCGGGCCTGGGGCCAGCTCTGTGCAGAACCAGGGGTGGGCTGCAGGCTGCCTTTGACCAGCGGTTGGTGAGCATGCCCTGTGTTGAGGGGGTGATGGAGTTATGACGCCTGTCCTTTTTGTCTTATCCATTAGTTTCTCTTCTTTCAAATATCTTTCTGATTTCCCTGTCCTGTGCTGTAATGCAAAACAGAGGAACATACGTTCACTGAAATTGTGTGAAATCACTCATGACTGTTTTCAGTTACGTGCTTGACATCTCATCCAGGTGAAGTATCTGGATGTACTACATATCTGAAGTATGTACAGAAAAGAATGTTTTTCTTCACAAATATGATTAAAAATCGGTAATGAGCAGGGAATCTGCTTTGTCCCCTGCTAACACCAGAATCCTTCATGGATTTGCTGTGAGCTGTTTATCATCTCCACTGGTTCTGTTTGGAGTCTCCCTGTATACTGAATAGGTTTAAGATAAAAGAAAGCTGTAGAACACAAGTTTAAAGGATCAAATAAACTCTTTCTCCTGTCTATTGAGAAATGGATCAGCCTTCAAAATCTGGAAGTTTTTCTGTGTTAAATATTGCTCCCACCAGAGTTTCCCTTAGAGCTAGAAATCTGGTTGGATTCTTGCCGCTTCTCTTACTGGGCTTCACCACTCCTTTTCTGCTGTTTCAGGACCCCTGGCCATCTCGTGCTTCTGTAGAGAGCCCTCTGGACGGTCAAAAGGTCACCTTCCCCTCTCTTCTCCTCCCAGTCCTTCTGTGTCCGCTTCCTCTGTTCTCCCTCATGCGTCTGCACTTCCTGCCACACGTTAGTGACCGATAGACACTCACCGTGTCTGTTTCGTTCCGTGTCAGATGCAGAGCTACTGCAGTGTGATTTGTCACGTCGTTTACTTACAGACTTGAATTTTATTCTGTCCTTTATGACTACTCTAAATTTTAAATTGTGAGAAGTTTCTCATTTGTTGAAAGTTTTCTAGGAGAAAAAAAGAGCCAATTCTTAAACTGATTAATTTGATAATAATTAGACAAAGCAAGTTGTGTATCTCCTGCAGTTTTATTCATTCTGCCGAATTTCTTCCTTCAAGCCAGTAGACTTTTGGGTTTGGGGTGTGCCATGTGGCGTGTGACCTCTTAGCTCGAACCCTGCCCCGTCCACTGATTGTGCCAAGTCTTAACCTCTGGGCACTGGGGAAGCCCCACGCCAGACTGTTTTCTAAAGACTGAGTGACTTTAAGAGAAAACCTTGTTTAAAAAAACCTTTCATTTAATATTAAATAGAGAGTGTCTCATAAAGGGCTGCCTTTTCTGTACTTAATGAGCAAGCGGTCTCTTGGTACCCCTTCCTTACCGGAGGATGCTGGCGGGCACTTGCTGCCTATTTTTTTAACCACATGTTTCGACCGTCAGACCTCTTTTTCTTTTAAAGAGGGTGGAGAATGGTTGCCCAGAGCTGGGGAGCTGAGGGAAAGTTGGAAGCTGGGTGGGGAGGATTGCCAGGAGAGGGGAGTGAGGTACCATTTCTCCGTCACCGCTGCAGAAAAGGCCAGGTGAGCCGCAGCTGCCCATCTGGGAGGTGACCCCCTCAGACAGGCGGGTCAGTGTGGTGTCACTGCTTAACTTTTACGAGCAGTTTAGGAGGAACTGTTGCCTTTTTTTTCCCTTCTCCCCATTCTAAGAGAGAAGGGAAAGAAACTTGTTCTCCTGGTTGTGTGGCTGTGATGTTTTTCGGTTGGCAGGACTTGAGGATGGTTTGAAATAGCACACGTCCTCCCAGGCGTTCTTTGTTTCATGTGGGAGTGACTGGGTCGTTGCTGAGCTCTGTAGTAGGCATGCAGCTGTCCTCCGGGAGCCTGGCTGGAGAGGGGCTGAGTCCAGTGGGGCAGTGTGCAGCCCGGGGGGGCAGTGCGCAGTCCGGCGGGGCAGTGCGCAGCGCGGGGTGCCCGGCCGGTGACGCGGCCCCTCCGTCTGGCTCAGGAGTACAAGGTCTCCAGCTGTGAGCAGAGGCTCATCAGTGAAATCGAGTACCGGCTGGAGCGGTCCCCCGTGGAGGAGTCAGGGGACGAGGCACCCTGCGGGGACGCATCTGGGGAGAGCGGAGTGGCCCCCTTCTTTGAGGTGAAGCTGAAGCATTACAAGATCTTTGAGGGTATGCCTGCGACGTTCACGTGCAGAGTGACCGGCAACCCAAAGCCCAAGGTGAGTGGAGACACAGCCTCTTCAGAGCCGCGTGCCGTGAGCATGGGTCTGGCTTCCAGCCTGCAGGGTGTGTGGTAGGAGGACAAGTTCCGGCATTGAAACTGAATGTGTCAGTCCCTCAGTCGTGTCCTACTGTTTGCGACCCCATGGACTGTAGCCCGCGAGGCTCCTATGTCCATGGGATTCTCCAGGCAGGAATACTGGAGTGGGCTAACATGCCCTCCTCCAGGGGATCTTCCCCACCCAGGGACTGAACCCACATCACCTGCATTGCAGGCAGATTCTTTACCGTCTGAGCCACCAGGGAAGCCCCTAGACCAGGACAGGATTGAACAGAGTAGGGTAGGATAGAATGGGACCTGAGAGGACAGGACAGAGACTAGGAGAGCCACCGGCAAGGAGCGCCTCACACCCTCCCCTCTCACTCACACGGAGTCACCGGTGTGACAGCCCAGGTGCAGGTGTCCAGCTCAGCTCCAGCAGGTTGACGAGCTTTCCCAAGGCCAGAGGGAACTTGAACCCCGCCTGTGCTCTGTACTGTACAGAGGAGCGAAGCTGCCACTACTGATGGGAATCACGTGTTTAATCCACAAAGCCAAGGCCTCCTGTGTATACAGAGGTGGAGGGGGCGGGAGTCCCACAGGTGGGGCTGGCCCGGCCAGAGCCCTGTCCCACAGGCACACGGGGACACCGGGTGGCGGGTGGCCCTCTCTTTAGACAGAGACTAGGATCACCGCTCACGCCCCACGGGACAGCACACAGGACTGCACTTTTCCCGAGGACTNGCTGTCCTCCGGGAGCCTGGCTGGAGAGGGGCTGAGTCCAGTGGGGCAGTGTGCAGCCCGGGGGGGCAGTGCGCAGTCCGGCGGGGCAGTGCGCAGCGCGGGGTGCCCGGTCGGTGACGCGGCCCCTCCGTCTGGCTCAGGAGTACAAGGTCTCCAGCTGTGAGCAGAGGCTCATCAGTGAAATCGAGTACCGGCTGGAGCGGTCCCCCGTGGAGGAGTCAGGGGACGAGGCACCCTGCGGGGACGCATCTGGGGAGAGCGGAGTGGCCCCCTTCTTTGAGGTGAAGCTGAAGCATTACAAGATCTTTGAGGGTATGCCTGCGACGTTCACGTGCAGAGTGACCGGCAACCCAAAGCCCAAGGTGAGTGGAGACACAGCCTCTTCAGAGCCGCGTGCCGTGAGCATGGGTCTGGCTTCCAGCCTGCAGGGTGTGTGGTAGGAGGACAAGTGCCGGCATTGAAACTGAATGTGTCAGTCCCTCAGTCGTGTCCTACTGTTTGCGACCCCATGGACTGTAGCCCGCGAGGCTCCTATGTCCATGGGATTCTCCAGGCAGGAATACTGGAGTGGGCTAACATGCCCTCCTCCAGGGGATCTTCCCCACCCAGGGACTGAACCCACATCACCTGCATTGCAGGCAGATTCTTTACCGTCTGAGCCACCAGGGAAGCCCCTAGACCAGGACAGGATTGAACAGAGTAGGGTAGGATAGAATGGGACCTGAGAGGACAGGACAGAGACTAGGAGAGCCACCGGCAAGGAGCGCCTCACACCCTCCCCTCTCACTCACACGGAGTCACCGGTGTGACAGCCCAGGTGCAGGTGTCCAGCTCAGCTCCAGCAGGTTGACGAGCTTTCCCAAGGCCAGAGGGAACTTGAACCCCGCCTGTGCTCTGTACTGTACAGAGGAGCGAAGCTGCCACTACTGATGGGAATCACGTGTTTAATCCACAAAGCCAAGGCCTCCTGTGTATACAGAGGTGGAGGGGGCGGGAGTCCCACAGGTGGGGCTGGCCCGGCCAGAGCCCTGTCCCACAGGCACACGGGGACACCGGGTGGCGGGTGGCCCTCTCTTTAGACAGAGACTAGGATCACCGCTCACGCCCCACGGGACAGCACACAGGACTGCACTTTTCCCGAGGACTGGAGAGGAGACAGTAAGAGAGGCCCAGGGAGAAGCAGAAGCTCCACCTTGACACTCCCCCAGGATATTCTGCCCTCGACAGGCTTGTTCCCTTGAAACATGAGAAGACAGAAGCGAAGTTCTAGTTCACACTGTTTTCCTCTCTGAGCAGTCTTGGCAGAATGTTGGCACTGTCTCTTAATCTGGGCTTCCCTGGTGGCTCAGATGGTAAAGAATCCACCTACAATGCAGGAGACCTGGGTTCAGTCCCTGGGTCGGGAAGCTCCCCTGGAGGAGGGCATGGCAGCCCACTCCAGTACTTTTGCCTGGAGAATCCCCATGGACAGAGGAGCCTGGCAGACTGCAGTCCATGGGGTCGAGAATAGTCAGACATGACTGAGCAGCCCAGCACAATACGTCTCTTAATTCTCATTTGAAAGTTGTCTACAACTTTCAAGTATAATACAGGTGAAAAATAGGATTAAAGGGAAAAAAGAATTCTAAAGAACTGGCATAGCAGCAAGAATGTGAAAGGGAGAAATTCTGTACTGATCAGAGCTTCTTTGTTCCAGGAAGTAATCCAACCAGTAAGAGCATGATAATTATGAAGTGTCAGCCTTATGTAACTTAGCTTTTAGAACTGAAAGTTGCTAGTCTGTTTCGATGATGAACTTTTAGGTTCTGGAGACTGGTAATATTGGTAACATGGTTTCCATAGAAACTAGGGAGGGAAGAGCTACAGCTCTCAGACCCTCATGGTTGGTGAACTTCATGTTGTCTGCTTCCAGCCTTTTGCTGTCTTAGACGTGGAGGGTTTAAGCACGGTTTTTCAGATTCAGAGGCTTTGACAGGAGTAGCAGTGAAAGGCCACCTGTGGTCTCAGCTTGCCAAGTGATGTACATGCAGGAGGAAGTTCATTTTACGGCAGGCTCTGAAGTAGGCATCCTCTGCTGGGAGTCAGTTAGGAGTACCCTGGGCTGCAGGGAGCAGAGGTGACTGCATCCTGCTTAAAAAGCGAGGACGTCGTTTCCTCCGGCCAACACAGTGTACTGGCTGTGTTGGGGTTGTGGCTCTGTGACCGTTACTGTGGCCTCTCTTCTGCTGAAGTTCATGACCAGCTCAGATACAACCACCAAACCATGAGAAGCTGATTGCCTGGGATCTTGCCTAGAGGTGAGAGGGGAGGACAGACCTGGAGAAGAGATGGTCTGGCCATCTAGAACATTTCTATCTAATCACGATGTACTTCTTTTGTATTTTTCAGTTTTCTATCACTGCAAGTATTATTTGAAACAGTATACGTTTAAATACTGCTGTGTTTAACATAGTGGGCAGAGCTGGTGGACTGTAACCTTCAACCCTGGGCCCCCCACCCTGCCCTCTCACCCTGTTCTGTTTGTCTGACACAGACGAATTGACTGGACTTTAGGGTCAGGTTTTTTTCATCTTGAGATAATGCTTTTGCCTTTACAAGTAATACATGTTCACTTAGGACATTTGAAAACAGAAGCAAAAAGAAAACTGTGATGCCAGCTGAGAAGTCATCACTGTCTTCCATGTAAATAATGGATGAATGTAAATGCCGCTTATGTATGTCTTATATATATATTATTTTATTAATAATTTAATATATTATTAATATATCTTATTTTAATATTTAATTATTTAAAACATACATTTTTCTTACTTTATTATTTGGCGGCACCATGTGTTAATTGCAACATGCAGAGTCTGTGATCTTAGCTGGGGCAAGTGGAATCTAGTTCCCTGACCAAGGATTGAACCTGGGCCTCCTGCACTAGGAGCAAGGAGTCTTAGCTCCTGCACCACCAGGGAAATCCCTGTACATCTTCTAGAAAGAAAGAGAACGTGTAATTTCTGAAGCTAGAATAGAACTAGCCTGTTTGCTGTCTCCCCTTGTCCCGCGGAAGTCAAGGCCCTGCCCAGGTGTCCTGCTCTGTCACAGGAGCTCAGAGCAGCCCCCCCACACACACACAGGCCTCACCTTCTCTCTGCCTCCTCCCGCAGGTTTACTGGTTTAAGGATGGAAAGCAGATCTCCCCCAAGAACGATCACTACAGCATCCGCAGCGACCCCAGCGGGACCTGCTCCCTGCACACCGCAGCCTCCACGCTGGAGGACGACGGCAATTACACAGTCATGGCCGCAAACCCCCAGGTGGGAAGCTCGGCTGCGCTCTGCACTGCGGGCCCCCGGCGGAGAGGCGGCTCGCCTGGTGGGGCTCTGGTCCCCCACGTCCTCTGTCCAGCTTGGTTTCTCAGCAGATTCCCTTTCCTGAGTGTTTGTTTACTCCATTAGATGTTTGTGTGCATGATGCACAGATGTGCACCGTTTATTTCCACAAACAAGGTCGAGAGACTGCTGTGCACACCTCTCCTGGGGGCTGGGGCTGCCGTTCTCAGGAGGATGAGGTCCCGAGACAGAAGATGAGGCTGTAAATAGACATACAAACCATGTGATTCCATGTAGAATAACATTCCCAGGAGAGGGGAGTGAGGGGTGTGTGTAAGATATGATAGGAAGACTCAAAAACTAAATATTTAGAAGAAATACACACTTAATTCAGTGGAATTTAAATAACCTATAAGTGTAGACAAATTATAATTTTGATAGAATATAAATAGAGCACTCAGGATTTTGGTTTATTTTCTCTTGTATTGACCTTTAGGGTCAAAAAATTAATTGACTACTTAGAGTAGGCAGCTAATGGCTACCAGGTTCCAATTCAAGCCTGCAAATTCTTTTTTATAGAATATCTAGTATATTTTAGGAACTGTACTGGATCCACAGACATGTGTAAGGAGTGGTTTTGTGCCTTAAACACTTGACAGGGTACTTTACAAAGTCTCCAGAAAGCACATAGTCAGTCATGTCCGACTCTTTGTGACCCCATGGACTATACATTCTGTTTTCTTCCTCTTAAAAAAGTAGTGGAGAACTCAACAAACGCCAGAGTTTTCCTTCATGTTGGGTTCTTTCTCCCTCTTGTGCCCTGAGATGTCTGGGGTAAGTGACGGAGCTAGAGTTCACTGTGTTCCTTCCACAGTCACTACTACTGGGGTTCTGCTGTTCATGTCCAGGCGTTTTGCCTACTGCGTGTTTTGAACTATTGTTGGAGTGAGCACTTTTAAAGAACAGAATATCACAAATGTCAAACTGCAGTCTGGACTCTGTGTGTGGTCTCCTTCAGGTGATGTCACACCTTGAGGGGGAGTTCCCAGCCAGCTGAATCAGGGCGGCATAGCTGGGGGCTAGAGTGGGGGCTTGGCTAAAGATCCACCCTCCACCACCACAGCCTGGCTGGTGGGAGCCACACCAGGGCCAGGAGGAGGCCCCCACCCTCAGCCTGGGGCCCTGAGCTCTGCTGCCAGCCACGCCCTGTAGATCACCTCCTCTGATTCTTCATGATTTACCTCTTGGAGACAGAGAGATGGGCAGTGACCATTTACATCAGGGCACCAGAAGCCCCCTTTTCCTTTTTAGTCTGTTTATCTGGCTGTGCTGGGTCTGTTTGAGGCATGCAGGGTGATCGAGCTTTAGATGCAGTGTGCAGAATCTTAGTTGTGGCTTGTGGGATCTGGTTCCCTGATCAGGGATGGAACCCGGGCCCCTGCATTGGGAGCACAGAGTCTCAGCCGCTGGCCACAGCAAAGTCCGAGCCCAGCTTTCCTGACAGTGTCTCCGTCCCGCCTGTGGACTGAGCAGACAGCAGGGGGACCACTCCGGGCCCCAGAGGCTCCCCTGCCAAAGCAGGTCCTCGTGCCGGAATCCTGTCGTCTCTTGAGGTCTGATCCACCAGGATTCTCATTAACAAGGTGTGTTCCCATCACTAAACTTGTCCTTTCCTACCTGAATGACCAAGAGGCAGGCATCGGAGGGGAGACTCCTAAGCAGGGTCTGGGGAGATCCTGAGAGTGGATGTGGGCCTCAGGCTGACGTTGCTGTGCATTTGGGGTTTGTGGCGCTTGACAGCCGCTGTTGTGGGCTTCTGAGCACGTCTCCTGGTGGGTATTGGTTGGTTCAGGGGTGGAATGCCTTCTCGTCCCTGGTCTTCAGGGGCAGGTCCATGCACACATGCCACCTGTGGGTTTGTGAGTCATCCAAGACTGTGCGTCCAGTTTTGTGAGAAATTGGAAAGAACTTCCTACCCACTTAGGAAAACAAGGTGGCGTTTCATCCATGACCCATGAGAGCCTGTTTCTCTGCCTGATCCTTGGTGCAAGCTGTCACTTGTTGCCGTGGGAACACGGTGATAGAAACCCCTCACATTCCATGTTGTTGTTTAGCTGCGCAGGTGCGTCTGACTCTGTGGCCCCATGGACAGCGGTACGCCAGGCTTCCCTGTCCGTGGAACTCTCCAGGCAAGAATACTGCCAGTTCCTTCTCCCAGGGTTCTTCCCAACTCAGGGATCAAAGCCCCGACTTTTCTATCTCCTGCACTGCAGGCGGGTTCTTCACCTCTAAGCCACCAGGGAAGCCCAGCACTCCATAAACTCGGCTTCATAAACAGTTGCTATGGTGTAGAGAATGGCTTTGCCAGTCTTGTAATTTGTGAATTAAAAAATGGTTTGAAAGGATCATGATGTAAATAGGTACTGGGAAAAAATCTCGAAAGTAAAAGCTAAGTTTTCCAGAATACATAAAGCGTAGATACATACGGATGCCTCCAGTCCCAGAAGCATGGCGTGGGGTTGCCTGATGCGGGCTCCCTGCTTCCTTGATGCCCTTCGGTGCCATGGTTTTCTTCCATGTTCTAGAAGGATTCGTGTTTGGAAGGGGGACAGAACCATCTCCCTTTTCTCACACACCGTGGCTTCCACGATGTTGCTGAGGGAAGGAGGAAAAGGCTGATGGAAACTGACCTGAGGCGTGGAACGTGAGCGGCTGACCTCTCCAGGCGGGGGAGATAAGTCCTAAGGGTCGCCACGAGAGAGGGCAGCAAGCACAGCAGGAGGCGAACGCGGCCAGCAGTTAACTTCATGGAAGACTTTCCCCCTGCTTGGTCTTCGGGAGTGAGAGGCTGTGAGGTGGTGCTGACAGGCTTCCGCCAGAGAGCACCCCTGCCTGGCGGCTCCCAGGAGACAAGCAGCCGCAGGGTGGCGAGGTCCCAGGGGCTGCGCCGTGTCCCCTGTGCCGGGCTGGGACCGCGGGCCCCGCCGCTGCCGAGTCTCACGCCTCCTGAAGGCGCAGCGGATGCAGGCGCAGCTGGCTTTGCTCTGCTGCGTTGCTAGGTCCCCGGGCCTGCCCGGGGCTGGAGTGCCCGCGGTGGTCGGGCTTTCTCCAGCCGTGCTGTGTGTGCACGTGGCGGGCAGTCCTGAGCCCTGGGCCCTCGGTGAGGCCCCGTGAACCAGGACAGGCAGATGCTGTTTGCACGGCAGGTGGAGAGCCCACCTTGCCAGGCATCACGTGCACCTCATGAGCCGGGCATCTCGCGCAGAACCACCTCCCGAGTCCACACTCGGGGCTCGTGTTAGCTTTCAGCCGAGGGCTGGGTGGGAGCAGAAGAGCTGTGGGCAGCACTCACGCTCAGAAGCCTGGCTTGTCGGCGGGCTCTGTTCCAGCTCCGCAGGGTCTCCTGGCTCCTGCCAAGCGTCACGTCACACTCGCTTCTGTTATTCCTCCATGTGTTAATAAGACAGTTAAAGGGGGACAGACAGCACTGAGGGGGCCCGGAGCCTGTGATGCAGCAGCAGAGCAGAAGGTAGGGGAACCCTGTCCTGAGGACAAGGGGCGCTGTCGGTGTGAACGCACAGCTCTTGTCCTCAAGCTCTGGAAAGAACCACGGGGCGTCCGCGCCACCTGTTAGACCAGCCGCGGTGACTCGCCAGCTGTGCTATTTGTAACAGGCTCTCCTGGGCACGGGCAGCTACACAGGTACGGGGACGGGTCAGTGTGATTCTCAGATGTCAGGCTGTGTTGGGGAGTCCCCGGTGTGTGCCAGGGTCCACATGGGAGAGCTGCTGTCACGTGGCCAAACCTGAGATGCAGTTGGTGCAGGGCGGGAGTCGTCCCCTCCCGAAGCGCGCTACACGGTCCTTGGGGGTGTGGTGGCCTCGGTGAAGGAGGGGCCTTCCTCGCGGTTCAGGGCCACAAGAGCTGTGTGTTCCCGGCAGCCGTTCCTCCTGGGGCCTCCTCCCCCTCCTGTCTGCATTGTTAGTGTGAGTCTGTGCCTTGCCTGGAGCCTGGGGCCTGACATGCAGGCTGTGGGGAGACGTGCAGGGCCCCTCCCTGCATCCTGCTGGGGCGCCTCCCTCCGTGTCCCCCGCCAGTGTCCTCTTCCCCCCCTCAGCCCACTCCCAGGGGAGCTCAGAAGGCAGTTGGAAACCCATGCGACCCTCAGCTCTGGCCTCCCATATGTAGGCCACTTGGGATGACAGTGGAGGTCAGTGGTCAACCGTGACGTGAGTGCACACAGGGCTGCCCCTCATCTGGGAGCTCGAATTCCCCGAGGACAACAATGAATGATCAGCCCGCTTCTCAGGTTCCTGCCCTGGCTCCTCGCTTTCGGTCGTCGTCAGAGGTTAGAAGTCCGTCCGCTCGTGCTCTTGGGCCTTGAGAGGAGCAAGTGGAGGAGAGAGTTTGCTTTGCTGCTCTGCCAGCCACGGGGAGAAAGAGGAGCCTGGGCGAGGAAGCCGCAGCCCCTGGGCCCTTTATGCCGGTGGTCAGACCCCGCAGCACCGCTGCGTGCCCGTCAGGCGGCGCGCGCCAGACGCTCTGTCGACAGATGCGGGAGTGCGTGCAGCCGAGCCTTGTCACCACTGTAGACGGGGCATAAGCACCAAAACGTTGACTCATGTTTTATACCTGAAACTAATGTTAAGTCCACTGTATCTCAGATGAGATTGGGTGTGTTGGGCAGGGTGATTGTAGACCCATCAACTATAGTGCAAATTTAAAATGTTTTAAAGATAAAATACAGTTTTTCATTAGATAGCTTATCTAACTAACCTTTATCATCTGACCCTCATGTTTCAGGCATTTGCTTCTGGTTCATAAATCTCAAATGCACTCATTTCATGGGAAGAATGTTCATGGGCTCGGGAGACCTTGGCAACTGATAGTTGATCCATAGGGGGTCGTCGTCTTAAACGGCATCCTAGATGAGATGGTAAAGCTGAGCCAAGCGTTGGAGGGGGCCCTCATTATCCAAGTGCTTCAGATGAGTGTGGAGTCCCACGCAGAGTCCCTGGGGGCGGGCTCCGGCCCGGCCCGGCCCATGGGCCTGGGGAGACCACACTGGCTCCAGGCATTGCTCACCCCCGTGGTCCTGTCCCTGCAGGGCCGCGTCAGCTGCACGGGGCGGCTGATGGTCCAGGCCGTGAACCAGAGAGGCCGCAGCCCCCGCCCACCGGCTGGACACCCTCACGGCAGAAGGTACGTCCTGCGCCCTTCCCGGGCATTGCTGGGGTCTCACTGGCTCCTAAACCCTGCACCGTCAGCATTGTGGGGAGCTGACAGAGTGGGCATGTGAGGGGAAGCCTGCGGCTCCCTGTGGCTGGGGTGGGGACACCACCAGCCAGGAGGCGTGTCGTGTGGCAGCCACGTTGGCACGGGTGTGCCCAGGCCTGGCCACGCGCCCCTCACTGCCGCCCTCTCCACCGCCCTCGCGCCGGGCCTCTGGCTGCCTGGACCACCTTGCACCTGAAGATTTCTGCTCCCGTCATTCAGTGCACAAGTTCACTTGAGACCCAGACCTCAAGGTCAGACTGGCCACATTTTGGACGCTCCATACCCGCAGCTGCCAGGGCATGCAAGCATGGGCGGGGCGTGTGGTGCCCAGTGATGGGCGTGGCTTCAAAGGAGCTGGTGGGCTGCTGGCCTGGGCACCCTGTCAGGGGATTCCAGGTGGGCTGGGGTCCTGGAGGGCCACGGGGACAGGGGAGGAAACGCCAGAGAAGCCGCAGGAGGAGCAGAAACAGCAAGCAGGTCCGCACTCCGCAGCCTCTGCCCGTGTTTGGGAGGCCACTGCAGGCCTCGGGCTCACAGCTGTGGTGCTGGCCTCCAGGGCAGGACCCGCTCACAGCGCCACCCGTGCCAGCTGTGAGCACAGCACAGCTGAGCAAGCCCACCTTCTGATTTCCCCGGCCTTCAGTGCGTTTCAGCTGTTCATGGGTCGCATGGGAAGCAGTTTTCTGGAGGAGCATCGTGCTCATAAACTAGATCTGATAGGTGACTCTGTGTTGAAGGTGGATAATTCTAGCCTATTATACTAATTTTTCTTTTGTTTTGCTTTTTCTAGTTAAGTGTTTCACAGCTTACTTCCTGGTGATCACTGGCAGAATTAGTTTGAACATCTTGCCTTTGATTATTACATATTCCCTGCAATCACTTTAAATCATTTTACTCTTAAAAGGTGCCTCTAGAAACATACTCAAAAGCAAGAAAGATGCACAAAATCTGGGAGATTCACACAATTTTATTTTAAAGCAAAAAATAATTGTCTTTAGGTACATGGATAACGGATGCAGAAGACCTGCCTAAAAATTCAGTTGTTTTCCTGGTTAATGAAAAGGAATTTTTATTAGAAATATATTACTTTTAAAAAAAATAATGAGAACTTCTGATTTCCTACAAACTTTCACTCACAGTGGAAAGTTATAGTTATTGATAACTGAAAAATATTTGGTAGTAAATGAGCTGCTAGTTCTCATACAGTTCTCATTCAGCTTTAAAAATATTTTAAAGTTTTCTTTAACCTATTTTTTTTCCCATTTCCCAATTCATGATTTATACTGGTCGTAAGGGTTAGGATAGCAGATTAAGATCTGCAATTAGCAGACTATTAACAATTAGCAGACTATTAAATTTATATCAAACTCCCAAATGAAAGAAGATGTTGCCTCCTGACTTTTTTATGGTGTAAACAGTTGAGATTAGGGATCAGGTAAGCAGGTAAGGAAATTACGTTTTTGCCCCTGTGTTTAGAAAGCAGATGACTGGGACCCTAGAAATGACCTGCCATCTATCCGTCTGTTTTTCTGTATCATCTGTCCGCCCCACCCCAATCTCCCGCATGTTGACTCTGGTCTGAAGGCCGCGCTCACGGTCCAGGGACAGTGCTGACGAAGGGGAGCCCATCCAGGAGCGCTTCTTCCGCCCGCACTTCCTGCAGGCACCCGGGGATCTGACCGTGCAGGAAGGCAGGCTCTGCAGGATGGACTGCAAGGTGAGTACATGCGCCCCGCCTCCCCCAGTACTGTATCTCTGCTCTGGTTTTGCCCCACTGGTTGACCTTAAGTTTACATTTCAGCTCTGAACTATGAGTGGTTTATGAAATTGTTTGTGCTCCCTCTGCTGGTTACCTCTGAAATTACAGAACATAAACGAGGCACTTAGAACTCTTGACTTACAGAAATGTTTAAAAAGGATAAATGAATTCTTAACAGGAGTTTATTTTCCAATGTAGTGTTTTCATTTTATATTGGGGTAAATTGATTTACAGTGTTGTATTAGTTTCAGGTGTACAGCAAAGTGATTCAGTGACACACATGTATCTTTTCAAGATTTTTCCCATTCAGAGAGTCCTTGCTGGTTTTCTGTTTTAAATACACTACTGTTTATATGTCCATCTGAATCTCCCAGTTTATCCCCTCCCTGCTGTGTGGGTGCTTGGTCACTTCACTTGTATTCGAATCTTTGCGACCCCCACGGACTGTAGCCCACCAGGCTTCTCTGTCCATGGGCTTCTCCAGGCAGGAATGCTGGAGCGGTTGCCGTTTCCTTCTGCAGGGGATCTTTCTGAGCCAGGGATCAAACCTGAGTGTTCTTACGTCTCCTGCACTGGCAGGCGGGCTCTTTACCGTAAGAGCTACCTGGAGAGCCCTACCTTTCTCCTGTGGTCACCATAAATTCATTATCTACGTCAGCAGGTCTGTTTCTGTTTTACACATAAGTTCATCTATATCTTTTTTTTTTTTCAAGATTCCATATATATGTATATATATATGCGGTATCGTATTTCTAGATCTATCCAGGCTATGGCAACTGACATTTATTTCCTTCTTTTTACGACTGAGTAGTGTTCCACTGTGTACATGTACCACATCTGCTTTATCCGTCCCTCTGTCGATGGATATTGAGGCTGCTTCTTTGTCCTGGCTGCTGTAGGCAGTGCTGGTGTCAAATTGGAGTGCATCAGTGGAAGTGCTTTCTGGGGTTTGTAAATTAGAATAAAATGTGCTACAAGAAGCCACCAAAAACTTGTCTCCTTACTTTAATTTTTTTAACTTTAACATATATATATATGTTTGTATGTATATATGTATGTATTTGGAGTAAAGTGAATGTACAATGTCATGTTTGTTGCAGGTATACAGAATCTTACTCCGTTATAAATGTAGATGTTCATCTCTGGGGTTTTTTCCATATATAGGTTTTTATACAATGTTTAGTACGCCTCCCTTGCTATAAAGTAGGTCTGTGTTGATTATGTATTTACGTGTATGAGTTGCTGCCCACCTCCTAACTTACCCCTCCCATGCCACCTTTCCCCTTTAGTAATCATAAGTCCGTTTTCCTAAGTCTGTACATCCCTTCTACTTTTGTAAGTTAGTTCATTGGTATCCATTCCACCTGTAAGGAATACCACATGCTGTTTGTTTTTCTCTTTCTGACTTATTCATTTTACTATGATTATCTCTGGGTCCATAGGTTACAGCAGATGGCGTTATTTCCTTCTTTTTCATGGCTGAATCATACTTGATCATGCAGATGTACCAGTTTTGTTATTTTATTTTTATGCCTGGAGGATAGTGGCTTTGCAGCGTTGGGCTTCTGCCCTACAGCAGCGTGACGCAGCTGTACCTGCGTGTTTACGCCCTCCCTCCTGCGCCCCCCTGCTGCTCGCCCACCACCCCTGCCCTCTGGGTCCTCACAGCACACTGGCTGGGCTCCCCGCGCTCTGCAGCAGCTTCCCCCCGCTCAGTTTTGCGCGTGGTCCTGTGTACGTGCTAACCCCACTCTCAGCTGGTCTGTTGCACGCTCTCCTTCCTCTCCCTGCGCCCACAAGTCCGTTCTCTGCATCCTGCCCCTCTGTTCCTGCCCTGCGAATAGGGTATCAGCACTCTTTTTCTAGATTCCATAGTTATGTGTTTCGTATATATATACATGCATCAATATACAGTGTTTGTTTTTCTCTTTCTGACTTCACTCTGTGTAACAGCTTGTATATAAACTGTATAGTTTCATCTTCATCTTTACAAATGACCCAGTTTTATTCCTTTTTACGGCTGAGTAATATTCCATTCTATATGAACATCTATCACCCGCTTGCCTGTCGTCAGATGTTAGGTCTCCTCCATGCCCTGGCCTGTCACCTGCTCCCCTCTCGTCGGATGCTAGCTCTCCCCCGTGCCCTGACCCGTCACCCTGTCCTGACCCGTCACCCACTCGCCTGTTGTCCGATGCTAGCTCTCCTCCGTGCCCTGACCCATCACCCGCTCACCTTTCGTCAGATGCTAGGTCTCCCCTGTGCCCTGAGCAGTCACCCGCTCCCTTCTCATCGGATGCTAGCTCTCCCCCATGCCCTGACCCGTCACCCTGTCCTGACCCGTCACCTGCTGGCCTGTCGTCGGATGCTAGCTCTCCTCCGTGCACTGGCTGTTGTAAATAGTGCTACATGCACTACTGGGTGCACTTTGAATTCTGTGGGTTTTTTTTCATTCGTTTTTCCATTTTCATTCGTTTTTCCACTCTTAGGAGTGGGCTGCTGGATCATGTGGTGGCTCTACTTGAACACTTTAAAGACAGTTCCTTACAGTTCTCTACAGGGGCTGTTACCGTGATGTCCCACCAGCACAGCACCTTAGGGTCCCCTTTTCTTAACCCCACCCTTGTACTTATTGTCTGTAGGCTTTTGACAGTGGCCATTTTGACTGATGTGCGGAAGCACCTCATGTCTTTTATTTGCCTTTCTCTGACAGTTAGATTTTAATTTCTCTAGTATATTTAGTGGTGTTGAGCATCTTCCATGTGCCTCTTGGTCTCCTGTATGTCATCTTTGGGGGAAATGTCTATTTAGATCTATCCATTTTCTGATACAGAGCCTCATGAGCCGTTTGTAAATTTTGGAGATGAATCCCTGTCAGCCACATCATTTGCTACATAATTCTTTCCACAGTGTAAGTATCCAGGTGTCAGTGTGTATTTTTATATGCGTGTATTTATCGTGGGTCTGTAAGATTCACACAGACCACCTCTAAAATGACAGTTAACAGGACCAAAATGAATACAAATATAAATATACATATACAGAGTCAAAAGGGAAAATTTTATTTTAATCAGGTGATACCAAGGGGATAATATTAATTTAAGTTTTATATGTAAAAGTGAAAGTCGCTCAGTCATGTCAGACTGTTTGCAGCCCCATGGACGACTATACACCGCATGGAATTCTCTAGGCCAGAATACTGGAGTGGGTAGCCTTTTCCTTCTCCAGGGGATCTTCACAACCCAGGGATCGAACCCAGGTATCCTGCATTGCAGGTGGATTCTTTACCAGCTGAGACACTAGGAAAGCCCAGGAATACTGGAGTGGGTAGCCTGTCCCTTCTCCAGCGGGTCTTCCCGACCCAGGAATCGACCTGGGGTCTCCTGCATTGCAGGCAGATTCTTTACCAGCTGAGCTGTCGGGGAAGCCCTGGGGAACTGCGAATGTGTAAAAAAAAATCTGCTTCTTTTAAAGAATGATCTTCACTGCCCGTCCAAGGACTGAACCTGGACCCCATGCAGTGACGCTCAGACTCTGCACGGGGCCGCCTGAGGACCCCACCTCACTGTCCTCCGCGTTGCCCTGTAGGAGGTGTTTAGAAGTGAGCCTGTCTGTGCCAAGAAGAGAACCAGGACCAACACTAAGAGCTCGTCTCCTGTGGATGGAGCGGCCCATCTTGGCCTCAGAGGAACTCACGTGCATTTCCCTTCTGCCTCAGGTCAGTGGGCTGCCCACGCCCGATCTCACCTGGCTGCTGGATGGCAAGCCCGTGCGCCAGGACAGCGCCCACAAGCTGCTGGTGCGGGAGAATGGCGTGCACTCGCTGGTCATCGAACCCGTCTCAGCCCGGGACGCCGGCATCTACACGTGCGTGGCCACCAACCGGGCGGGGCAGAACTCCTTCAGCCTGGAGCTCGTGGTCGCAGGTAGGCTCGGGAAGACACGCGCAGGGCGAGAGGAGACTCAGCCATGACCCCAGTGTGAGAAATCATTTTCATTAACGCAAACAGGAAAAATAGGGTATACGAATAAGGCTTATAAAGTTAACTTAGCAGTGCGGCTTCCCTGGTAGCTCAGCTGGTGAAGCATCCACCTGCAATGCAGGAGACCTGGATGATATGATTGTTTACTTTAGCTAAGGAAAATGAGTGTATGAAAATGTTCAGAGAATCAGCAGGAGTGGGGAGTGTGTTGTGTCCATCTCTCACCGCTGCGTGCAGAGCCCCCCAAGAGCCGTGTGGGGAGCCTGTGCCGTGTCTGCATCTCTCCTCTGTTTGCAGAGCGCGCTGTGTGTGTTACCTCACCTGGTCCTCAGAGTAGCACCGTTAGCAAAGCAGCTGGCTTCTTCCACGTTTCCCAGAGGCAGGATCTATGGAGACCACATCCTCCCCTGGTTGTGGAGTTGAGTCCATCCCATCCCTGGTCTTCCTCTAGGTCCGAGCGCCCCGAGCTCTTTGTAGAAACAGTGCCTCCTCCTGAGGATTCTCCTGACAGCGAGACACGTGCACGCAGAAGCATAGTCAGCCTGTGGGCTGGGCCCACCTCACTCCCTCCTCCGGCCCCCGCTGCTCCCTGTTGTGCAGCTGGCTCTGTCGCTCGTGCCTGTCCTCAGGCCCGAGATGTCCCCGTTGGCTCTTCTGGGAGAAGTCAGGGCTCAGTGCTCGTTTCCTGGCCATGACCTCTGGCCGGCCCATCACTGCTGCTCACGCTCCCTGCTGTAGAATGGGCCATGATGCTCACAGTTTAAGGACTAAATCATTTCACAAGGATGAGTCCTACGAAGCATTGCATGCCCACGCCTGCCCAGCACAGCCTCTGAATGCAGCTGTCTGCTGTTGTCATGTGAAGGTCCATCCACCTTTATCCTCTTATGAAAGCAAAGACCCAGAAAGAAAATGAAGTGAGGTCTGCTCCCACCATCTGCGTACCCCAGAGTAGCTCAGGTGAAAAAGTCCAGTAAAAATTAACTCCCTACATAATTTAAGGTCAGACAGGGTCCTCGTTATTTACAGGTGTGGGGTAGAGCCATGACATGTCTGTCCCTGAGGGGGGCAGGGAGGAGGCTCGACGCTCTCGCTCTTGTTGGCAGCTGTGCGGTGATCACGAGGCCAGCGCGACCTGCAGGGCACAGCCCACCTTGCCAGTCGTTAGGCACTTGTTGAAACCCCCTGCCCCCCGCCCCGTCCGTGCAGTGCTGCTGCCCACCTCCCTGCAGCAGGACCTAGGAGCCCTTAGCATCTCCCCGACAGCAGGGCAGGCTGCTCGTGGATCTGACCGCAGCACGCCAGGGCTCAGCGTCACCAGGGGGCAGCAGTGGACTGAGGAAGCCCAGCACCCTTGTTGGTCGACTGCCAGCCTGCAGGAGGCCCCTGAGACCACGCAGGCGGGCGTTGTGGGGTGGCGCAGGGCCCTCGGCCTCCGCCTCGCAGAGCAGGAGGAGGTGTGGGCTGAGCACAGGCTCCCTCCGGGTGAAGGACTCCCTTGGCGGAGTCCGGGCCTCTCGTCCCGCATTGCTGAGGGCTGCTACAGGCTCTGTGGCACTGCCTGCGTCTCCCAGGCAGGACACCTGTCTCCTGTCTTCCAGCTAAGGAAGCGCACAAGCCGCCGGTCTTTCTGGAGAAGCTGCAGAACACGGGCGTGGCGGACGGCTACCCCGTGAGGCTGGAGTGCCGGGTCTCGGGGGCACCCCCACCACAGATATTCTGGAAGAAGGAGAACGAGTCACTGACTCACAGCACGGACCGCGTGAGGTGAGTGCCGGGCCCTGCCCACCCTTGGGTCTGGGGGTCCTGAGGCAGCAGCGCTCACCCCTGTGGGGCGCCCCCCAGGATTGGAGGAGCCGGCCACCCCGGAGTACAGGGGCCGTGCGGGCCTCCCAGCCCCACCTGCGGAGGCTTTGTGAGGGCCCTNGTGTGGGGAGCCTGTGCCGTGTCTGCATCTCTCCTCTGTTTGCAGAGCGCGCTGTGTGTGTTACCTCACCTGGTCCTCAGAGTAGCACCGTTAGCAAAGCAGCTGGCTTCTTCCACGTTTCCCAGAGGCAGGATCTATGGAGACCACATCCTCCCCTGGTTGTGGAGTTGAGTCCATCCCATCCCTGGTCTTCCTCTAGGTCCGAGCGCCCCGAGCTCTTTGTAGAAACAGTGCCTCCTCCTGAGGATTCTCCTGACAGCGAGACACGTGCACGCAGAAGCATAGTCAGCCTGTGGGCTGGGCCCACCTCACTCCCTCCTCCGGCCCCCGCTGCTCCCTGTTGTGCAGCTGGCTCTGTCGCTCGTGCCTGTCCTCAGGCCCGAGATGTCCCCGTTGGCTCTTCTGGGAGAAGTCAGGGCTCAGTGCTCGTTTCCTGGCCATGACCTCTGGCCGGCCCATCACTGCTGCTCACGCTCCCTGCTGTAGAATGGGCCATGATGCTCACAGTTTAAGGACTAAATCATTTCACAAGGATGAGTCCTACGAAGCATTGCATGCCCACGCCTGCCCAGCACAGCCTCTGAATGCAGCTGTCTGCTGTTGTCATGTGAAGGTCCATCCACCTTTATCCTCTTATGAAAGCAAAGACCCAGAAAGAAAATGAAGTGAGGTCTGCTCCCACCATCTGCGTACCCCAGAGTAGCTCAGGTGAAAAAGTCCAGTAAAAATTAACTCCCTACATAATTTAAGGTCAGACAGGGTCCTCGTTATTTACAGGTGTGGGGTAGAGCCATGACATGTCTGTCCCTGAGGGGGGCAGGGAGGAGGCTCGACGCTCTCGCTCTTGTTGGCAGCTGTGCGGTGATCACGAGGCCAGCGCGACCTGCAGGGCACAGCCCACCTTGCCAGTCGTTAGGCACTTGTTGAAACCCCCTGCCCCCCGCCCCGTCCGTGCAGTGCTGCTGCCCACCTCCCTGCAGCAGGACCTAGGAGCCCTTAGCATCTCCCCGACAGCAGGGCAGGCTGCTCGTGGATCTGACCGCAGCACGCCAGGGCTCAGCGTCACCAGGGGGCAGCAGTGGACTGAGGAAGCCCAGCACCCTTGTTGGTCGACTGCCAGCCTGCAGGAGGCCCCTGAGACCACGCAGGCGGGCGTTGTGGGGTGGCGCAGGGCCCTCGGCCTCCGCCTCGCAGAGCAGGAGGAGGTGTGGGCTGAGCACAGGCTCCCTCCGGGTGAAGGACTCCCTTGGCGGAGTCCGGGCCTCTCGTCCCGCATTGCTGAGGGCTGCTACAGGCTCTGTGGCACTGCCTGCGTCTCCCAGGCAGGACACCTGTCTCCTGTCTTCCAGCTAAGGAAGCGCACAAGCCGCCGGTCTTTCTGGAGAAGCTGCAGAACACGGGCGTGGCGGACGGCTACCCCGTGAGGCTGGAGTGCCGGGTCTCGGGGGCACCCCCACCACAGATATTCTGGAAGAAGGAGAACGAGTCACTGACTCACAGCACGGACCGCGTGAGGTGAGTGCCGGGCCCTGCCCACCCTTGGGTCTGGGGGTCCTGAGGCAGCAGCGCTCACCCCTGTGGGGCGCCCCCCAGGATTGGAGGAGCCGGCCACCCCGGAGTACAGGGGCCGTGCGGGCCTCCCAGCCCCACCTGCGGAGGCTTTGTGAGGGCCCTTGGGCCTCAGACACGGGAAGGTAACCCGCCTGCGGGGGGTTAGGGCAGCGCCTGCAGGTGTCCACTCCATGCTCACCGCTGGAGTGGCCGCAGCCGCTGCCGGACGCGCGGGGCGCCGTGAGCCACAGCTCGCAGCCCTCACAGCAGGCCCTCTCCTGCAGCATGCACCAGGACCACCACGGCTACGTGTGCCTGCTCATCCAGGGTGCCACGAAGGACGATGCGGGCTGGTACACAGTGTCAGCCAAGAACGAGGCCGGGATTGTGTCCTGCACAGCCCGGCTCGACGTGTACAGTAAGTACCTCCCCGTCCTGGGCGCCTGAGGCCTCCTGGTCTGCACCGCGGTCTCTGGTTTGTGGCACACGGCCCTCGAGCCTCCCACGCCGAGACTTCACCGTGCCCTCTCTCTCTCTGTTTGTAGTTTCCCGACAGTAATAGTGACCCTCGCCAGGAGAGCAGTGCCCAAGTATCGCTCAGAAACGCTGCGTGCAGCAGTGCCGCGTGCGCCTGTTTGTCTGGCGTGGGCTCCCCAGCTGCGCTTTCGCCCCCCATGCTTCCAGGAGCTAACGCTAGGCTCGGGCAGCCACAGACGTGTGCATCTCATTACCGCATGGTGCACGGGCCGCCTCTAACATTCCTCCTGTGTCCTGACCCGGCACAGTGCTGGGACCCACGCTGAACGGGGCCCACTGATGCTGCAGGGCGTATCTGAGCCCTGCACAGGGCGTATTCCCATGGCTGAGCGCTTCGTGTGTGTGTGTGTTTGTGTGTAGTGTCTGAAGTAGTTTGGCAGTAGGCTTGTGTGATTGTGTGTGTCTCCTTGTGTATACGCGTCCCTGATTTTATAAAGGATTGTCCCTTTTGAGGTGACAGACTAGGTCAGCATCTCTCTGTGACAGCATCACCCTATGACAGTAGCACTCTGTGACAAGTAAACCCCGAGGGAAAGTTCAGAGCTGCTTTCTGAATTAAGAAATGCCTCTGTGAGGTGCCTCAGTAACTATGCCGTCAGCCAGCGCCCCTCCCCAGTCCACCCAGGCTTCCTGTCACTGCTGTGGAATGCCTACCCGTGAGCTTTGGAGATTTCTTAGAAGGGGAGCTGGGAAGCTTAGGGGCCACCTCTGAGGAGCACCCGGGCTGCAGCGAGTGCCCAGGTGTGGGTGAGCGGCATTGCCTGCATTACCCCTGCAGTCTCCGCAGCCGTGTAGACGTGCTCTGTGATGGGCATGAGGTGCAGAACCATGCGGGCCTCTTGGGCCTCCTCGGGGGCATGTGGGGTGTGCTGTGAGCCCGCGCCTGGCCGCACCACAGGCCCCGTGCCCCACGGCAGAGCCCTCCCCGCCGCGGCCCTCACCTGCGTGTGCTCGGGTGTCTTGCAGCCCAGTGGCAGCAGCCACCGCCAAGCGCCAAGCCGAAGCGAGTGCGGCCGTCAGCCAGCCGCTACGCCGCGCTCTCCGACCAGGGCCTGGACATCCGGGCGGCGTTCCAGCCCGAGGCCGGCCCGTCTGCGCTGGCGCTGAGCCCCGGCCTGGTGGAGAGCGAGGACCTGTGATTGGCGCCCTCGCGGGAGCACAGACCCAACCCGTGCCACCCGGAGCCGCCTCCTGCCGGGACGCAAGTGCACCGCGACTCCCAGAGACAAGAGGGCACCGCGACTCTCCTTTCCTTCCTGTAAACCAAAGCAGGCTGCGCACACGACGCCAGCAGATGCACGCCCTGCGCAGAATCCACACTCATCAGCCAGTTCAGACTCCGGGAACCACTGTGATTCAAGGGGTCTGAAAAGCCAGAGCCCTCACGGAAAAGCGACCCCGCTCCGAGTTGTCCCAAGTGCCTTCAACACTGGCTCAGCACTGCCACCCCGCCTGAGCGCGGGGGCTTCCCGGAGGCGGCCCCACAGCAGGAGGGCACGACCAAGAAGCCCACCAAGTGCCTTGTCTGTGCAAACCGTTTTCTACTAAGTCGTACGAAGGAACCACTTGCTGCAGTCCTAGCAACATCCTGAGTTTCTGTCAAGGTTAAGACCTTCGTTGTTAGCTTTTTCTTTATGTGTATTTTCCTTTTGTGTTGCCTCGGTAGGGAGCCTACATGCTGAAATCCGTAATGTACTCTGAGGAAAGCAGAAACAGACCACAGACCATTCCACGGAGGGCGTCTAGACCACCCAAGTGACCGCGGCAGGCGGGGCGTGTCGGGGTGAGGGGCTAGAGAGAAGCAGAGGGAGAAGGGCGGAATGCAGGGCGCACGGTGACGGTGTCCACGCAGACGGCAGGGGGTGCGGGAGCCAGGGGAGGCCAGGCTTCCCTTGGTTCTCTTCAAATTCCGTCCATGCCGCTGCCGTTCCTGAGTCAGGGAGTTGGGGTTCCAGTGGTGGGGGACCCTCGGGACACCGCAAGGTTGGAGCTGGAGGTGGGATGCACAGAGCAAGTTGGTAATGGGCTGAGCGGAGAGGTCGTCAGGGTCGGAGGCAGCCTGTAGGCACTCGTCTGCTGGGGGGCACGGGACTGAGCTAGGGCCAGGTGGGCGCCTGCACAGCGGGTGGGAGCGTAATTTCACTTCCCTGCAGCCATGAGACCTCTGACTGAAGACGGTGCTGAGCTCCCAGTCATCCCAAGGCCATCCAGAGTGCCCCTGACTCTGGTCAGCTGGACGGAGCGGATTCTGACCAGACTTGACAGTTTTAAGTCGGAACCAATCAACTTTAAACACGAGAAAATGGGGCCTGCTATGATATGATAATGGTACTTTGCTATGAAGAGAACACACTGTATTCCTTATGCAAAACACATTTATCGTTCATTATTTATGATAAAGCTGTCAAACTCCCTTAGCTCAGTTACTCGATCCGTAGTATTCTTTAATGATTTTGTGCCTGTGTGCCCCGCGTAGCCCATCTCACTGCTTCACACGCACAGCTCTCCACTCCTTCTAGACACACCAAGCAAGCTCTGCGTGCCCAGCGTGAGCACTGTTGCCCACAGCCTGGGCAGACTGGCACGTGAGGCTCTCCTGGACCTCTCTCTCTTGCAGAATTATGACTGATGTCTTCTCATACTTGCCAAATTTTCCCGAATGTGACTTTTGCTGATGTGCTGGGTTTGGGATGAAGCAGCATCATTTTGCCACCTTTCATGTATTTATAAAAACAATAAGTACTATCTTACTACTTTGGGTTGTGCTGGTGTAATGTGGATTTAACAACAATAAATATTTAACAAATAAGAGCTGCAGTTTTGTGAAGCACGTGCTCAGTTTCAGGTCTCTCTCACAGCCTTGATGAACCCGTGCAGACTAAACCACTGGTGACCGCACTGCGCATGCGCTCCTGGGTGCAGGAGGCTGGGACAGGCTCCGACTCCACGCGGCGACAGGGCTCGCGGGGCCACCTGCACCCCTTGGCATGGCAGCCCCTCCATCCCTAAGCCCAGCACCAAGACCCTCGGCACACATCTTCACACACACTAACTCTTGTTGGGAGAACCCGTGCTTTGAGGGCCCACCAGATGTGGGATCTGCAGAGTCCCGTCCACACAGCCTGGATGTGGTGTGGGGGAGAGGGAAGGTGGGTGCACCCGGGAGGGGGCTTGGGAGCCCTCTCAACACCACGCCCGCCTCAGCACTGTACCTGAAAAATATGTGACACTGGTTTCTACAAGCCCACAGGGAGCGGCTTCGCACCGTTTAACCATCACCTCTCTCAGGAACTAAGTGCACGCGCTGTGGCTCAAGATGTCAGTGTAAGACGCTGAACACACTCCTCCCCACAGACACACCAGATCTACTGCTACACACACACACGTTTCCTCTAAAGTGACCTCAGGTGAGTGGAGAAGCCCCACGTCAGGGCCCCCCAGCGATCCCCACCGCCCATGTCAGGAGAGGGCTGACCCCGAGCTGCCTCCTGGGGAGTGAAGGGTGTGGACGCCTCATCAGGACCCCAGCTATGCAACTGAGTCCAGCACCAGACTCACTCAGCCTTGAAGCAAATGAGCGTTTCTGACACCAGAGTTACGAGTGTAAACAGAAATCCTTAGAAGACTGCACACTCACCCAGGCCACGGAAAACTGCAGAGCCAACCAATGGAGACGCGCACAGACGGAAAGACGGTCAGGAATGAAGCTGCCATTTGTAGAGACTTGGATGGACCTAGAGACTATCATATAATGAGTGAAGTCAGAACACAAATACCACACTAACGTGTACATGGGAAAGCTAAGAAATTACATAGCTAACCTTACTTCCAACCTGAAATAGAAACAGGTGGAGAAGACAGGTATGGATAGCAAGGGGGAATGGAGGGGGGTGGGAGGAATTTAGAGATTGGGATTGACATATACATACATAACTACTGCTGCTCTGTGAAAAACACATGAATATAGACATGTATGTATGTATAGAAATCAAAATTTCCCAAAGGAAGCATACATATGACCAAAAGGCCCATGAAAACACGCTCAGCAACATTCATTATGAGAGGAAGTCCAGTGAGGTGTCACCTGGGAGCCCAGCGTGGCCCTCTGACAGAGAGGGCACTCGGCCTCTATTCCAGGGGATGGAAACGGGTGCAGCCACAGTGACCAGGCACGGAGGTTCTTTACAAAGCTGGACACAGGTACAGGGTCCAGGAACGCCACTCCTCTGCTGGCACCCAGAGTCGTCATCCGAAATGATGCTTTCACCCCATTTTCCCAGCACTGCTATCGAAAACACTCAAGACATAGAGTCCACCAGACTGTCCACCCAGAGAAAAACAAAGACCTCATGGTGCAGCCACTCACTGGGACACTACTCAGCCGTAAAGCCGGCACAGCAGGAATAGCCCAAGATGGTACCATACTTGGTGGAGTCAGACAAAGGCTCCCATCAGAAAGCAGCACTGGGACATACAATCTATGAACTCAGGCAAATGACCTAACTTACAAAACAACAAACTTAACAGGCATGGAAAACCAAACTGATTAAAAAAAGATAAGCTTATGCAAAGTAACATATCCAACAGATAATCACAAAGGACCTACCAAATTGCAAACAGAACTGTGCTAAACCTGTTGTAATACATATGTGGGAATTAGGACTCCCGAAACAATAATGTCTGTGTATACCAAGATCAAGTTCCTGTACACCTAGGAGAAACAACATTGGAGACCAACTCCACTCCCGGACAAAGTAGTCTGTCGCTCAGTCGTGTCCGACTCTTTGCGACCCCATGGACTGTAGCCTACCAGGCTCCTCCCTCCATGGGATTCTCCAGGCAAGAACACTGGAGTGGGTTGCCATTTCCTTCTCCTCCCATACAAAAGACGGATGAAATTAAGGGGGCAAAAAAAAAAAAAAGTGTGGCATGAAGAAATGCTGCTGCCTTGTGGCAGTTTTGGGGAACTACAACTTTCTTTAAAAATGCTGTTGGGCAAATCAAATTCACAAGATCTGCAGGATCCTAAGTCATACCCTCCTGCCTCAACTCTACAGAACATGGAAACTCTATTCAAAACTCTCTAACAACCCATGCCAGAACACAACCAGATAAAGACACACAGGCTTCGGGTGCTTCTTCCGGCACACTGCACTCTCACTGAAAACCCAGGAAGCGACTTTTCCCTGAACAAAGTCTGTATCCATCCACGTGAACGGATACAGAAGACATAGGACATATACACAATGTACTACGACTCAGCCACGAAGAGGGAAAACTGTGCAACTTCAGGCCACAGGGAGGAGAGCAGACGTGACCGTACAAAGTGGAGGGAGGGACGCAGGGACCAAAAACTCTGATGCGTCCATTTGACATGGAATCAAGACACGGTACGAAAGGACTCATTTCCAAAACACAGCCTCATGGACTTCAAAAGGAAGCATAGGGTTACCAAAGGAAGAGTGCAGGGTGGAGACAAATTTTCTGGTTCCCAGGAACATAGAAACACGACTCATAAAATGTTCAACATGGGCCCACCCTGGAGCACAAGGAAACCTGACTCGACACACTATTATTTTTTTAAATATAAATTTATTTAAATTGGAGGGTAATTACAATATTGTATTGGTTTTGCCATACATCAGTATGTATCCACCACAGGTATACACGAGTTCCCCATCCTGAACCCCCCTCCCTCCTCCCTCCCTGTACCATCCCTCTGGGTCGTCTCACTGCACCAGCCCCGAGCATCCAATATCAAGCATCGAACCTGGACTGGCGATTCGTTTCATATATGATATACATGTTTCAATGCCATTCTCCCAAATCATCCTACCCTCTCCCTCTCCCACAGAGTCCAAAAGACTGTTCTATATATCTGTGTCTCTTTTGCTCTCTCGCATACAGGGTTATCATTACCATCTTTCTAAATTCCATATATATGCGTTAGTATACTGTATTGGTGTTTTTCTTTCTCGCTTACTTCACTCTGTATAATAGGCTCCAGTTTCATCCACCTCATTAGAACTGATTCAAATGAATTCTTTTTAATGGCTAATACTCCACTGTGTATATGTGCCACAGCTTTCTTATTCATTCATCTGCTGATGGACATCTAGGTTGCTTCCATGTCCTGGCTATTAAAAACAGTGCTGCGATGAACATTGGGGTACACGTGTCTCTTTCAATTCTGGTTTCCTCGGTGTGTATGCCCAGCAGTGGGATTGCTGGGTCGTATGGCAGTTCAGTGCTTTTGCCNCTCCTGCCCCCAATCCCTCCCATTAGCCTTAATTTATTTACAACTAAACTTCTACCACAATTATGTGGTCAAAATAAGCCTCAAGTATCCCCAGTGATTGGGACATCCCTGATGACTCTGACAGTAAATCTGCCTACAGTGCTGGAGAACTGGGTTCAATCCCTGGGTCTGGAAAATTTCATGGATCTCCAATTACTACATTTCTTAGATCCTGCACCAGGTAGCTCAGCATTATTAACAGAGGATAGACAGTGTCAGTGACAAATAGGTTTCTAGCTTTATCTGCAAACTTGATAATTTCATGGATATGCAAAGATATGTATATGTGAAGTAAATCAAAGACAAATATCATATGATATCAATCATATGTGGAATCTAATTTTTAAAAAATGAAACAAATTAACTTATTTATAAAACAGAAACAGACTTACAGATACTGAAAACAAGCTTACGTCTCCAGAGGGGAAATGTGGTTGGGGGGAGGGATAAATCAGGAGCTTGAAATGAGAATACACACACTAATATATGCAAGATAGATAACCAACAGAGACCTTCTGTATAGTACAAAGAACTCAGTATTCTGTGGTAAATTGTATGAGAAAAGAATCTAAAAGGAATGAGCATATGTTTATATATAATTGAAGCACTGTGCTATATCTCTAAATTACAACATTGTAGGTTAACTATACTCCAATAAAATTAATTAAAAAAATAAATGTATCTATGTTGAACTTGTCTAGGTCTTCTCTATTTCACGCTGTCATTGTTTCATACCTCAAGACCCTAATCCAATTGGTCTTAAGGTAGCAGCATGTCACCTAGCCTCCTCTTAAAAACCATAATATTTCCTTCTTTCCTCTATCCTAATTAAAAATAATTTCCATCTTCACTTTGTCTTTCCTTATGTGTTGATGTAAATGGGGAGGAATAAACCATCACATATAATGTTTATAATGACCTATTCTTTAAAAGGACAAAATTGAATTGTTATTGCAACTTGATATTTCAAGTTCATTTCAGGGACACATTGATGAGATTAAAAATAAGAACTGGTATTGAATTTCAATGTAAAATGTACTTTTCCATCATCTTTTTCTGGATTAATGATTCATAGCTACCTTGGATTTCCTTCTAATTGTAATACTTTGGCAGAATTTTCAGGTATCAGAACACAGTACTTTTTCCAAAGATTAAAAAAAATTCATCTCCAACATATTTTGCACAGATAGTTATATTACTCTGTGAAAAGAAGAGAGGTGAAAAGTAAAGAAAAAGAAAGACATAAGCATCTGAATGCAGAGTTCCAAAGAATAGCAAGAAGAGATAAGAAAGCCTTCTTCAGTGATCAATGCAAAGAAATAGAGGAAAACAACAGAATGGGAAAGACTAGAGATCTCTTCAAGAAAATTAGAGATACCAAGGGAACATTTCATGCAAAGATGGGCTCGATAAAGGACAGAAATTGTATAGATGTAACAGAAGCAGAAGATATTAAGAAGAGGTGGCAAGAATACATGGAAGAACTGTACAAAAGATATCTTCATGACCCACATAATCATGATGATGTGATCACTAATCTAGAGCCAGACATCTTGGAATGTGAAGTCAAGTGGGCCTTAGAAAGCATCACTACNCAATACACAGAAGAACTGTACAAAGAAGATCTTCATGACCCAGATAATCACGATGGTGTGATCACTCACCTAGAGCCAGACATCCTGGAATGTGAAGTCAAGTGGGCCTTAGAAAGCATCACTAACAAAGCTAGTGGAAGTGGAATTGAGCTATTTCAGTTAAGCTATTTCAAATCCTGAAAGATGATACTGTGAAAGTGCTGTACTCAATATGCCAGCAAATTTGGAAAACTCAACAGTGGCCACAGGACTGGAAAAAGTCAGTTTTCATTCCAATCTCAAAGAAAGGCAATGCCAAAGAATGCTCAAACTACTGCACAATTGCACTCATCTCACATGCTAGTAAAGTAATGCTCAAAATTCTCCAAGCCAGGCTTCAATAGTATGTGAACCATGAACTTCCAGATGTTCAAGCTGGATTTAGAAAAGGCAGAGGAACCAGAGATCAAATTGCCAACATCCGCTGGATCACTGAAAAAGCAAGAGAGTTCCAGAAAAACATCTACTTCTGCTTTATTGACTATGCCAAAGCCTTTGACTGTGTGGATCACAACAAAGTGTGGAAAATTCTGAAAGAGGTGGGAATACCAGACCCTGACCTGCCTCTTGAGAAACCTGTATGCAGGTCAGGAAGCAACAGTTAGAACTGGACATGGAACAACAGACTGGTTCCAAATCAGCAAAGGAGTACATCAAAGCTATATATTGTCACTATTTAACTTATATGCAGAGTATATCATACAAAATGCTAGGCTGGATGAAGCACAAGTTGGAATTAAGACTGCCAGGAGAAATATCAATAACCTCAGATATGCAGATGACACCACCCTGATGACAGGAAGCAAAGAACTAAAGAGCCTCTTGATGAAAGTGAAAGAACAGAGTGAAAAATCTGCCTTAAAACTCAACATTCAGAAAACTAAGATCATGGCATCCAGTCTCATCACTTCATGGAAAATAGATGGGGAAACAATGTTAACAGTATCAGACTTTATTTTCTTGGGCTCCAAAACCACTGCACATGGTGACTGTAGCCATGAAATTAAAGATGCTTGCTTCTTGGAAGGAAAGCTATGACCAACCTAGACAACATATTAAAAAACAGAGACATTACTTTACCAACAAAGATCCATCTAGTCAAAGCTATAGTTTTTCCAGTAGTCATGTATGGATGTGAGAATTGAACCATAAGGAAGGCTGAGTGATGAAGAATTGATGCTTTTGAACTGTGGTGTTAGAGAAGACTCAAGAGTCCCTTGGACTGCAAGGAGATTCAACCAGTCCATCCTAAAGGAAACCAGTCCTGAATATTCACTGGAAGGGCTGATGCTGAAGCTGAAACTCCAGTACTTTGGCCACCTGATGCAAAAAACCAACTCACTGGAAAAGACCCTGAAGCTGGAAAAGATTGAAGGTGGGAGGAGAAGGGGAAGACAGAGGAGGAAACGGTTGGATGGCATCACCAGTTTGATGGATATGAGTTTATGTAGGCTCCGGGAGTTGGTGATGGACAGGGAAGCCTGGCATGTTGTAGTCCAAGGGGTCACAAAGATTCGGACACAACTGAACAACTGAGCTGATATGTACCTCAGCGTCTTTATCCATTTTGCTGTTGATTGACATCTAGGTTGCTTCCATGTCCGAGCTACTGTAAATAGTGCTCCAGTGAACACTGGTGTACATGTGTCTTATTGAGCAATGTGGAGCGTATTTTCACGTGTTTATTGCTCATCTGGATGTCTTCTTTGCAGAAATGTCTGTTTCGGTCTTCTGCTCATTTTTTGATTGGGTTGTTTGTTTCTCCCGTATTGAGCTGCATGAGCTGCTTATGTGTTTTAGAGGTTAATTCTTTGTCAGTTGTTTGTTTGCAATTATTTACTCCCATTCTGAGGGCTGCCTTTCCATCTTATTTATAAGGTCTTTTGCTGTGCAAAAGCTTTTACGTTTAATTAGGTCTCATGTGTGTTTTTTTTTAATTTCCATTACTTTAGGAGATGGGTCAAAGTGGATCTGATCTTGTGGTATTTTTAAATTAAGGTATGAACACTGGTTTTTCAGATACAGTGTTGCTGCACACTTAATAGACTATAGTATAAAGATAATTTTTATATGCACTGGGAAACAAGGTTTGCTGATTGCTTTACTGTGATACGTGTTCTGCTGGGGTGTCTGGAACCAAACCCACAGAGTCTCTCAGGTTATCAGTAAGTCAAGTTACTGCTGGTGATTATGTCATGAAATGTGCAAAGGACATCACCAAGGCAGCCTTGTTGGATTACCTCCTCTGATTCGTACTGTTATGAAAAGCACATTGTATGACAGTGCTATTCAGATATTTTAAATATAAAGATATGTTATTTCTTTAATCTAGATGCAGGGACTATAATAGGGAATGAATGCATTGTTTGAAAAGTTCTGCTTTGACAAACTGACAACATCTAAATTAGCAAACACTGTATCCCAGTGAGCAGCAAATCGGTAACACATCCCCAAAGACGACAAAGACAATTAAAATGCAAAGGGATACAACTTGGGCTCAACTGCAGTATATATGTCACCAGTATGCCTCACCCCATTTACTTGACATTCATACATTCAGACCTTGAGAGTTCCAAGTCATGCCTGACTTTAAAATGGGGAGCTTCTCTTGTGTCCAGCACAGATACAGCATGCCTGGCCTTAGTCTCAGCCCCCAGCCCCATCAGAAAGAGTTCAACCCCCACCCTCACCATGCTCCACGTTCCTTGTGGTGTCTCTGCTCCTGTCCCCAGACCCCTGAGAAGTGCTCGGTGACAATGGTGTCCTTACCGACACAAGATCGGTCTTTGCTATTATTTTATAAAACCATGCTAAGTCACTTCAGTTGTGTCCGACTCTGTGCGACCCCACAGACGACAGCCCACCAGGCTCCCCCGGCCCTGGGATTCTCCAGGCAAAAACACTGGAGTGGGTTGCCATTTCCTTCTCCAATGCATGAAAGTGAAAANGCTGCTTTCTAGTTGCTGTGAGTGGGCTTCTCACTGGGTGCGGGCTCTTGATGCAGAGCGCAGGGCTCTAGGGCACGCGGGCTTCAGGAGTCATGCCTCCCGGGCTCTCGAGTGCAGGCTCAGTAGCTGTGCTGCATGGCTTGGTTTCCCCGCAACATGTGGAATCTTCCTGGACCAGGGATCGAATCCACATACCCTGCATTGGCAGGCAAATTCTTAACCACTGAACCACCAGGGAAATCCTACACTAGATTTTCTTAAAACTGATGTTCTCAACCTGCCCTTGTTACTACTGTGTCTTTTTAGAATTTACATAATACTTCTTGCAGTTCTAATTGTCATGGGAGTAATTTTTAAAGGGAGAGTTGGAGAGAGACAAGAAACAGACTGAGAAAAAGTGGGGTGGGGACTTTGTAGAGGAGGAAGATAGACAGAGACTGATTAGTTAGTGAAAGGCCTGTAATAAAGTCTTAATAAAACTTGCATTCTTGGCAGCAAGAACAGTGCCTTACTCATCTCCATGATCTCCAGCAGCAAATAGAGGACTTGAAGCAAAGTGAGTCTTCAGAAAATGTGTATTTTCATAGAATTACAGACAGGGAACTAGAGAACCCCCAGAGACGACAGTGATCAGATATAAGGGTCCTTATAAAAGGTGAGAAAGGAACACTAGGAAACATCTGGCATTTGTGTATCAATTATCATTTGGAAAACACGTAAGGCTGCTTCCTTCTAATTTAATCCTCATTTCAACTCCATGAAGTAGACTTAAGATTCTCATGTACGTGTGAAGAAAGGAAAATCAGAGAAGTGTCTAGACTCCAACCACTCTGAGTGTCAGGTCTAACATACAATTTCTGGTATTAATCTCTGGTTTTCATACACTTTCTTATTTTAAGTTGCCATTAAAAGGCAACAGCAAGGAATACATTAATGGACTGATTTCCTTCAAATATATAGTCTCCTATGATCTTCATGGTACTTACAGTTCTCAAAAATGGATAAATAAAAAGGAAAGAAAATAAAGGAAATCAAAGGATGTTTACCTTTTTCTTGGGGACACTGGCTCTGTTGAATGTTTTGCAAATTGCAAAAGAGGAAGTAATCTAATACCTGACCACAAGGTTGAATTGCCTCAGTGTTTTTTCACTAAGACAAAACTGTGGACTGTGGCAACACATGTCCTAACAAGTTCTCTGCCCTGGCCCAGCCCTCTCCCATCCTCCACAGGTAGAACTCTCTTCCATCTGAGTGTCTGGGCAGTTACCTTCGAGATATTGATATTGTTTTCTGGTCCTGACCAACAGGACAGATCAGTTCAGTTCAGTCGCTCAGTCATGTCCGACTCTTTGCGACCCCATGAATCGCAGCATGCCAGGCCTCCCTGTCCATNCTTTTTTGCTACTTCTTTGGCAAGAGCACGTGAAAATCCGACTAATCCTCCTTTACTGGCACTGTATACGGACTGGCCGGAATTGCCTTTTAAACCAATAACGCTTCCTAAAAAAAGAAATGAGAGCAAATTCAGACCACATTCATCGGGTTATTATTCTGCAAGTTCAGATAGTCTATAGTAAAAAAACAAGGTACAAACCCTTACCTCGTCTTTTGCTAAAATGAGGAATACTAACCATTGTCATTTGAGTAGCAAGACTTAAGAGTCTGAGTCTGCTTAGAAACAGGAGCCGAAAGAAGCTCACGTAGAACCCAGAGGACTAGGCAGGGGCTGAGAACTGATCCACTAAGTGACAGGCACTCATGCTCATCTCTGAGGAGGTGGAGCATGATAAAAAGTCTACAGAGTTTATGGAGGCTTCCAGGAGGAAGAGGTTAAAACCAGAACAGACAAGCCACGTAAAGACTGATTTTATGACCTGCAACACAGGCATGAAGTTTTTATTTCCAGCTAAAAAACAATTCATTCGAAGATAAATTTTACTAAATTTCAACTACTGTTGATTAAATTAGCAAAGCTTCTACTGTAAACTTTTTGTAAAATTGTAATTTAGTTACCTTCAGAGATGTATCAACTTGTACTGCCTAATATAAAGATTATTGGGTGTCTCAATTATATGAATATGAAAGAATAATTTATAACCCAAGTATCCTCTGTATGCAAATAAGTTCTTGCAGAACAGAAGTTGGGGAAGTCATTTTCTGCATCAATGACCTGTATATGTAATGTAGGGTAAGGGAGAGAAGGCAAGGTTCGGAAAAAGAACCAGACCAGCACTGTACAGGAACAGATCCCCTTTAGAGACAGAGGGGCAGCAGTCAGATTAGTGAGCTGCTGCGCGAACCCAAGGAAAGAGTAAGTACACACAGGCATGTATGTGGAAAGCCACTGTCTTAAGGGGACCCATTCTTCTCCAAGGTTGTTCAGAGTAGTTATCTCTTAAATGGCTGGGGCAAGGAATTCTGGAGATCAGCCAGAGGCTGGATAGGCTGGGAGCTGGTAATCAACCTTGATGTCCATTTTTTTCTTTGGGTGAGAGAATTCTTTGTTTTGCNCTTCTCCAAGGTTGTTCAGAGTAGTTATCTCTTAAATGGCTGGGGCAAGGAATTCTGGAGATCAGCCAGAGGCTGGATAGGCTGGGAGCTGGTAATCAACCTTGATGTCCATTTTTTTCTTTGGGTGAGAGAATTCTTTGTTTTGCATAGAATGGTGGGGAGGACCTGGAGGGGAGTTTTATTTAACTCCAGGTTATTTTGAGCCATGTAACTTTCCTTCATGTAATATAAAAAGTAACCAAGAACCTCACAAAATTTTTAAGGAAGTAATCTAATTTTAGAAAAAAAACCACACACTCCAAATACTTCTTATGATCAGCAAGTCCAAGAATAAAATATATCCACATTAGGTGTTACATGTTAGTTAATGACAAAAGAAGAGAAAGGAGGAGTACAGAGAGTGAGAAGACACTCTGATCAGACAGAGGAAATGCAGGTGGATAGAGAAGGGTTTGGGGGAGGAAGAGAAACAAGGAGAAACACAAAAAGAAAAATACAGACTTGGAGGCAAGGCTGAACAGGCTTGAGCAGCCGTGGTTCCACCACACACAGCTGTTCCTCTGCGAAGTGGTAACTTCTGAAATACCAACATCCTTTCCAGAAATTTACAGCAACCCTTTTGGTTATAAGAGACCCCTGCTGCCACTGTTGCTGCTGTTGCTGCTCCTAAGTTGCTTCAGTCGTGTCCGACTCTGTGCGACCCCATAGACAGCAGCCCACCAGGCTCCCCCATCCCTGGGATTGTCCAGGCAAGAACACTGGAGTGGGTTGCCATGTCCTTCTCCAATGCGAAAGTGAAGAGTGAAAGTGAAGTAGATCAGTCGTGTCCAACTTAGCGATCCCATGGACTATAGCCTATCAGGCTCCTCCGTCGATGGGATTTTTCAGGCAAGAGTACTGGAGCAGGTCGCCATAGAGACCCCTAGAGACCCCTAACTTATTTTCAATAGTCTATTTTATTGACTTACAGCACAAGTCTAAAAGTCTGCATGTAAGCAAAAGGCTGATAGGGGATTTGTTTTGTGCATGTCTAAAGAGGGGATGTTTCAGAGCTGAACAAATACACCCCCTTTACCAGGAGAGATGTGCATGGTAGTATACCAGCTTACAAGAACCCAGATCATTACCTGGCTATGTCAGAAAGCAAAAGTCAGCTCAGTTACTAATCTTTCAGAAGAAAATCGACCTCTCACATTTTTAAGGGTAAATGTCCAAAACGTTCTAATTCTTATTAGCACAATATTCTTTCCTTTAGTCGATTTCAAAAAGGAAGCACTCTGTATTCTGGCTTGGAAAGACACTTCCTGTTTTAGAGTAGGGTCACTTTTAAGGAGCCGCATCCCTTTTTTGTGGCCTATAAGGTATCACCACTTAAATGGGAGGCGGCAGGCATGCTGTTATTCTCAAATTACCACACTGAAACAAAATCTCAAGTCACTCTGCATTTTAAAGTCTACAGGCACACACTCCACTCTGCCCTATGGGGCAGGTGAACTGAAGCCCAGGAGTTACTTAACATCCATTCTAAACACTGAAAAGGTGTATCCATTCTAAACACTGAAAAGGTTATTCTCTTAAGAAAACTTCCTCGTAGACTCCGTGCTGGATTTTCTAGTGACGCCCAAGCTGCTGTAGAAGTCATTTTTTAGCCCTCACCAACTACAAGTTTCATTCCTTGATCACATTTTGAAAATTCAGTTTCGTGTAAGAATCAGGATGCCCAATTTTTGTTAAATATGCAAAAGAGCGGGTCAAACTGAGCCACATTTGTGCACAGCAACACCTGCTGGATTGGAGCTATTCCACTGCCTCTGGACACCAAAGCTGGGCACCTCAGGTCAGGGATCTCCCGGCGTGTGCTGTCACTTCCCCAGGACCTGGTGGTGTCACTCCATAACACCTGCTCGACCACTAGAAGGATGTGAATTGGTGATTCCTGTTTCACCTATTAATCAGTTAATAAAATCCTTTTTCCATGGGTAATAAAGACACATTCCGTCCAAGTTTCACAAGTAAATAATCTCCAAATCAGTTGATTAAATTTCTGTGCTGCCATGAGATAAAACTATACACGCAGAGGTAAAGACTCACCTACATTCACAATGGACCCTCTCTGCTGTTTAATCATTGTCTTCAGGGCAGCTCTACAGGTCAGCATGGAGCCCAGGAGGTTAGTATGGAGCTGAGACAGCATATCTTCAGTATTTGTCCTTACTAAGAGGTTATCCCTACCAAAAAAGCAAAATCAAACCAAAACAATCCCATGTGATTTAAAAATGGGGCAAGACAAATTAAAAAGTCAAGAAATAGATAACATTTTTTTTCTAAAAGTAGACTCTAAGAAGTGCTTTGCCTCTGAGTTAGAACACCTGGAGAGCCCATTTTAAAGGATCTGTGAGGAAACATATAGTCACAACAGTGGTAACCTAAAAGGAAGTACTAATTGGGAAGAAAACAAGAGAGTCTTCTGGATTTCTGATAAAGTTCTTCAGCTCAATATGGGTGCTGATTACAGTGTTAAAACTAAACTGTACCCTTAATATGTACGGTTCCCAGGCATCATATTATACCTGTACTACACACACATATAACTATTCCAATACCACACGTTTAGTTCAAAAGGGTTTTTTTCCTCTGTAATAAAATAACATTTTGACACAAAAAAATTAAATGAAACCCTTATTATAATCTCAATATAAAACAATGAAAAGAGTGTGCAGCTTGACAGACCAGATTTTAAAATACATAACTTTTCTTCCAATTAGAAGTAAAAACAAGTTAATATCCTGATATTAATCAAAATAAAATTAGGAGGAAAAAAATTAGAAATTTACTTAAATTTGTAACCAACCTGTTAATTCCAGCTGCATTTACCAAGAAGTTAACACGACCTAAATTTTTCTCTATCTCTTCAAATGTATTTTGAACATCATGTTCTTTGGCAACATCACAGCTCAATGCCAAATGATCTCCTACACAACAAAATTAAATCAGAGTTACTAATAAAGTGTACCTTGGTTGTAAAAATGATTCAGTACACATTCATCAAACATCTACTATGAGCTAGTGTCAGTGAAGTGAAGTCGCTCAGTCGTGTCCAACTCTTTGCGACCCCATGAACTGGTCTACCAGGTTCCTCCATCCATGGGATTTTCCAGGCAATAGTACTGGAGGCGGGTGCCATTTCCTTCTCCAGGGGATCTTGCCGACCCAGGGATCAAACCTGGGTCTCCCGCATTGTAGACAGACGCTTTACCGTCTGAGCCACCAGGGAAGTCCTATGAGCTAGTGTAGAGGTGTCAATTATTCAGTCACGTCCCACACAGCAGGGTCTGACTCTTTGCAACCTTTTGGACTGTAGCCCACCAGGCTCCTCTGTCCATGGAATTCTCCAGGTAAAAATACTGGAGTGAGTAGCCATTTCCCTTCTCCAGGTGATCTTCCCAACCCAGGGATCCAAACTGAGTCTTCCTGCATTGCAGAGGGATTCTTCACCATCTGAGCCACCATGGAAGCCTTAGACCTGTTCTATCCAGAACTTGAGATAAAGGACGATTAAGTCCCAGATTCCTGATCTCATGGAGTTCAGTCTAAGAAACTGGATGGAGGAAGGTGGGGAACAAGCAGAAGCAAAGTAATGCAACAGAATGTAAACCTTAAAACACTTTTTTAAGGGGGAGGACCTTTCTCATGTTCATAACACTTTGTATGAGTCACCTACAAATATTTACAGTTTTGACACTGACCCTATGCCATTTAATTCAGCAGTTCTCTCAGTTTTATATTCCTGTTTTGTAAACTTGAGACATTCCCAGTGGCCTAGCAGTAAAGAATCTGCCTGCAATGCAACAGGCACAAGAGACACGAGTTCATTCCCAGGGTTGGGAAGATCCCCTGGAGAAGGAAATGGGATCCCACTCCAGTATTCTTGCCTGGAAAATTCCATGGACAGAGGAGCCTGGTGCGGCTACTGTCCATGGGGTTGCAAAGAGTGGGACACGACTGAACACGCTTGCATATATACGTTTAATGTCTAATTCACTTACATTCTTGTCGAACTAGTTTCCTTGGTTTGAAATAAACTCTAGGGTTTTTCTGTTTAACTATAGCACAATCTTATATGGCTATTATTATAGCGTGACTATTAGAAGAGATGAAACAAAGCAGGAAGCTGTTTTTTAAAATGCTGAAAGCGCAAATCATGAAAAAAAAATTACTAAAAACTGTTACCTGTTTTTTTAAAGTCCACTTTCTGGAAATGTTTAAATACAAAAAAA